>JAZKJV010001542.1:818945-1244866 GCA_037367405.1 Ottelia alismoides
TATAGATAGCCTTTATGCAGACGGACACACCAATACTGGACTCCCTCTCAAGCAGCAAACCCGTAGTTGCTGCTGCATGTAAACCTCCTCATGCATATCTTTATACAAGAAAGCATTCTTTACATCTAATTGGAAAAAGTGGCCATCACGAACCACAACAACGGCAATAAAGAATCCGCAGGATAGAGTGACGTGCAACAGGAGAAAATGTGTCCTGATAATCCACCCCATAGTTTGGGTGAACCCACGAGCAACCAATCTGGTCTTGTATCTGTCTACTGTACCGTCAGCCCGATGCTTCACAGTAAATACCCACTTGTTGCCAACAACAGATGTGCCTGGTGGAGCATGGACAACACTCCACATACCTCGTGACTGTAAAGCTGACATCTCCTCCTCCATAACTAAACGTCATTGATTGCTATGTAGTGCCTCCTGATATGACCGTGGTATCTCCACGGTAGATGAACCAATAACAAATTTATGAAAATCCTTGGAAAGATGCCCCAAGGAAACATGAGACCCAATAGGATGCATAGTACATGCTTGTTTCCGCGCCTTAGTGCAATAGGCATATCCAGATCCTCAGCATATGTAAAAAACATAGTATCCACGTCCTGTACCTCAGTCTGTACATGCAAATCACCAGTGCCATCAGAAAAATTCAAATGTTCAGAACATACCTTGGATGTGCTGGATGACGGAGGAGGCACATGAGCAGGGGGCGTTGCTTGTAAACCTGCTGAAAGACAGTAGGTGGCGGTGGAGGTGACAGTGGAGGAGGTGGTGATGGTGGAGGTGGTGGTGGAGGAGGTGGTGGTGGAGAAGGTGTCGTAGGTGATAATGATGGAGGAAGTGGCATATAAACCTCTTCTCCATCCTCTGAAGGAGTAAGCATGTCACCTGTGGGAGAAAAATACATAATGGACTCGAAAAAAGTAACATCAGCACTAATATAGTATCTTCGTCGAACGGGGTCAAAGCAGCGATATCCTTTTTGAGTCTTGTAATATCAAACAAACACACATTTGACAGCTCTGGGAGAGAGCTTGTCAAGACCTGGAGACATTTGATGAACAAAAGCTACAGAACCAAAGACATGAGACGTTAGGGAGAAAAGATCAGTCTCCAAGAAACGAAATCAAGAACGAAATTTTCTATCACAACACCGAAGAGGGCATACGATTTACCAGATAGCAAGCAGTTAGAACCGTATATCCCCGATATGAATGAGGGGGCACGGCTGTGAATCAAAAGAGTTCTGGTGACATGTAACGGATGATGGTATTTTCATTCTGCTACCCCATTCTTTTGGAAGTATATGCACACGATGCCTGACGCACAATACCAAAGAGACCTAAGGAATTGAGAAAGATGTATACTGCAAAACTCTATGCATTATTGGAACGAAATAAACTTGACTTTCGCAGAAAAATATTCCTTATTTCACTGGTAAAGGACTGGATATCATGACCTGCATTAGACTTATTCTTAAGAAGAAATACTCAAGATAATCTCGAAAACTCATCAACTGCAACAAGATAAAATATGTCTCCGATGATCTAGACACGACTGGGAACCCAAATATCAAAATGAATTAACTCAAACAGACCATAACCACTTCGACCCTGACGACTATAAAAGGTAGACCGATGATGCTTCCCAAGCTGGCAGGCCTCACACTGAAGGATAGAGCGAGGGAAATCTGTGGAAGAACGTGACACAGCTTTTTCAGAGGAAGATGACCAAACCGAAGATGCCATATGTAGGGAGAAATAGATCCAGCACGAAGAGAAGAGACGCCAGCGTAAGGAGATTGCACTAGCCTGTAGAGACCCCCTTGCTCACAATCAGTTCCAATCACCCTACCCGTGAGAATGTCCTTATACACAAGAGCAGACGGATCAAATATGGCACGACTATGTAAATCCTTAGTGATTTGACTAATTGATAGTAAATTCATTGAAAATTCAGGAGCGTAAAGGACATTCTGGAAGCCGCATTGCGGGAGTCAATTGCACCCCCTGACCAGTAATGGGAGAGTGTGTCCCATATGCTATCACAACAGATCGTCCCGTCTGAGACGATGATGAAAATCACTCAACTGGCTCCTGTCACCACAGAGATAATGAGATGCTCCTGAATCCATGATCCATTCTGACAAATCTGCCCGGTAACAACTAGTAAGAGCATATGTGTACCTGACGTGGATGATGATGCTGATGCAGCTACCTCTGATGAACCTGATGGAGAACTTGCTGACTCCGAGACAGGCATAATCTCTCTGAGTCGCGCAACAAGATCATCAAACCTCTGATCAGATAACATGTGAAGGACCTCTCGTCTGATGAGTCTGCTCTGCAGCACGAGCTGTAGCTGGGAACCCATGCTTGGAATAGCATATTTCCTCATAGTGACTTGTTCTGTGACAGTAAGTACACGGCTGCTGTGAGGGCCGACTACGACCACCCTTGCCATGGCTACCTCGTCCCCGAAATGATGGAGGTCCCCCTCTACCACAAGATGGTGCCATGGCCGAGGATGTCTGAGATAGTTGGGTGCCACCAGGAGATATGGAAAGTCTACTCAACCTGCGAGATACCCTCCTCCATAAGAGGTATGGTGGCATCAGTAAGAATATGTGCTCTGGCTGCATCATACTCATGATCAAGTGCTGCTAGAAAAAATCTTGTCATCATTGAATCCCTATATGCCTTGAGTTGTTCTGGTGTGGCAGTCAAGGGAACGTAACCATGTAGCTTCTCAGCATACCCCTTAAAGAAGTATACAGGGTATAAAGAGGACGATAATTCTGCTTCGAAGTGAAGATGTCTTGCTGAGGCTGCAGAATCTTCAGCCCGTTCTTTGCAGGGAAATATGTAGCGACGAGGATATCCCACATAACCTTCGTCGTGGGCTGACTCAAAATGTCATTTGCTATCTCCATGGATACCGTGCTAGATATCCATACACGTGCATAGGCATCGTCTGCCTCCTATGAGGCGTTATTCCATCCATCTTCACAATGGGTGTTGGACCTTTGAAGGCACCCAGGGATGGAATATCTGCCTTGTTATCTGACATGCTGACAACAATCTCTAAAGGTTGGGGATACAAACTTAGACAAGGATGTCTACACAAACATATATGAAGGTGGTTGTGGATGTAGACTTATACCACAATCCCTTCCATTCTTCAAGGGCTCCTTGTAGTCCTTCGTAATACAAGCGTCACACAAGGGCACGCGAGCGCAAAGGACAACAAGATGGGGGCTGCACGCGAGAGATGACACGTGGAGGAGCAAGCAAGGCACGCGCATGACGCGTTGTGCGGGATGTGCTACGTGCATGAGGCACGTTAGGCAGAGAAGATGGGATGTGTGCCTCGCGAGAGGCGGAGGAAGCAAGCACGACGGAGAGGAGGGGTGACGCTCGACTGCGCACTACACGTGTGGAGGCGCAGGCGCAGGGCAGCGCCTTACGGGGGGCGACGCTCGGCTGGAAGAGACGAGCGACGCGCGAGAGGGCTTTGGTGGGGTTGGGCTCTAGGGCACAGGCTCCAATCTAGGACCGTCACTCTGATGCCATGTGGGAAGAGAGAGTGAAAAGGTTGTATTCCATCTAACCCTAGAGCTCTCTTATATAGAAGAAAAGCTCAAAAGGTAAATTACATAGATAGAACAAGAGAAATAAATAATATAAATAAATACAACAAAACACAAGAATCTTAACAATTGTCAATAAGTTTAATTAGGACCGAAATAACAAGTTGTCCAGGACATATGATCATAATGTGACTATCACATTCCAGCATTGATTCTTCCGGAAAAAATTAGTGCTCGTCCAAATATGTTCTAAGGTTCTCATCGTTTCCATGCTCCTAAGTCCTAACTGAACCAACTCTTGCTCAAGTTTTCGCATACGGATTTAAGTCTGTTTCTTTCCTTGATCATGGAAACATGGATCCTCGAACATGAAGGTAGTGAGCAATTAAAACGAGATTGGATTTGGTTTCTATCTAGATCCAGTGATCGGACTTCATTCCATTTCAGATGACTCTCTGTTTCAAGTTATGGATGAAGGGTGGTCCGATCTGTAACAAAGAAAAGGTTCATTTCACTTGAGCTTACGTAAAACGTAAGGGAACCACGTCTAACTATGCATATATGGCATTAATATATAGCAGTCCAACTCTCTCAATGCCAAAATGGATGCTGGTTAAAATACAGAAACCCCTCCCTTAATTGGGAATCTCTGTATACATTAGAAATAGATTAGCAAGGAATTTCACAAATTTGGAAGATTATGGTCATTTGTTCAGTTTGTAAACCGACTAAACAACGTGTTACTTCTTCGCATTATTAGTGGGGCACAACAGATGCTGAAGGAATCCGTATCAAATGAATCCAAACTTACTGGATAGCTAGAGCTGACACGCATCGACTTGCTTCTTATTCTATTAATGCCTTTTTGTCAATGATCCATCTCTGTTGTGTTTGGCCATGTTGGACATGTTGTGGTTTCGTTGCTTATCTCCATTTTATCCGGCGACTTATCCCGCAACCACAACACATATTTACATTCAACTAGTGATTTCCGAGAGAACAGCAACATTATGTTATCAACTTACCAGGAAACCCCAAAAAAAAGGTTCTGCTGCATTCACAAATCAGTCCGAATACATCAAGATCTAAAGAAATCGTGAGGTAACTCTAAATAAATCAGGAACCTATCAGAGGTGGTGCCAACTTCACATCCTTATATCTGTGCTCGTAGCGCTCCTCCTCTGTTTGGTTAGTAGGAAAATACTCTTGTGGCTGTGAAATGAATCTCACTTAACTCTTACCAACTAGGGATTGCTGTTAGAGTCATCTTCTCTGTCACGACGAGAATGACTTGATGATGTTGGCTGCTTTTGGGATTTGCTTTTCATGATGTTACTGGTGTAAAGTGCGCCGAAGACGATGGTCTGAAGAATGCAAAGTCAAAGTTTCTTAATGTTAAACAAGTACCAGATCATGTTTCAAGATGTGAGCACATAGTACAAGACTAGTGCACAAAGAATGAGGCGTTTACCCCTCCAATCCATTGAATAGAACTCAGTGGATGTGAAAACCATACGCATGACAACAGGATGCTCACCAACTGCATCATTTTTTACACGACACAAAAGTTAATGTAGAGAATTTAGTACCTGTTTTTACTTTTTTTTAATCTTTCAAACTTCAGGACAATAATATTGCAGTAATGAGGTGATTAAAATGACCTGTCTGGTTGTCATAATAGTCGCAAATGTAAGAGCCCCGAAGGTACGTATTGTATAGGAAATGAAAAACTGGCTGGCTGTGGCAACCTGCATAAGAAAACACAATAATACAGTGAATGCCACAAACAGGATTTCGGACGAGGCATATTCCGAAGAGAGGTATACTGTACAGGACAAGGAGACTATGATTTAGGTAATCATAACTTATGGACAGTTTCAGAGGTTGTGCTGCTGTGATGTGATATATGCCAAGATATCAGAGAGGTGACTCACACTGGACAACACGGCAATGTCAAAGATGCAATCCCGGTGACGGAAAACAAAATCCACTGCTGAAAATAGATGCCCTTGGATCACAAGCCCTGAAACAGGAAGAAGGAGCCAAGTGTACATGCAGGTTAGTAGTAGCAGACTTCCTTCCAAATAGATCAAATTCCTGATCATCACTTCGTCTATTGCCTACAAGTCATTTCTGAAACGTGCATTTATTTGATCAATTTTAAGAGGTAATAAGAGTGATGGTGTTTCTTCTAAATTTACATCAGGGGAACATTCAGAAGTTTAATTTAAAAAAACTAAAAAAATTGGCACACAAATACTAAGGTGCAACCGCTCACTTAAACTAAGAAAACAGGAACAAAGTGTAGTGTAGAATATTTGATTCTGAATTTCCATGTCATATCCCTTGAAAAGCTTGTCTTGGAATGTGCTTGTGAAACCATCAAATCTGAGGAACATGGTGAAAACATCTTTGAGACAGACTTCTGATTAAAACAAAATGAGTGTCTGACAGTTTCAAAATAAGTACTGTTCATACATGCACTAAAAATTACAAAATACGTGAGCAAGTATAATCTGCCATATGAAGAGAGTCTGCCGTATACTGACCATGGCTCATATAAAATGCAATTGAATTGTTCAATATACAGAAATCAAATTGCCAATCAAAAGAAGAAAAGAAAAGAGACTAGCTTACTAAGATTCTACCATGGCCAAAGATTTAAATGCATCAAAATGATCATGATTGCTACACTATCTAACTTATCTTGTATATAGAACTAAAAACACAACAAAAGAGATTTCCCTTTTGCATATTTTTAGTTCCGTATTATGCCGTCAAAAAATATTAGTCACAAAAACTGTAACAAAAAACATTAAACTATTTCTAGATGGATGTTGGGCTTTCACTTGCTGGCTTTAAAAAAACTACAGCAAAAAACGGGAATGATAAGTTTACAAGTTCTGCTATCCAAAAAGGCATGGCTTCATATGCAGTTTATTTTTTATAACTTGTAAGGTCATCAGCTATGATCAAGTAATTGGAAAATCAAAATAGCAATCATACAAAAGAAAAATAGACTTTTCTTTAAAATGTTTCGGGAATTTTCTACATTCAAGCATAAGCAATTATAGCTCTCACTTGTTAAGATAACCATCTATCATTAAGTACCAATGAGGTAGCAATAAAAACCCCGTAAAATATTTCTACTTTGAATAATCATAATGTAGTGGGACAATACCCGAGATAACCAATCATTAAAGAGACACCCCATATTGTGCTTTCTCTACCCGAACTATAAGGACTAATATCAGCAGACGCCTGCAATTCAGATGCATAGAACTTGGATTAGAAGTTGAAAGTTGTGGTTCCTTGTAAAAGAAATTTGTATGAAATTATCTGCATAAATTAGAAAAAAGATAATCGAAGTTTACAAAAAAAACATGTCAAAAACTCAAGGAATGCACAAATATTATCTTCAATCATGCCTAAAAATGCATATAAGGACATGTTTACATGTATCTGCCGGAGGAACTCCACAAACTCAAACAGCCTCTACCAGAATTATAATTAATCCTAGACCCTTATCAAAAAAATAATTCTTTTTGCATGTGTGCTCCTTAATTGACGACAATATTAGGAGGCATGAGGGAATCTGTGAAGGCAAAGGTTGAAGTCTCCATTTTCTTTAATCTGGAGGTAATGCATATAAGACGAAAACCCTGCTCTCACAATCAGCTTGATGGCTAAAAATTTTGCTTTGGCTGCTCTCGGGTTATCTCTAGCTTTTGATTGGTGCCTAAAAAAGATGCATCTGAAGCATCATCCTAAACTTTAGAAGCAAAAAACATGGGAATGTAGAGAATATGAAGGTATCGCTTGGACCAGAGAAGCTCTAACAATCAACCCAAGGCTTGCAAGCACATAGATGAGCCCGTAAGGTGAGATGCAAAGAGTTAATCCAATGTATGCGTGCATAGTTACAAGCAAACAACCCATAGAATCGGCCTCATGCATGGACACACATATATCAATCAACGGCAAGGAGCTAAATGAGTTGATCCCAGGCATGTGAGTGTGTTGCTCAACCCGCGGCAATAGTTTTGGAAGAATTGAAGTCAAATGTTTATGTTGCATACCTCACCCGAGAAGCAAGATGCTCGAGAAATTGACTTCAAGTATTGAGTGTAATGCTCAACTTGATACCTCATCAAAATGGTGAAAAATTAGCTATCGGTTGTCTCGTAAAATGAGCATAGGAGAGACATGAGATAACTGAGATGCGGGTGTGCATGGGGGTGTGATGGAGAGGAACATTGAGTAGAGGTCCAACGGAAGCATTTTCTGAGGGATCTTTGAGTACCATCGCTCCCATCTTAGAGGGGGAGATTGTGCTCTAAATGTGGTGGGGGAAAACATCAGGCCAAGATGTGATTTGTTTTCTGTGTAGAACGAACGGTCACCGGTAGTGGGCATGCCCTGATGGATGGTGAAATGACAATAAAAAAAATAAAAATGCCTGATTAGATTCTCAACCTAAAGCCCTATGCATAACATGCTAACACATCCTTGGAAGAAGAGTCATCTCAATACAAGAATACGCATAAACATTACCTATAGTACAAATTTATATTGTTAGAGTTATTATATTTATGTTCTATGTTCTAGAACCTTTTAGGGGTATTTATGCATTTTTCCTCTTGACATCTCTAGGGTTTTCTCCCTATATAAGAGACCTTAGATCTATGAAATAAATAACGTATTCTCTCTTTTCCACATGGTATCAGAGCAACGGTCCTAAACCAGAGCCTATACCCAAAACCTGCGGCCACCGCTAGCCCTCTCTCCTTGTGTGAACCCTTCACTCATCAAAGGGTCCCACGCAAGACTGCCAAACGCCCGCGGCACCAGCCACCGCCTTTAGCACTGCACGAAGGCTTCAGCAGCACCAGCAGTGCTGCCCGAGGCCTCCCAGCTGCACCTCTAGTGCCGCCCAAAAGGACTCCTGTGCCATCTACCCAGCCGCGAGCAGTCCCCTGGACACCATCCGAGGTGTCAATAAAGCCTCGAGACCCTCTTGATCTACTGTAAAGCCAACTTTCAGACCTCTTGTATGCTCACAAGTGAGTTCTATGGCACTTTTTAGCCCCAAGATCTCCTTTCTTTTCTAAGATCACAATAGCACCTTATTCTACCGAGACAAAGCCCTTGGCTATGAATATTATGATGCAAGTAGGAACTACTATGAAACTTAAGGGCACAAAAAATTACGTGCTCTATTCACGATCTTTTATGGTGTTCATTGGTAGTCAGAGAAAACTCTACATGACTCAAGATCTTTAGATGAAAAGGACAAAGAAAACTCTAACCTCCTCTATAGCATCTACCTCTTTAAAGTCAGTTTGGGGCGCTAATGGGACTCAACCAATGGTTACTACTGCCGAAACAATCCCTTCCAAGCTCCGACCTTCTGGGGTCCATTGTGCTCTTGATATCCCTCTTAGCTTGTTGTATATTCATAAGCTTTGTATTGAGCTTAATTGTCACGTGATATTTGATGAGTTTTGTTGCTATTTTCAGGACATCTGGACAAAACATATTTTTAGAGGGGATCATGTGATTCGAAAGCCGGTCTATATTATCTTGACATACCTCGGACTCGGAGTTTGTCGGTGTTGCATCCATCTCTAAAGATCCATTCATACGGCATCTATGCCTTGAGCATCCCTCTGCTAAGGCCTAAGGTCATCTCAATGATATTTCACGAACTCTCTACTATGAAACCCTTTCAGTGTAAGGCGTGTGAGTTCAGGAAACATCATCGAGCTTCGTTTCATGTTTGTACTGAGTCCCGTTACAAGTGCTTTTCATATTATTCATTGTGATGTTTGGGGACCTTGTCCGGTCTGAATATTAGTGGTCATTGCTATTTTATAGTTTTCGTTGATGATTATAGAAGATCTTCTTGGGTGTATCTAATAAACGAATGTTCAGAAATTAATAAGATTGTTAGAAATCTCTTTCAATATGTTAAAAAAAATTTTACTTGTGCTAAGATCATTCGGACTCAAAATGCTCATGAGTTAACCCAACAGGACTTAACATCTTTCTTTACGTCTCATGTCATATCCATATACCTCACAAGAGAATGGTATAGCGGAGAGGAAACTCCGACACTTGCTAAATGTTGCCAGATCTCTCCCTAGTCACATGAGTGTTCCTAAACACTATTGGGGGATGCTATCCTTACTGCGCTCTATCTCATCAACCATGTCCCCTATTGGGGAAGAAGAAACCCTAGCAAGGCTTGAGAAAAGATCCCAATGAGAATCATACTCCCTAAACTAAGGTTGTCAAGGGGTTTTTCTAAGAGGCACCTTCCAAAAAGTTGTTATCAGAACACTACAGTTGGGAGGAAGCAAATGGTAAGACTTTTTATATATGAATGGATAGAAAAATAGTAGTTACACCTCAGTGTAAAAAATGTGAGAGGAAAGCTGAAATATAGAGTCCAAGGGGGGCCCAAAAAAACTCATGAGAGGAATGTTGAAATGAAGAGTCCAAAAACTGAAAAAAACTTTCAAAAGCTCTGGACAGAACTATACAATATCACACTCAATGTTCAAGAAACTCATCAAGAGACCAGTTTTTTAAGTGCAAAAAATTGATGCATAACAAAATTGGGAATTGTAAATAAATTAATATTTATAACTTTCGAATTTGATGAATTTGGGCTCAACATACTTGTATTTTATATAATAATTTAAGATCATATTAGATATCTAAAATAGTAGGTCCTTTAATTGTTTAAGTTGAGTTTTCTTAAAAGTCGGATTAGGGTTAGATTCTTGCTTATTTATTGTTGTTATGTTTTGTAATCTCATAAAGGCTTTGTGAGTCTTGAGAAAAGCATTTTGAGTTATAAGAGTTTCTCCATCTCCTTGTTCCTTCCCCTCTCCCTACGCATGCGCGCGCATCTCTTCAAAAACCCTGCATTAGCTGTGCATTCTCCCCTTCCTTTCATCCTCCGTATACTTTCCCTCAAGCGAATTCGTTTCTTCATCAATACTTGGCATATTTTTACCCGCTTCAATGGTTTGGTGTTGTAGTGTGTCTGCCACCCAAAAGACCATGGTTCAAATCTCCCCTTTGCAGGGTTATGTAAGGTAGCCGACAATCAGCGTAAAAAATAGTCAAGTCTTTCAACATGGATTTGAGCAAGAATCCATGTAGCCGACCAACTTCTAGTGGGAGAAAGCTCTGCAATTTCATTTCATTTTTTATACTTGGCTTATTTAGAGATTTTGCTTGGCCTTATTATTCACCCCTCTCAAATTAAAAGTTTGCAAAATTGATAACAATCATCAATGTTGTCCGCTTTTTATCTGTTAATAAACTAGCTTAAAGTGGTGGAGCTGGCACGATCTCTTTTGTCTTACAAGGCCATGTATGGCTCCCCCCATATACGACTGATTATAATAGACTGCATATTTATCTACAGTACAAACAACCGAGTAGATGTTTTTTTTGTTGCACAATAGGCTGACAACGAAGGGTTCAAGAACCATATGAACTTCGTAATGAAAAACCAAGTCCATTTTGGGCTCCACTTTGGGGCTCTAGATATGAGGCTCTTCTCTATATATGTGCATTCCAAGTCTTTAGACTGATGTGACTATATCATAGCTTGATTAATCATAACATCTGCTATCAGGAGAATCTTCATGCAGGGAAAAAATCTACTCTTGGCATAATTTTCATAGGAGAAACTCCAATAATCTTGAGTTCATTCAAACTTTGCAATTTGTACTATGAGACATGCTCTATATTTAATCATAATAATATTTTTATGATTTTAACTAAGAATTTTTACATCCATAACCTTCACTTTCATAATTGCGCGTTGAACCCCCAACAATTTGGAATTACACGTGAGACTCTAAATAGTTATTACCATTACATGGCATATCTGTTAACTTCCACCCATTTTATCCATAAACTTTGACAAAAAAATTTAACCCTTAGAGTTCATGATATTTATGGGTAAATGCCACTCCTCCTTCCTTCTTATCACCCTCCCCTCTTCCATCTTCCCCAAGTCCTCCTCCCAAGACCTCTGTCATCAGCACCATTGCCACCTCCTCCTTCCCTACTCCAACCCCAAGACCTCTGTCATCAGCACCATTGCCACCTCCTTCCCTACTCCAACCCCACCTCCTCCCGCAACCTCCACTTTCATCGTCGCCTTCGTGATTACCCTCCTCTTGCACCTCGTCTGCTCCACTAATCTCCATCAAGATTGCCACTCCCCCCATTAGCCATGCCCTTACTTCTATGGTTGCTACCAGTTGTGCCCTCCTTAGATATTGCAATATCAATTACGCCCCTCCTTTTTTAGAATATCAATTCTACCCGACTTTTTGCACCGTTATCACTTGTGCCCTTCCGTTAGTTTCACCATCAATGAGTTGAGCTAAACCATGTTTATACAAATTATGGTTTGATTAACAAGGGCATAAGTGTCAAAACAAACCCCATCCCACCTCCTCTGCACAACCCTCCTCCTGCCAGCCCCCCCGCCACTCATTGTTCATTCGCCTCCTCCTTCACCTATTGCATCCCCTCCCCCTGTCAGTAGTTTGAGTTGTGGCGGTCCACGATTGTTGTAAAATCTTCACCTCTTGCAGTTGAAAAGCCCCATAGAAGATGTGGCAGTGATTGGTAGAGGATTGCGAGTAACCTGACGGGGAGCATCTCATGTAAAGGAGGAAGTTCAGGAGCGTGGATCTCTAGGGGCTAATGGAAACAACAAAGAGTTGCAGTGGGAGAATCGAATGAGGAGGTGATCAGAGGAGGAGGTGGTGGTCGGAGGAGGAGAGAGACTGGAGGGTGAGGGGCGGAGGTGAAGGGGCTAGAGGAGGAGGGGTGACGAAGGAGGAAGGGTTGGAGGGGGAGGGCGCAGAGGTGGAGGAGAGCGCAAAGGAGGAGGATGGTCTGGAGGGGAAGGGGCTAGAGGAGGAGGGGCGGAGGAAGAGGAAGGGCCAGAGGGGGAGGAGGGAGGAAGAGTTTAAGGAAGAAAAAGAAAATGAGAAGGAAAATATATTTCTACCTCCGATTTTTCATCTCATGCCCTCGTGTCTCCGAAGTTAACATCCGTTTGAGATGGAGATGGACGACAACTAAATCTAGGAGCACAAGTGATCATTGTGAAAGAAGTTAGGGGAAATTGATATTCCAAAAAAAGGAGGAGCATAACTAATATTGCAATATCTAACTAGGGCAGAGCTTCAAAAAAAAAATATCTAACTAGGGCACAACAGATAAAAACCCTACTTCTATTGGTACAATGACCACCCCCAATACCATCAACAACCACGATCTCGAGACATTCACTGTCAACCACACAATAACCACAAGAGATCATCGAGTGAATGGCATGGTCTTCGGATGCGAAAACTGGCACTGCAACCTATTCCACGATGTTGCAGGGCTTCTAGATATGGGGAGCACTCACCTCTTGCAACTCAGGTCCCTCTTGCACATGGTAGGGGTAAAGAAATCACGTATTGGTGCTATTGACGCCGTGTGAAATATTTTGGTGCGATATTGTGGCAATTTTGTAACTGTGAAAAGACAGGTTTTTGCCCAAAAGCCACTTAATTCGTTTTGTGTTTTGTATACAAACTTCACAAAGCCATATTCATTTTGCTTTATAACAGATACAGATACAAGGATGGACATTGACGTGCACCTAATCATCATGGGTATTGCATCTCCCTTCTCAAGCTTTTTTATAAGGAGAATTCACTAGGCTAATTTGAATTGAAATCGATAGATGGGAGGAGATTCACGATTATGTACTTTCTTCCCCACATCAACACCACCATTCCTATTAGTATGGGGCTTTACAAATGCGAATCTGATAAGGATGTAAGAGGTCTCCAAGGAGAGTTCCAATCCCCATCGTGGTTCTTCGCTGGTGCAATGCAATTAATCTCATGATTTCTCGTCACAAAGCCACGGAGCTAGATCATGATCCGAGGATCATACAAGATCCATGGTTCCAAAAAGGTTTCTCGATGCCCCATCAAGACAAAGGCTAGAAGATGGCGATCACGATGACTCCATCGGAGGAGACAAAGGTGTGTCCCAACAAGGCTAGAAGTTACCGAAGAAGGTCCAAGGGATGGGGGTACCTAAAGGCAGAGGGGAGAGCGAGAAGAGGAAGAGGGGGAGTGAGAAGGATGAGCTAGAGGAGGGGGTGAAGAAGTGTCGACAGTGGTGTTGGTAGTGCAGGTCGGGGAAAGGAAGGTGTAAGGGAGGAAGAGAGATGAGATAACGTATGGGAGGGAGGGGATGTTATATGAGATTAATATTGACCATTGGATTAAAGTGGATTAGATAAATAGTTGAGATGATGGATAAAGATAACAAAGGGGCCTACATGTAAACGAAAGTCACAATACAAGGTCCTACGCGTAATTTGATATTATGGAGGGTTCAACGTGTAATAATGAATGTACAAAGATCTACGTGCATAAAAATCCTTGTCAATAATTGTGGCATATGTGTTTTCAATTAGCCCTCCATACAACTGAGGACATTACCATTGATATTTACTTTTGCATCCTGCCGGTGGTCAACTTTCTATGAAAGTAGATACTAGGACATATCTGAAGAGAAATTAAACACATATACCATCTGATTAAAGAAATATTTTTTAATCCACTTCAATGGTCTGGTGGTAGAGCAGTGTGCCTACCACCCAAGGGACCAAGGTTCAGTGTTCGGAAATATGGTCCAAGCGGTTGCATTTGCGTATTCAATCACTTGACCGAAGCACATATGCCATATGCGGCAATATACGATCAAAATGCATATGCGGTCTGAATATGCGGCATATGCGGCCGCATATCTGATAGGATTCATATTAATCCATGACATGTTGATGACACATTAACTCGATTTTTTTCAAGCAACTCTTATATCATCATTTACATTGATGTGTCTTTTCATTATTCTCGTATATGTTTCATTTCAAAATATAATTTAGGATATTTTTTTCTCATATCCATTTTTCCCATTGTTCTCAACACTTATTAACGAACTTTTTGAATTTCCTATCTAATGAAATTCATTCCAATTCTTCAAATAAAACATGAAATAATTGAGTAACAGTCTGGCACTTTGCATTTTTGTGCTTCTAATAAATTTTATATGCAAATACAATTCCCCCTATATTTTGTGTCAACAAGTTTTGTCCCTTGGAGATACATATATGTGTATAATTTTAGGTGTATGATTTGTATACCTATGATTATTCTTTAGCTTTTGTTGTCTATAGGATATATATATATACACATTAAAGATTTTCTCATATAATTCATGTGTTCCCTATTGAATCCAAATTTGTATGTGTATATATATATATACATTAAATTCAAAATGCACACTAAAAAATAATCAATTTATAATATCATACTTGTATATCTTGTTGATTATATAATCTTATTTGCAATTTTTTATTTTGGATTTTGTTAGATCATTGTGTTTTTATATATAATCACATTTTGTTGTTGTATTTTATAATATTTTAAATTAAAATATTATAAACCGCATAAGCCGCATATACCTTCGTATACTCCTCCGCATATCTGCTTACTCGCTTTAAACCGCATGACCAAACGAATACCGCATTTCTGAACCTTGCCAGGGTTCAACCCCCCCCCCCCCATATTTACCCGTTAAGAAATATTTCCTATTACCTGATTTTATAGCTACATATTTCTGTTGCGAAATGCTCCAAGCAAGTACACAATAAGCAACTCACAATGAGGCATACATACTTATGTGAAAAAAATCCATGAGTTTAGTAGGAATAAAACCATGGGGGGACTATATAGTACTCACACATAGAAGAAACCCCCTAATTCCAATACAAATAGGATCCAACTTATAGGAACTAACCCCTAATAGGATCCAAATCCTAATAACACTCCAATCATAAAATAAGAGTTTCAAGGCATGTCAATAAAATAGGATCCAAATCCTAATAGGATTTGTATCCTAAAATAGGATATAATATTGGGCAATTCCTACAAATATCCACCTTGACTTTAGTACCATGTAGAAGTAGTGAATGTGTATCTCTTTACCATCAAGCTTTCTCATTGCTTGGACAAACCAAACCAACTTTAAACAATCTCTGAATTTGTTGAACTCGGGAAGGAGACGAGAAGTCGGTAGCGAAGCCTCGCCAGAAGTAGTGGCTCTTCCATGATGTCCTCGATTGGGACTCCTTAGATCTTGGGGGGGAGAAGTTGATTAATGCCCCTAAGGTCAATTGTGAAAGGAATACCTAAATGTTACTTGGTGAAATTCTGTGATGAAACATCCTCCGTAAAACTGTTCGATTCGTTTGCATCACTAGTTTCATACACACCCACTAGATCCTTTTTGATGCCTTGTTTGAATCAACTTCATGTTGACCTTCCACGGGTCGAAGTTGACGAAATCAAATTTCTCAATCTTGAACTTCGTCGTCGAGATGGGTGCAAAACCTGATCTATTGTGGGAGGCTTCAAACGTGTATAAAATATATGAAGAATCATTTATTCAATGAATTTGATACTAGTTTGTTGCCAAACGATCCAAGCAAACACGTAATAAGCAATTTATGACCACAGATGTTAAGGTGCATGCCTAGGCGCGCTTAGGTGGCCGCCTAGGCGCCCCAGGCAGTGCGCCTTGAAAAAATTCATTGCTTTTATAAAAAAAGGCGCACGCCTTGGGCCGCATGGGCGCCAAGGCGGCCGCCTAGGCACGCCTAGGCATGCGCCTTGACATCTAGTGTCACCATCTGCTAATAGAAGTAGCATCTTGCTCCTGTTGAAGTTATTGTAAAAGACCAATTTGCTTCTGATGAGGGGATCTCTAATAGTAGCTACAGTCTGCAGATGGTCAAATTGCTCCTGCGCTTGAGATGTAATAGTAGCAACTTGCTGCATTTGAATCACCTTTTACTGGCTGATACTGAGAGTAGCAGCACAAAATGGTCTCTGTTCTGAAATTCTAGCCACACATTGCTTTGATGCAGCAATTTCCTGCTACTTGGTATGCAGTATGTACTACCAATATCAGCCTCTACAAAGGGCTATGAGCTAGCATATAAATGTTGCTGAAAATGATTACTAGAAATAGAAAGCACTGGTCATTGCAGTCGAACTTCATTAGTAGTTTCAGATTGCTTCTCCCAATCCCAATCTGCTCCTGCACACTACTAACTCAGGTATGAACTTGGGTGGTTGTCAATTTAGTAAAAAAGTTTGGAGGTCATCTAATAACATATATCAACTTCTTCATGTACTTTAAATCCCCTATCGCACAAAATTTGACACAATCCCTCCTTAGAACATCGAATGAAGATATGATTTGAATCAAGAACACCCCAAGTACTTTTGATTGCAAGTTGGAAATTGGGATAGCTTATCTTGACCACAAGTTGAAATTTGTTCAACATCATCACAATCAAAAGCATGGGATACACAAAAAAGGATTTCTCGGGAAAACGCCTAGGCGCCCAGGTTTAACGCCTTGTCGCCTTGCCACCTTAATAACCATGTTTATGACGAGGCACTTGTATTTAAGTGGAAAAAAACTCATTGGTGTAGTGGAAAAATCATGGGCAAAGAGATCAAATATGCTATGAAGGAATAAAGAATACAAGAATACAAAAACCCTAAGAGAGTATGGGTGACTATACTAACTCTCTCGAAAATACAATGTAATCTTGAGAAATGACCCCCTTCTACTTTGCTTGATGCCTTGCTTCCCTCAAAATCCATCCCTAGCAGGTATTTATAGTTCCTCTCAAGGAAAAATCTTCCTAATCCCAATACAAATAGGATCCTAATCAACATCCTAGTAGGAACTAACTCCTGATAGGATCCAAATGCTAATAGGACTCCAATCCTAAAATAAACTCGAAAGTTTCAAAGTATATCCAATAACATAGGATCCAAATCCTAATAGGAATTGAATCCTAAAATTTATAGGATTCAAGGCAATTCCAACAACTTCTTTAGTTACTCTAATGTGAATTGATGTTCAACCTCACATAATCTAATAGCATCCACTAATCAAGAGTTTGTAAAGTCCCATCTACTCCCTAGTTAAAGGAATTAAAGGAAGATACTATTGATAATGCATGCTTATTTTCATAACATAGTAAAAGAGAACATTTACTGCCACTTCCATTTTTTTGAGATTGCAAAATAAACCCATTCACTGTCCTCATTATCATCTAGAAAGAAAATTAACAATATCATATTTACATACATACATATGGTCATCATACCGGATATAAGATGAAAAGGGAGCAGCCCAATGTAACTAATAAGGCAAACATGTAATCTTTGCCATTGTATCTTTTTTGCATGATAAGTGTCCCCCATACCTGGTTAACAGAAAGAAAAATCAGAAACTAAAGCTTCTAAAATTGCAGTAAAAACTCAAAAAAAATCCCTGCACATTAGCCTTGCTTCTCCAGAAACTAGGAAGCAAGATGCGTCACATTAATCTCAAGACTTTCCTGGTTCTAAAAATCACCCACAATCCACAATGCTAACAATCCATGGTTCTGCACATGCTTACCTCGGATAGAAGGACGAGAAAAAACAGGTGTAATACTTGCAGAAGATTTATAGGACTACATAAGATGAAAAGCAATAACATAAAGAATATTTATGTAAAAACCACCCAAATCCCACATATCTACATAAAGAATATTTGTGTAAAAACCACCCAAATCCCACATATCTCTTATCAGCTGTGTCTATAGCTTTCATATAATTCTACTGAACTTTCTCTTAAACAAGCAAAGTACTCTCTTCAGAGTCTCAAAAAGCTTTGCCATCCCATAATTTAAGAATATTTGTTCTAAGGCATTAAAAAAAAGAAAAGGAACGTCATTTAAGAGGAAACCCAATAGTGTTAGTTTTTCTCCTCTGAAAGGTTTCTAACTAAATACAAGGCAAATACTCATTTTTCCAAATAAATTTGGAAAATCTGTTCGAGTTACTGGGACTATTTTTAAATGTCCAAGTCCAATATGTTACTGAAGAACTGATAAATATCAACATGAGTCCAGTTATTTTTTGCTGGAGAAGATAGAATAAATAGCCACGGTATCAATACACAATCATTCCCTTACCCAACCTAAAACCCTAGCCGCCGCATGAGTCCCCAAGAAGCCATCCAATGAGCATCCCTCACCTCGCCACCTCCTCCCATCCAACTTTGTAGAAACTTATTTATGTTACGTTTTAGTGTTTCGTAATTTCTATTTATATGTTGTAGGACTCTGTAATTTACCCAAGGGTTTTCTCCCTATATAAGAGACCCGAGGGCTCTATGGAATAACACATCAGAGTACCAATTACTCTAACATAGTATCAGAGCCAAAACCCTAACCCTAGGGTCTTCTCTCCACCCGCCCCCCCCTACAGCCGCCGCCGCCAGTCCTCCAGGCCCCCAGCCCTCCGCCGCAGGACTCCCAGCTCCTCATCGGACTCCTCCCTCCGCCGCAGTCAGGCCCCCAGGCCCCCAGCCCTCCACCGCCAGACCCCCAGCCCTCCGCCGAAGGGCTCCCAGCCCTCCCGCGGCGCCGCCAGCCCTCCCCCGGCGCCGCCAGCCCTCCCGCGGCGCCACCAGCTCTCCGTCGGGCCCCTCCCAGCCGCCCACGGTGTAGCTAGCCCTCCGTCGGGCACCTCCCAGCCGCCAGCGGTGCCCAGCCCAGCCGCCGTGTATCCCTAGTTACCGCCTCTCCCTTCCGCCGAGGCTTCCACAGCTTCTATTCGTCCAAGGGGCGGCTCACCTTCGGTCGGTTCCGGATAGATGATGGATTCAAGTGCATAACGTCTACATGTGCACTTGAATCCTCACATGTCGTGGTAGACACCAGTTACTTGGTCTATCATTCCTAGTCGTTCTTCTCCGGCAGTATGTCAGAACAAAAGGTCGATATGCCCGCCATCGGTGCCTTCAAAGGTTCGGCACCTATCGTCAAAATGGACGGGACGAACTACGAACTGTGGGCAATGCAGTTCCTCAGTCTCATGAAGTCGTGTGGTAAGAAGCATATTCTTACCGAAGATGAACCGCCGGAGAAGACAGGAATATATGCCTCATGGGAGGCTGATGACGCGTACGCCAAAGTCTGGCTGTCTGGTACGCTCACAACGGAGATAGCAAATGATGTCCTCCATCAACCCACCGCCAAGGCGATGTGGGATATTCTGGCCACGACGTACTCTCAGGTACGGAACGAGACCAAGATGCTGCAGTTGCAGCATGATATCTTTACCACGAAGCAAAATGGGAGGCCTCTTCATTCTCTGTACACGTCTCTTCGTGGAATGTTCGAGAAACTGTATAGCACAATTCCACTCACAGCCACACCGGAACAGCAGAAGACGTTCCGCAACGCTACTATGATTGGCGTCTTACTTGCTGCCCTCGATCCTGAATATGAGGCAGCACGCTCTCAGATCCTTGCTGATGCCACCATTCCACCGATGGAAGAAGTCTACAGACGGCTCAGTCGTGTCTCAGTTCCATCGAACGCAACGACTACACCTCCCTCGGCAATGGCTGTCTCCAGAGGACGAGGTAGTTCCTCCTCATTTCGTGGCAGAGGAAGTGGTGGACGTGGCCATGGAGGTCGCATGCGCTCTACGTGCTCATTTTGTCGTCGTACTGGTCATTCGGAGGATACATGCTATTCCAAGCATGGCTTCCCTCCTTATGCACGTGTCGCTGATCATATTCAGGGTCCACCAGCATCTACTCCCGATCACAGGTTCGAGGAACTAGTGGCACGGCTTCGTGATATCATGCCACAGTCATCATCAGAGGGTGCTGATGTGTCTGATGTTGCGGCTTCGGCATCAACTAGTACATCTGCCTCAGCCAGTGCCTCAGGTAGTCCTTCAGTCTCATATCATAACCATGATCTCACAGGATGGATTGTTGATTCTGGAGCCACCCATCATCTCTGTCGTGAGAAAGATGTTCTGCAGTCCTATAGACCTGTCCAGCCTGGTCGCTCTGTACTCATTGTTGATGGCACTCATTCCCCTATCATCGGTCAGGGGGAGACGGCTCTGCTGCCCTCTATGCACTTACAGAATGTTTTACATGCACCAGAATTCTCTATGAATCTCTTATCCATTAGTCAGATTACACGTGATCTGCACTGTCGTGCTATTTTTGACCCATCGTCTGTTATTTTTCAGGACATACTAACGGGCAGGGTGATTGGTTGTGGTTCTGAGCACAATGGCCTCTATCGTCTTGTACGGAACTCCTATGCTGGCGTCTCACTACATTCCCAGGGCTCCGTGTCTCCATATACATGGCATCTTCGCTTCGGTCACCTGCCACTACAGAAAATGCGTCACCTCCTGCCTCAGATTTCTCCGAGTTCATCTTTTCGTTGTGAAGCTTGTCAGTTAGGGAAGCATCATCGGTCCAGCTTCCCCAGTCGTCAGAGTCGGAGCAGTCGCTCCCCATTTGAGTTATTTCACATAGATATATGGGGTCCCAGTCGTGTCCCAGATCATCAGGGGCACAGGTTCTATTTAGTTGTGATCGATGATTTTTCTAGAGTGTCCTGGACCTTTCTTCTTAAAAATAAATCTGAAGCAGGGAGTGTTATTCAAAATCTTATCAATGAAGTTCAAAATGTTTTTTCATCGACTGTTAAGTATGTACGTACTGACAATGCATTGGAGTTCTGCGCTCGTTCCCTTACTACTTTTCTGTCTTCTAAAGGCATTATCCACCAAACCACATGTGCATACACATCTCAACAAAATGGGGTTGCAGAACGAAAACATCGCCATTTCCTTGATATTGCGCGCACATTACTTATTCAGAGTTGTGCCCCATTATCTTTTTGGGGGGATGCTATACTTACAGCATGCTATCTGGTCAACCGCATGCCTACAACAATTCTTGGGGAAAAATCACCTATATTTGTTCTCTTTCCTGACAAAGATTTGTTTACTCTTACACCTCGGGTCTTTGGTACTGTTGCATTTGTCCACCGTTTGTCTCCAGGACTTGATAAGCTATCTCCTAGGGCTATCAAGTGTGTTTTTGTGGGCTACTCCAGGATACAGAAAGGATATCGTTGCTATGACCCTGTTCATGACAAGTACTATGTGAGTGCTGATGTTACATTTTTCGAACCTGTCATGTACTTCTCTCCTACAGGTGACAGATTGGTCTCCTCCACATCCACAGAGTCTAGTGTCTATGTACCTCCACCTCCAAGCCTGGATCAATCCTATACTCCACCACCACCACCACCTCCAATTGAACCTTTTCCTAAGTTCTATACAAGGCGTACAGGACCAGCTCAAGCTACATGTCAACCATCCAACACGCCTCAGGTATGTCCTGATGTTATCACTAATGATGGGTTTGACAGTGCACCAGTGCAGGAGCCGTTACTACAGGACGAGGATCAACTGGTCGACACAATGATGGATGATCTGGATCGGCCCATTGCTCACAGGAAGCAGCGAAGACAATGTGCTTCATATCCCCTTGCCTCTCAAGTCTCATTTCATCGTCTCAATGGGGACTTTCAGAAGTTTGTAGATGCTGTCTCGACTGTTGAGATCCCACGGACATATCAAGATGCCATGAAGATTGATTGCTGGCGTCTAGCCATGGAAGAGGAGATGCGTGCTCTGCAGTCTCGTGGGACTTGGTCTCTTGTTCCTATTCCTCCAGGTGCCTCTGTGGTGAGTTGCAAGTGGATCTTTACGGTGAAATATCATGCGGATGGACGTCTTGATAGATACAAGGCAAGACTTGTAGCACGAGGATTTACCCAGATATATGGGGTAGATTATTTGGATACTTTTTCACCAGTGGCTAGACACTCCACTCTTCGCATCCTCCTATCTGTTGCTGTGGTACGGAACTGGACCATTTTTCAGCTTGACGTCAAGAATGCTTTCTTGTATGGAGATCTGCAGGAGGAAGTCTACATGCAGCAGCCACCAGGGTTTGCTGCTGAGGGGGAGACTCAGATGGTGTGCAGACTTCATAAGGCTATCTATGGCCTCAAACAAAGCCCCCGAGCATGGTTCCAGAAGCTTTCTCAGCTAATTGAACAACAGGGGTTCAGGAGATCAAATGCGGACCATTCATTGTTCATCCAGAAGACCCCTAGAGGTACAGTTGTTGTTATGATATATGTTGATGACATCTTGGTCACAGAAGATGATGCTCAGGGGATTGAGATAACCAAGTCCCTGTTGGGAAACCAGTTCATTACGAAGGATCTGGGCATAATACGATATTTTCTGGGGATAGAGTTTGCAAGAAATGCACAAGGAATGGTGATGATGCAAAGAAAATATGTCACAGACTTGCTAGCTGAAACAGGAATGACTGGATGCAGACCTTCAAGTACACCTATGGACCCAAGCATGAAGCTGTACGACGATGATACCGAGGAGGTGGACAAAAGAAGGTACAGAGAGATGGTGGGAAAGCTCTTATATATCACTATAACTCGTCCGGATATTGCCTTGGCAGTAAACCGGGTGAGTCAATTTGTGGAGCAGCCAAGGCAAGTTCATATGGATGCCTTGTATATGATATTGAGATATCTGAAGTCTTCCCCAGGCACAGGATTGCTCTTTAGAAAAGATACGGATCTGTCTATTTCAGCCTGTGCAGATGCAGATTATGCAGGATGTCCAAGAGATCGTAAATCCACTTCTAGATTTGCTATCTTCATAGGAAGCTCTTTAGTTTCTTGGAAAAGCAAGAAACAGACTGTTGTTGCGGGGTCTAGTGCGGAATCCGAGTACAGAGCCATGGCACAAGCAACTGCAGAAATGATGTGGGTTAGAGCAGTCTTAGAAGATTTGACTGTAGATGTCCCCTTGCCTATGAATCTCCAATGTGACAATCAGAAGCATTGTTTATTGCCAATAATCCGGCTTTTCATGAGAGAACAAAGCACATCGAGGTGGATTGTCATTTTACTAGAGACATGATTCAGAAGGGCTTCATTTCCACCTCTCATGTCAGTTCAGAGGATCAGACGGCTGACATATTCACCAAGCCATTGCTCAGAGGACCTTTCCAGAGATGTTCTTCCAAGCTGAGCATGATAGATATCTATGCTCCATCTTGAGGTGGAGTGTAGAAACTTATTTATGTTACGTTTTAGTGTTTCGTAATTTCTATTTATATGTTGTAAGACTCTGTAATTTACCCAAGGGTTTTCTCCCTATATAAGAGACCCGAGGGCTCTATGGAATAACACATCAGAGTACCAATTACTCTAACAAACTTCATTGGGACTTCATAGAACCTATGCCCGATAAACCCTGATAACTTATACTACTTCCTTGAAGTGTTCAGACGTAAATGAATGCTTGATCATTTCAAGGTTCTTTTTTTGTACCTTCTTTGCTTGTTGAAAACCAACTAAGAATATGGAGCTTTGACTGTTGATCATTTAAAAAAAACATATGGGTTTCGTTTATTTTGTATTCAACCACTTGTGAAGTTGTTTTAGTTATATCCCTTGTAGGAGTGTTTCCTTTTTCCCGCAGTTATTATCCACTCGTCTCCAGACTTGATGCATCTTCTTTTATGTATACTTCCCGTTTGAATGAGCAAAAAACACCGAATAAAGAGGTTGTTTTTAAATATAATCCGATGAGACTTCACATCGAACCACATGTCCATTCAAAACATGAAAATACTTTTAAATATCAAGAACTTTTAAGAAACCCTGGCAAGATTTGGTGATTTCTTTTCAATTACAAGTTCCCACAGCAGTGATGAAAGAAAAAAACCAAGAAATAGGAAAGGAAATAAGAAAACAGCTAAACATACCATCACAGGCATCATTTTGGCACATTTTGCTAGGGTCTGAACTGGAAAACTGACATATTTGAGGGCCTGAATCAATTTTTGAGTCCATAAACATACTCATGAGATAAGATTTTTCTTAGAAAATAAGATTTTTAAGAGAGCGAGCAGAACTTCTAAATAACAGGTGCTGGTAAGATAACAGAAAATTCACTACTGGTCAATGAGCTTACCTCGTATTGGCAGGTTGTGGTCAGTATATTAGATATTGAAACTGCACCATATTTGTATATCGGTGCAGCAGGAGCCAAATCTTTTTTACTTGCCTGTTAGTTTTAAGAAGTAAGTCACATGAGCTGAGATTCTGATGCTGCAACACAGTTAAAAACAGTGTCAAATGACTTACCAGAAGAGCACCAGCAGAAACAGCAGACGTTGCAATGCGATTGCAGAATACCAGAAACAAGGAATATCTAAAGTATTCTTTATTTTCACCATAAGGAACTCGCATGATTTTCTCCTACACAGACAGCAGCTTTCTATGAGAAATATGAGCCTCTTATATCACGCCATTGAAATCTGCTCTTTAGAAAAGCTCAACAGATGTTATCTCAATCTAGAATGCAATCAGTGCAATGATTATTTCAGCATGAGTCATAATGATGCAGACATCATTTGCGGGAAAATCCTGAATTGTCTCTTTGAAAAGTTCCGAATTTGAGCACTCGGATCATTGACCAAGGAATGAGAATAGACTAGATGGAGAGGATCGCTACAATATAAATGGAGAGGATTACTGCAACCATTTTGCATTTTTAAATATACCAATTAGTTATTTGCAATTATTTGGGCTTCAACGACACAATTTATGATGGAGTCAGTGAAACACTCGACCTCAGTTATGAGATCGTTTTCCCAAAATATAAGAGATCAAGAAGCAACCAGAAATATAGAAAGCAAACGCCCAGTAAAACTCAGCACCAAATGTATGAGAGCGCCACAAGAATACCTCTAGAATCGTGGATCATGCTGATTATTTATAAAGACAACGGATGACTACTCAAGGTTGAGCATAGACTATGCCTATTAGATCATCCCCTCCGTGAAGGAAATCGTAGAACAGGTAGGAAGATGGAATTGGGGCTTCCGACTCGGATAGTTTGTTTTCTCTCGATATTCATGGAGATATATAAGGCTATTCTCCATCCCTCTCTCCCAAATCGTAACTGCTCAGTTCTCATTCATCCGGGATTTATTCTCCCTATATCAAATCATTTGTCTGCTGATTTGAATATCATAAATCATGATGTATTCTAGTTTTGTGTCTCAATTGTTGTGGAGATTTGTAACAGATGTAATCTTGACCATAACAGTTAATATCTCCAAGACTCCAACACTCTGCCCATATGTGGAAAGAATCCAGAAAAAACACCCGCAAGACATGCAGAGCATTCCCAAAATAACACATTTGTCTGCAAAACAAAAAGCATTCCTCTGCAGCCTCAAAGCCAAACATAGAACCATTCAAGCTGATTGTTTTCAGGCTACTACGTTTCTTTCTCCCATTTTCCTTCCTGAGATAGACACGGAAATTTCATATGGAGAATGGGGATAAACAGCCTAGGAGTTTACGAAGGCATGGACAAGCCAAATAAGTGCGAGAGCGCAGAAGCCTAACTAGTAGGCATTGGACGTTTCTTGTAGTTTCTATGAGGCCGTGTAACCTAGGAAGCTCAATGCCAGCTGTGATAAACCTCTTAAGACTCGATTTTTTCCCTCAAAGTGGAGACTTTTTTTATATATTTAGGGTTCATGCAAACGGAAACTTGCCAAATGATCGAAACACTAAACTGATTTGCAGAAAAATCCTATTCAAATTCGAAGGTTTTCGAAAAATCTTATACAAATCGACAGAAATGAAGGGGGCCGATGACAGTTACCTGTAAGACGCCGTAGATGACGAGGGTGCTCATGATCCCCACAACCGCGACAACGCCCTTCCATATCATGGTCTCCTTCCCCGGCACAAGAATAGCGGAGTCCGCCATGGACCATCCACAAGACGCGAGACAATCAGCAATCGGAAGCTCAGCTGGGCGTCACCGATCGACGGGTAGGCATCGGGATTGACCGCAGTGCGAGGATTCGAGAGTCGACGGGCGATCGGGTCGGATTAGGGCGCGAGGACCTTGGGAGCGAGGAAGGGCAATCGCCTCCGTGGGGGTGGACACCGGGCACAATACAAAGGGCACTTATAGCTTTCCGTGATTAAATGGAGGTCCCGTGGGGGCGAGGAATGATGCGTGCGAAGATCTGATGCGAAGGATCTCCTGGGGATTTTTAATTTAGGGAATGGGAACTGGTTAAGGATCAGTACGCAACTCTGTACTTGGAATTGGCTCTGGGATAGAGATGATCCTTGTCACATGTAGCTTTTCGATTTCTCTCACCACCCTGTCTCAGAACCATTCAAAATGTAGTTGTTAATTAATAATTAAGAGGACCGATGGAAATTTCATACTTGTCATTCTCGAGTACCTCCTTCAAGCTAGTGGAAGGAAGGCAAATAGTTAGCTTCAAGATTAAGCATTCACCATGAAAAAGAGTTGGCAAGATGAAAAGTCAAAATAAGTCTATGAAGGAGTGCTTGCTAATCAAGAAAGCATGCTACAAAGAACCATGATCGAAACAAATTCACTCTTATGGGTCATGAATGTGACCTATATGAAACACTTTTACAAAGGGCACCAGAAGTATAAAGGTTGAGTTTAAAGCCAATAAGAGGTACACCTGGTCAATGGGTTGGGGGCTCGCCCGTCCAGCCCGTTCATGGGTCGGGTTTGGGCCAGGAGATTTGAGGTATGGATTAGCCCAGTTCAGCCCGTAAAAAATAAAAAATATATATAAATATAAGTTGAATAATACATGTATTAATGTGATACACTTTAAGTTTTTCATATGTAACACTGGTTTTAAATAAACTTTAATAGTTTGCATGTCAAGTAACATGTAAATTACTTATATTAGTTATATAAAGTATAAATGGTAGTAATAAAATCATTTATACTTATTAAATATCACTAAAAAATCAATGGAAACAAATAAAATGGACCATGGGCCACTCCATGGTGGGCTTTGGGTAGAGGTTTTTGAACCTCAGCTCGTTCGGCTCGGCCCATGGGACGGCCCAGTCCGTATTTTGGTCATGTCTAACAAGAGGCTTATGCCAATAACATGTGCCAATATAACATCTTTTTTTGATAGGGTTCGTTTGGTTCCGGGTTATCCCGAGGTAACCTGGGGACGGGTAGCCCATTTTTGTGGCTTATTGTTTGGATAGAGGGTTTAGGATTGAACGGTTTGTTCTGATATGATTACATTGAAGTTTGGAAAAGTGAGTAATTGTTATGATGTGATTGTATTGAAGTTTGGAAAATTGTGTAGAAGTTGGATATTTTATAATTTTTAAATGATAAGATGGTATGATATATTATTTTTTATTAGAATAGATTTAAGAAGAATAAATCGTTTAATGTATTAAATAAGAGAGAAGGTGGACCTCACAAAAAAAGAGGAAAATGTGGATTTTGAGGATGGGTTCATAAGGTTTTGGAGATTGTGAGAGTATCATAGTTTACCATGGAGGAAATACAATAGAAATCCAATTCATGTGAAATGGTTTAATAGGCAAAAGTAACAGGGACATGGATGTCAATGTTATTAGTTATTAGTTATGCTAGGGTAAGGGGCACAAAAAGGAGGCGAGGGATAGTAGATTTTTGCAAGTATTTGATATGGGTTTTAAACTAAAAGAAGATAGTATGACAAAAGCATTAAATAAATGAGTTCAAGTCTCACATGTAGGATAGATAGTGCAACAATAATAAAATAGGCTTAGGATGTCCATTTTCTGTAAATATCATGACCAATCAGAAGCTATCGTCAAAGGAACATCCAAAGGAATATATATATAGGAGAAACTTCAAATGAGGCAGGGACTCACCATTCTTGTTGTGAGCCCTTAATCTCATCCAATCCTTATTAATCGGATGGCTATCATTAAATGCATATTAATGGTTATTATTTTATTAATTACAAACACATTTACATCATTTTAACTTTTTTAATTATAGTATATACTCATACATTCCTGCCGCAATTATCTTTCTGTAATTATGTCTCAATCAGATGGCTAATTATAGTATATACTCATACGTTTATGCCCGACCCATCCGCTCCAGGCGCGCTACACCCCCCCCCCCCGCGTGGTTTTCTCCTCTGTCTGCATGCCTCGTCTCCCCGTCGTACGTGTGCGGCCGCGCCACCGCCCAGCCGCCTCCTTTACCTCACGCGAGGCGGCACCGCCTGCCTTCCTCCGTGCACCGATCTTCAGGCAGAGCTGCAGCCCCGTGTGCCATCCTCTTCGGCGAGGCGGTAGCTTTCCGCTCACTCCCCTACCGTCCACCCTCAGCCCCGCTCTCCGTCAAGCCACTGATGGGCCAAAAATCACCGAGAAACCAAGGTAAAGGTAGAGCTAAGGTCGTTGCGACCTCAGTCGCTCGGGTGGCTCAACGAGAAAAATATAGACCACCAAAACAAGATAAAAATCAAACAAGCTCAAAGTAGCGGTCTTGCTATTGGATTAACCTGGTATAGCGACCAGGGTCGAACTCAAGGAGCACGTGATGGCCTTGCGGCCTATGAAGTAGTCAAAAATGAAAATAAAATAAAAGACAAATATTTTTAGTGAATTTTTTGATATTTTATAATTTTTTTGGATTTTTAAATTAATTAAGAAAATAAGAAAAGAATTGAACAATCAACTTCACAATTATTTAACTACTCAAAATTCACCCAAAAATTCAAACAAAAATGTTTTTATATTTTTTATATTTTTCTTTATTTTTGGTTAATTTTTGAGGTTTTTCTGATTTTTATGAGATTTTATAAAAATAACACAAGGCTGGAAATCAAAAACACTGTCCAGTCAGACTTGGAGGGCCAAAATAAAGTGGATAAGGGCCCTATCAAGGTCTGAAGGTAATTTTCCTGTAAAATGTAAAATATAAGGAAAATTTAGGCATTGGTTTTATTATTTTTGGATTTTTCTTTTAATTATTAGAATTTTTATGGGTTTTAGGACTTTTATAATTTTTATAATTTTTATAAGTCCAAAAATGACCAAAATTGGTCAGAAAATCAAACAAAACAAGACAAACAATATATACTTTTTTGTAATTTTTAAAGTTGTTAATATTTTGTGTGGTTTTTAAAACAGGACAGTAAGAAAAATGTGTGTTTTTGAATTTTTAAAAATAATAAAAAGAGTCAAAAATGTCTCCAAAATTTAGAGAAAATTTTACACCATGGCAGGAGCCATGTATCCAATTTTCATCAAATTTGGAGTAGTTTTGCTATATTATTAAAATAAAGCAACAAAGCATAGTGCACAAGGACCTAAGTGCAAATACAACAAAGTTTTGGGCCCCTTGGATAACATGTAAGGAAAATGTAGGGACAAAAATGCAAAAGTCCCCGAGGCCCACGCACGATACACGTGACTCAGGCCTGGAAGGACCATTTTGTCATTCCTATTTATAAAAATATAAAATGTAACATGCTAGAAACACATGGTAAAAGTTGCAAATACACCAATGCTCACGTGTCGATGCACGTGTCCATCATTTAGAGGGGTAAAAATGCAAATCAGGCAAACAGCAGGGTCCTCTATGCAATGTTTACAAAAATAAATAGAACTACAAAACGTATTTACAAGACTAAATATTAAATGCAGAAAGAGAAGGGCCTATAGGGTAATTTAACCTTTTATTAAGCGGATGGCTAGGATGGGTCCACGTGCTGGATCTGACGGTCTGAGGCACTGGATGCCTTCCACTGGATGGAGGGCTGAGAGGAGGCCACGCGTCGATCGAATGGTGGGTGCTAGGCCTCCTCTTAGCTCCTGATCGGACGGTCCTCGGAAGATCTCGAGAGTGGATGCGCAACGGACGATCCTGGAGGGTGCACGAAGAATAAGTGGTCGGTGAACTTCGCCGGCCCGGTGCACGCACGGTGTCCCTCCTCGCGTGCTGCTAATGATCGAAGAAGGAGCGCCTGGGCCTCTCGCGTGTGCCGAGACCCTCCGATGGTGCAACGGAGCTCCGGAGAGCTCAGGCGACACCGGCGGAGTAGGAGATGCTGCTCCAGAACGTCGAGCCCTCAGATGGACTCGCTTTGACCTGCAAAGCATGGCAACAAGCTCCTAGGTCGAGGGCAAAGTGCCTCGACCCGGTTAGCGGTGCGTCGGGATGAGGGGGCTCCAGCGAAGCGACGGCGGTGGAGCCCCAATCTCAGTTCCTGTGCGAACTGGGTTGGATGGATGGGTGCATAAGGTGTGCGGGGGATAGGCGAAAGTGATGAATGATTCCGATGATCGAGATGTGGGCGAGGGTGGTCGGAATCGAAGGTCGTCGGTGACGAGGTGATTTGGGCGAAAATCTAAATTAGCTAAATAGAAGAAGAACTGGGTCTACCTGATGAACGAGATCGACTGGGGAAGAGCTGGCGAAGCTCTAGGTCCTAGCCTCGAGGGCCGTTGGAGCCCGAGGCTCGAGCACCACGTCTGGGCGGCACACGGCGGCGTGAAGTCACCGGATTGATGGCCCGTCCACTCCTTCCTCGCTGCGACACGGCCACTCGCAAGCTGTCACTCCGGCGGTGGCTGTGGAGGTCCAAGGGTGGAATGAGATGATCCAAAGATGCGTCCAAATGTGGCCGGAGCTGATGCTTTACATGTGTGAAGGTCCGGGAAGAAAGGGTCGGGTCCAGCTTGGTGAAGCACGGACCCCTAGGCAATGTGTCGGGCGAGGTTACCGGATATCTAGAGAGCGATTAGGACCCGTGATTTGGCGAAATGACGATCGGGTCAAGCGGGGATAAATGGGAGAAAATGGGTCCGGGCACAGGATCTGCGGGTCTGTGGTCCGGGGGGGAGTTGACCGGGGGTCAACATCCCCCGTGGACCAATCGGAGCCCACCAAATCATAATTATTTAGAAATTAAAAATAAAATAGTTAATGGTTGGATTAGGAAAAACTTAAAACATGAAAAATATTTATTTATTTATAAACTATTTTTTGTGATTTTTAATTAATTTTTCGAAATAAAAATAAGGTATTTACAATATAGTGTTATATATAGGTATATATACAATATTGATTTTTTATTTTTGATTTTAAATTAATTATTTTTGTACATTTTTATTCCCATTTTATATTTTATTTATTTATAGAATAAAATTACGAATATTTTGATGTTTTTATTTTATTTTTATTATTTATTTACAAGGGTAAAATAAATAGATATATACAATTATATACATGGTATATATACAATGTTCTTTTTGGTTTTTATTTTTGTTCTTTTCATTTTAATTTTTGTTTTTATGGTTTTTATTTTATTTATTTGCAACATGAAATATAGAATATATACAAGCTTTATGGGATTTAGATTTATTTATTTACAAGGTAAAATAAATATATGTGTGGTCTTATGTACATGGTGAATATGTACAAGGAAGGCTATTTTTATTTTATTTTTAATTTTTCTATTTTTATTTTGATTTTGTATTTACAAATATTTACAAATATATACAAGCCCATTTTTATTGTATTTTTAGAGGAAAATATTTTTATTGTATTTACAGGTATATTTACACACATGAGCTTCCTTATCTCTCTCTCCTTGGGTTTTTATGCGGTCAGGCCCATGTTGAGCCCTCCCTTGGGATTAGGTTGCTCAATATTTATTCTAAATATTTCCCTCTTTTTCTTTTATTTCTTTATTCTTTTATTTTTGCACAAAAACATGCTAATTATTAGTTTTTACACAATGCATGCTTTTTGGTAATTATTTGTATTTACAGATATATACATGTATTTGCAAAGGTTTTTGTAGCTAAAATATAAGAATAAAGAGTGATGAATGAATATTCATCAGCCACGCTCCATCTGCACGTCCTCCACGCGCTGCCTCACCGCCGACTCCGAAGCGTCGACTGCCCCCGCGCGACTCTTGCGATGTAGCCCTCTTCACGCGGTCGCATCATCTCGCTCCGCCGCCTTTGCGATGTATCGTTATTTTACATTATGGTATAGTTATTTTACATATATGACATTCATATTTACATTTTGATTCGTCTTTTTTACAAATCCTGATGGTTGTTTTCTTTTTTTGCAGGCTCTACGTGAGTTTTACAATTGAGTGAGATACAGTTACAAAGGCTTGCACGATTTTTACAAAATATATATATATATATATATATATATTTACAAAAAGGCGGAAGTTTGTAAAAAGAAAAATTACTCTAACAAAAACTCGTTGGAGTTTACAAAATGAATATAATCATTTACAAAATGAAAATGCACATATACAAAATGAATGGATCCATTTACAAAAAGGAAATACACATATACAAAACAAAAATACAGTGAAAATGAAATTATTAATTAAATTACAAAGGGGATTATATATTTTACAAAAAATTGCTGGACTTTACAAAGCTACGGTTGAATGCAGATCATTTGGTGCAAAATTGAAAATAATCAAAACAAGCATTATTGAATATACCAGAAAAAGCTTTGAATGGTAATTTAATCTAATAAATGAAACTCAAATTTAATGAAATTAAGATGAAGAAAATTCCCTTTTGAATGAGTTTTTTATGCAACCATTAGATCGAGATCTGACGAATCTGATCGATGGCTCACCAGAATATTGGTGAGACCGCACCTCATTTGAAAGGGTCTATATATATAGGTTAAATGGGGATGCCTCCTGAGGGGAGCTAACTTGGCTCCCCCGCCCATTTCGCGCGGTCTTTTTATTTTTTTCGAAATTTTCTTCTATGGAATTTCATTACTATATCCCTATATTATGTCGTTAAAATTTCGTGTGAAACAGAGACTCCTACGACCTCCATCCAGACAGTCATTTTTTAACAGTAACATAATTGATAAAAATGACCCCGTCTGGATTGAGGCTATAGGAGTCTCTATTTCGCACGAAATTTTAATGACATAATATAGGGATATATTGATGAAAATCTACGGAAGAAATTTTCAAAAAAAAATAAAAAAAGCGGGCGAAATGGGGGTAGGGGGAGCCAAGTTAGCTCCCCCCATGGGGGCAGCCCCATTTTACCCTATATATATATGAGGATGGGGAGTATGCACCCTGGTGCATGTAATTTTACATGCACCGGGGCCTATATCTCTCATATTTTTTTTATTTTTTTGGTAAAATATCACCGTGTATATTCATCTATATATCCCTCCAATATGCCATTCGAATTTCGTCAGAAACAGAGACTCTTATGCCCTCCATCTATAACAGGTCGATTACAGCAATTCTAAGACCGTTAAAATTGTCTGTTCTAGATGGAGGGCATAGGAGTCTCTGTTTCTGACTAAATTCGAATGACATATTGGAGGGATATATAGATGAATATATACGATGATATTTTCCCAAAAAATAAAAAAATGTAGGAGATATAAGCCCCGGTGCATGTAAAATTACATACACCAGGGTGCATACTCCCTTCTCTCTCTCTCTCTCTCTCTCTCTCTCTCTCTATATATATATATATATATATATATATGTGTGTGTGTGTGTGGGGGGGGGGAATGGGGCTGCTCCTTGGGAGTAGCCAATATGGCTACTCCCACTCCTATTTTTCACTCATTTTTTTCTTTGGAAAATAAAAATTTGTATATTCATCATTATATCCCTCTAACATTCTATTAAAATTTCATCAGAAACAGAGACTCCTAGGCCCTCCATCAAGATGTCATTTTTTAACGGTCGCATGATTTTCTAAATCGATCCTGTTTGGATGGAGGCCGTAGGAGTCTCAAGGAGCCAACAGGTTGCTCCCACCCCCATTTTCCCCCAATTTTTTTATTTTTTTGGAAAATAAAAATTTGTAAATTCATCATTATATCCCTCTAACATTCTATTAAAATTTCATCAGAAACAGAGACTCCTACGGCCTCCATCTAAATATGGTTGATTTAAAAAATCCTACGACCGTTAAAAAATGACACCTGGATGGAGGGCTTAGGAGTCTCTGTTTCTGATGAAATTTTAATAGAATGTTAGAGGGATATAGTGATGAATATATAAATTTTTATTTTCCAAAGAAATAAAAAAAATGAGGGAAAAATAGGGTAGGAGCAGCCTCATTTTTCCCATATATATATATAGAGTAGTGATCCTGTGAGATGCAGTATAAATGAGATGGTGAGATGATGAATCTCAACCATTGATCTCAAACAAAAAGAAAGGTTGTGATTAGCTTTTTTATTTCTCATCCTACAGCAATAAATGAAAAGCAATAAATGATATCAACTCCTCGTGCCATGGAATCCCCCTCCCCCTTCCCCTCTCTCTTTCCCTCTTCGTTAGCTCGACCTCCGCCAAGGGTTGCATCTTTCGGCAACACCTGACAGCCTCATTTGACGCCATGACGGAAAAACTCCGAAGTTCCCTTGGCATCTTTCCCGTTCAGCCACGATCCTCCTCATTCGCGCTCCTCCTTCCCACCATTAACGGAAGTGATCCTTCATCGTCTCGTCTATTTTTCCGTCACAGAAAGCATGATTGTAGTTGATACCTTCTTTCTCACCCTATCATATGTGATATCATTTCTTTCTAAGCAATATACATCGGCAACATCCTCAAGCACAAAGGAATCTTCTCCCCTTTACACCTAAGTCTAATGCATCGTCTCGATGTGATTTCCAGAGGTATCACGTCGAGGGTATTCTCTGTTGTTGGGATCATCTCGCTTAGAGCGTCTCATTGTTAATTCTGCCGAGAAGCAAAGATTTAGTCTTATATGTGTGTAATCATGTGGTGGATCATGGAGGAGAGTTCGATATCTGCGGAAGGAAGCAAATTTTCTACTGTGTTGTTGGTAAACAAGGACAGAAGTTATATAGACTGTGCCAATGACTCGTGTTACAGGAAGAAGTTCCCACAAAACCATCTAACATGTACGTAAAGTGAATGCTGAATGTCTCAGAAAAGCTAATGAACCTCTCTGTGTGATTCATTTTTTGACTGTAATCAGAGATCTATACATGATTATGATTGGACTCGCACAGTGAAATCTGCATCGATCGGCTTCATTAATCGACGAGTTGATTCGGGAAAATGAAAAATATGCCACCGACGATCATCATATGCTATCATCTGAAAACTCATATTTATTGCTCTAATTCAAATATCCAGCCATGTATGAAGACATTAAACCTTAAATTATTACTAAGAAAAAAGGGAAATCTCTTTCGCTCATGGCAGCAATTAACAGATGGACAGGACAACCTTTGGAGATCTCTTATGTAAAAATATATTAAGAGAAAATGATCTTTTTCCGCTCTTTATTCCGTCTATAATTATGCTTGATCATATTAAATTCTTACCCATTAATCTTGACATGGGTTTTATCTCAGCACATTTGTTAACATTAACATAGGAATTATGCTTCCCCATCTATAATTCTGTGGTAGCCGTTTTCATTATTCGTGAGATAAAATCCAACTGTGTCGACACCGCATTTGACTTAGATGGAAATGCAAGAGAATGTATTTGAGGACATTGCCATTGTTAATCACTAGGAAAGAAATGTCGATGTTGAGTTTTTTGTATTATTGGACGGGTAAATGGATCTTTGGGTGAAGGACCATTTACCCCGGGCTCTTATTTATGTACTCACCCCCCTTGCTTTGTGAATGATGAATGAAGAGAACCCTAATCTCAAATTGATATTAGGGTTATTGTGCCATCGTGGTTTTTCCCTGATCAAAGGGTTTTCCACGTAAATCGTTGTCTTGTGCTTGATCTCTTTGTCGTTTCTACATGGTATCAGAGCCAGATCGGATCACCCCTCCTTCCGCTGCTTCCTGTCACGCCTCCGTCTCGTGCATGTTCTGACGCCGCCATTCCCTGCTTGGAATCAAGGACTGCCGCCGCCCTCACCTGCTTGGAGAAGAAAGGAGGAGCAGCACTCCTTCCACCCGGTTTTGAGGTTCGGAGGTCGACCCCCTCACGCCTTGCGACCCCTCGCGCCCTCAGTCCCTCACCCTCACGACCGCACGCCCTCGGCCCCTCGCGACCGCGCGTCCTTGGCTTTCGTACCTGTCTGGCAGGTACGCACGACTCCTTGGTGGACGTGTGTGCCCTACTCACCCCTGGTGTGTGCGTCTCCTCTGCCCAGCCCCTGGTGGTGCGGACGGCTCCTCAGCCCTAGTGGTGCGCCTTCTCCTCTACCCTGGTGGTGCGCACTTCTCCTCCAGCCTTGGTGTGTGTGTCTGTAGCGGGACGCGCGTGCCCTACCTTGCGTCTGTGGTGGGAAATACCAGTGCTCGGGTTGCGGTATTTGATCGCACTGCTGCAGAGTTTCGCGGTCCCTGTTCCCTGTGTCTGCGGAGACCCCTCTGGTCTCCCTGTGAGTTATTCTTTCAGCCTTGTTTTTGATATGTTGCTGACTATCGTTTCTATGGCTCAAGAAGACATTGGGGAGCCTATGGCCTTCAAGTTTGAGAATAATCCTGCAAATATTACAATGATCAAATTAACGAAAAATAATTACTTGATTTGGTCCGCAGCTATGGAAGTTGCGTTAGCCTCGAGAGGTTGCGGAGGCTACATTGATGGGCGGAAAAAACCCCTTGCTGTTACTGATAAGTTGTATGATCAGTGGTACATCGAGGATAGCCAGTGCAGAAATTGGATTATAAATGTTATTTCTTCTGAAATTCAATCGCTGATGTTAAGGAAGAAATCTGCACGAGAGCCGTGGCTCACTCTTGAGAGCATGTATGGTCAGAAAAAACAGGATATAAGGATGTGCCAGTTGAGCAGGGAAGTCTACAATATGAAATAAGGGGATATGTCTGTTGCAGGGTATTATGCTGCATTGAAAGCAAAGTGGGAGGAGATTGACTACTATTGTGATGACACTTGGACTAGTCCAACACAACAACAACAACAAAGCCTTTTCCAACAATTAAGTAGGGTCGGCTACATGGATTCTTCGCCTCCATTCAGATCTATCTTGGGTCAATCTCGGACTTATATCCAAAAAACTAAGATCACTTTGTATAGTATCTTTCCAACACTTCTTGGGTCGTCCTCGCCCTCTCTTAACCGGCTCAACATCCCAGCACTGGCATCTCCTAACCGGTGCATCAGTTGACCTTCTTTGCAAATGACCAAACCATCTTAAGCAGTTTTCTCGCATCTTATCCTCGATCGGGGTGTACTCTTTCTGATTGCATCATTTTGAATCCGATCTTTACATGTATGTCCACACATTCATCTTAGCATTTTCATTTCTGCTACAACCATTCTCTGCACATGTTTATGGTTCACAGGCCAACATTCAGAACCATAAAGCATAGCAGGTCTCACGGCTGCTTTGTAAAACTTTCCTTTAATTTTTAAAGGAATTTTCTTATCACAGAGAACAGCGGAGGCTCCTCTCCACTTTAGCCAGCCTGCATTTATTCTATTAGTAACATCTCCATCAATTTCCCCATCATGTTGCAAAATAGATCCCAAATATCTAAAAGAATCTCTCTTCTGAATGTTATCGTCACCAATCTTCACCTCGATTCCTTCACCATTGCTTCCATCAAAGGTGCATTCCATATATTCCATCTTAGCCCTACTTATACGAAAACCTTTAGTCTCCAATGCATGTCTCCAAACCTCAAGCTTCTCATTTACTCCATCTCTAGTCTCGTCAATCAACATAATATCATTAGCAAATAACATACACCAAGGTAACTCATCCTGAATGTGACTTGTCAACTCGTCCATAATCAAAGTAAAAAGAAATGGACTCAAAGCTGAACCTTGATGTAAACCAATGTTGATATCAAAATAGTCAGTCTTCCCTGTCGGGGTCCTTACACAAGATAAAGCCTTATCATACATATCCTTTATGAGATTAATGTATAGGACAGGTACTTGCCTCTTCTCCAAAACTCTCCACGGTATATCTCGTGGGACGGAATCATAAGCCTTCTCCAAATCAATAAAGATCATATGGAGATTCTTCCTTTTAGCTCTATAACTCTCCATTGTTCTCCTCAACAAATGGATGGCTTCAATAGTTGAGCGACCTGGCATGAATCCGAATATGTTTTCTTTTACTTGGAAAACTTGCCTCAACCTTCTTTCGATCACACGTTCCCAAATTTTCATAGTGTGACTCATCAGCTTGATACCTCTGTAATTTGAACAATTTTGAATGTCTCCTTTGTTCTTATACAGAGGCACCACGATACTCCTCCTTTAATCTTCAGGCATTTTCTTGCTTCTCCAAGACAAGTCAAACCACGCTCACCTAAAACTTTCCATACTTCTACATGGATGACATCCGATCCAACACCTTTCCTAGGTCTCATAACCTTCAAAGCCTCCTCTACTTCTTTTCTTTGTATTCGTCTATAACATGCAAGATTCAAGTAACTTTCACTACTAGCTACATCACCCAAAGTGATCTCTCTATTTCCTTCTCCAATGAAAAGTTTATGGAAGTACTGCTCCCTTCTAGTCTCTATATCCTTCTGAGTAACAAGCACGTGACCTTCCTCGTCCTTAATGCATCTCACTTGAGAAAGGTCTTTGGTCTTTCTTTCTCTTGCTTTGGCCAACCTGAATATATCCTTTTGGCCCTCCTTAGAGTTGAGATTTTTATACAAAACCTCATAAGCTTTTGACTTAGCTTCGCTTACAGCCTTCTTTGCTTCCTTCTTTGCTATTTTATAGTCTGTGACGGTTTCCTCTGTTCTATCCTTAGACATAGCTTTAAAGCAAGCTCTTTTAATTTTTATCTTCTCTTGCACCCCTTCACTCCACCACCAAGCCTCCTTTTGACCCGGAGCTCCTCCTTTTGACTCGCCTAGCATTTCTTTGGCTACCTTTCGGATACAAGATGCTACTGCCTCCCACATCTCGTTTGCACTACCGCTACAATCCCAAGATAAGTCTTCTAAAACCTTAACCCTGAAGCTTGATTGCTTCAGCGGAAGATTCCACCACCTAGTTCTAGTGATCTTAGGAACCTTCCTTTTCTTTACCAGCCCTTTTATTTGTAAATCCAAGACTAATAAGCGATGTTGGGTTGTCAAACTCTCTCCAGGGATTACTTTACAATCTTTGCAACACAACCGATCTCTTCTCCTCAACGTAAAGTAATCTATCTGTGTTCTAGTTGAGCTACTCTTATAAGTAATTAAATGCTCGATGAATACCCATTCATCACTCTTTATTCTTATATTTTAGCTACAAAAACCTTTGCAACTGCATGTAGATACTTGTAAATACAAATAATTACCAAAAAGCATGCATTGTATAAAATTTAATAATTAGCATGTTTTTGTGCAAAAATAAAAGAATAAAGAATTAAAAGAAAAAGAGAGAAAATATTTAGAATAAATATTGAGCAACCTAATCCCAAGGGAGGGCTCAGCATGGGCCTGACCGCATAAAAATCCAAGTAGAGAGAGATAGGGAGCTCATGTGTGTAAATAGACCTGTAAATATAATAAAAATATTTTCCTCTAAAAATAAAATAAAATAGGCTAGTATATATTTGTAAATACTTGTGAATACAAAATCAAAGTAAAAATAGAAAAAGATTAATAAGAAAATAAAAATATTCACTTGTATATATTCACCTTGTACATAGAACACCTATCCCTATTTATTTAGCCTTGTAAATCAATCAATCAAAATCCCTAAAATTTTTTATATATTCTATATTTTATGGTGTAAATAAATAAAATAAAAACCATAAAGACAAAAATCAAATAAAACGAACAAAATTAAAAACCAAAAAGAACATTGTACATATACCATGTATATAGATGTACATATCTATTTATTTTATCCTTGTATATAGATAATAAAAATAAAATAAAACCATCAAAATATTCTTAATTTTACGCTATAAATAAATAAAATATAAAATGGTAATAAAAATGCACAAAAATAATTAATTAAAAATCAAAAATCTATATTGTACATATACCTATATATAGCACTATATTGTAAATACCTTATTTTTATTTTGAAAAATTAATTAAAAATCATAAAAATAGAAAAAAAATAAAATAAACATTTTTCATGTTTTGAGTTTTTAATAATTCGGCCATTTTCTATTTTAAATCGAATTTTTAAATCTTTCTGACATGGCCCGCTTTGATTGGTCCACGGGGGACGTTGACCCCCGGTCAACCCCCCCCCCTTGGACCACAGAGCTCCGGATCCGAGCCCGCGACCCGATTTCTCGACATTACCCCCGCTCGATCCGACAACCAAATCCGTGAATCTCGGGCGTTATTTCTTCCTCGTGCATCCGAGATCCTCGCCTGGTTGATTGCATTGGGATCCGCGCCTCACCGTGCCCTGCCCGACCTGTTCTTGCCGGACCCTCACTCATATATAATCTGAGCTCCGCCGCTTTTTCTCGCATCTTTGGCTCATTCATTCTCCACCCCAGGACCTCCATCATCTCCGCCTGAGTGACAACAGTCGGCCGGTGGTTGATGAGCGGCCTGAAGGCTAGGGTATAGGTGCTAAAGTGGTCGTTGCGACCCACGCGATCAAGTCGGCTCAACCAAGAAAAATGAACCACTAAATGAAGACAAAATCGATCAAAACACGAATAGCGGTCCTGCTATTGGATTAACCTGGTATAGCGACTAGGGTCGAACTCAAGGAGCACGGGTTGGCCTCGCGGCCTACGAAGTAGTAAAAAGAAATAAAATAAAGGAAGAAAATGTTTTTAGTGGTTTTTAATTTATTTTATATTTTTTTGGAATTTTAATGTATAAAGAAAATAAGAAAAACAAAGAAAAGCACACTTCAGCAAATTATTAAATGAACTAAAAAACAACCAAAAATTCAAATAAAAATTTTTTATGTGTTTTATAATTTTTTAGTGTGTTTATGAATTTTTGAGAATTTTCTGATGTTTATGTAATTTTATAAAAATAAAACAGTGACTGAAATAAAGGGTACTGTCCAGCCGAGCTTAAAAGGGCTAGATAAAATATCTAAAGCCCCCAAATGAACTGGAAGGTAATTTTGCTGTAAAGAAAATTAAACAAGGAAAATTTGGGTACCAATTTTATTATTTTTGGGTTTTTGGTGTATTTATTAGAATTTTTATAAGTTTTTGAGTGTTTTTAAGTTTTTAGGTGTTTTAGATAATGAAAAATAGCCAAACTTGGCTAGAAAATCAACCACAACAAAACACACAACAGACAATTTTTTTGTAATTTTTAAACACTATTTAATATTTTTTGTGATTTTTATAGTTAGCCAGTGGCAAAAGTAAAGGTTTTTGAATTTTTAAAAATATCAAATGGAATCAAAAATGTCCTCAAAAATCCAGAAAATTTTACACCATGGCAAGAGCCATGTGTCCAATTTTCGTGGGATTTGGAGGTGTTTTGCTATTTTAATCAAAAATAAAGAAGGGGCATTGTGCATAGGGACCAAAGTGCAAATACCCAAAGTTCTGGGGGGTCTGGTGCAAAATACCCAGCAAAACACGCACCACGCACGTGCCTGGGGCACTCAGGGACCCAAATGTAATAAAAATAAGTCCCGAGGACTTATTGGTAACACGTACCAAAAGTCCAGGGGCTTATCTGCAAAATACCCAAAATATAACGCACATGTTCAAATAAACCAAGCACAGGGGTATAAATGCAAATAGATAAAAGTTTTCATTCATTCAATAACATCCAGAACTACAGGGGTCTCTACTGCAAATAAACCAAAATATCACGTGTCGATGCACGTGTCCACAACTGGCAGGGGTATAAATGCAAATAAAGCAAAGCACAGGGTCCAATATGCAAATAACCCTAAAACTAAACAATTGACTTAAATATTTACAGGACTAAAACGAAATAAAAATAAAGACAGGGCCTAAGGGTAAATTACCCTTTATTATGCGGAAGGGCTGGATGGCGGCCACGTGGCTGATCGAGCGGTCGAGGGCAGGTGGCACTCCAGCGCTGGTGTCCTCGGGCTGATCCAACAGTAACGGCCGAGCCACGTGTCGATCTAACGGCTGGGATCAGACTCCTCAGATCTGACGTCAAAGGGGGGGGCTCCAGGAACGGACGGTCCGGATGGCGCCTGGAGCATGAGGTTGATCCGACGGCGATGGAGGATGCTGGAAGAACAGGTGCCCGGCGAGACTCGTCGGGCTCGGGCGCGCGCTATGCTCCTCCTTGGAGCACTCTGATGGTAGGAGAAGAAAGCTGGAGTGCTCCTGCGTCGGCTGCGATGCTCCGATGATCGGGCCGAGCTCCGAGGAGCTCGGGCGAGGTCGGTGGAGCTGGGCCTCCTGGCCTGAATGACCGAAGCCCTCAGATAGGCTCGGTAGCACCTGAAAAATAGCTCAGGAGACTCGTGGGTCGAGGGAAAACTGCCTCGACCCGGTTAGGCGAAGTGGGGGTGAACGGTGGGTCGAAGCGGCGAGCTCCGGCGAAGGTGGTGGACGGAAGAGCTCGACTCCCAGCTCCTGTGCGAGATGGGTTGGCTGGAGGGGTGAAGAAGGTGCACGGGGAGATGGCGAAGGCGATGGTCGATTCCGATGATCGATAGGGGTGATGGAGTGGTCGGATCTGAGATATACGACGGCGGCGCGATTTGGGCGTAAACAGAAATTAAAGGAAACGGGAAGCCTAAGAGGATACCTGGGTGGTCGGAGAGACTGGGGAGGAGCTGCTGATGCTCCTGGTCGTCGCCTCAAGGATCATCTCGCTCCGAGGCTCGAAGCTCACGCGGGTGGCGGAGCTGCGGCGGCTGGACTCGCCGGATCGATGGAATCACCTCCTCTCCTCGCTTCAACAGGCTCAGACGCGAGCTGTCACCTCACACACTCTCTGGAGCTCACAGGAGAACGAAGCAAATGGCCAAAGATGGAGCAATCGAGTGGCGGAGATCGCTTATGTACGCTGGAGGGGTCCGGCTAAGAATGGCTCGGGTAGGTCGAGGAGGCGCGCGGATCCCAAGGTGTATGCCCGGCGAAGATGTCGGATGTGGGAGGATCAAAACGGAGCCGGGGTTTGGTAAAATGATGATCGGGTCGAGCGGGTGAAATTTCGAGAAGTCGGGTCCACGACCCAGATCCGCGGGAGGTGGTCCTGGGGGGGTAGTTGACCGGGCGGTCAACATCCCCAGGACCCAATAGGAATGGGCCACGTGGCTGAGTTTTGAAATGAATATTAAGGGTAGCTAGGGCCCGATTCAGTAAAAACTTAAAACATGAAATATTTTTCTTTTATTTTTTTTCTATTTTTTAGTGATTTTTAATTAATTTTTGGAAATAAAAATAAGGTATATACATAGTATGTAATACATAGGTATATATACACTATTATGGTTTTTGATTTTTTTGATTTTTAAATTATTATTTTATGCAATTTTATTCCTATTTTATATTTTATTTATTTATATTATAAAATAAGGAATAAAAGGACATTTTTATTTAATTTTTATTATTTATATTCATATATAAAATAAATATGTTTGTACATTTATATACATGGTATATGTACAATGTATTTTTGTATTTTTAATTTTGCTATTTTTATTTTGTTTTTGTTTTAATTGTTTTTATTTTATTTATTTACAGTATATAATATAGAATATTTACAAAAAGTTTGGAAATTAATTTTATTTATTTACAAGGTTAAATAAATGCATAGAAGTGGTTTATGTACATGATGAAAGGGGTATTTTAATTCTTTTTGATTTTTAACTTTTTCTTTTGTTTTTATATTTTATAAATATATACAAGTATTTACAAGCATCTTTTTGGTGAGGAAAATATTTTTATTTTATTTACATAAATATTTACACTCATTAGCCCCTATCTCCCTCTACTTTGGCTTTTATGCGGTCAGGCCTATGCTGAGCCCTCCCTTGGGTTAGGTTGCTCAATATTTATTCTAAATATTTCCCTCTTTTTCTTTTTAATCTTTATTCTTTTATTTTTGCATAAAAACATGCTAATTTTAGGTTTTTACACAATGCATGCTTTTGGTAATTATTCCTATTTACACATATCTGCATGTATTTGCAAAGGTTTTTGTAGCTAAAATATAAGAATAAAGAGTGATGAATGAGTATTCATCACCCCCCTATACTTAACTTTGCTAGTCCCTTAGCAAACACTTATTTGAAAAAGAAGTGAAAAAGAAAGAAAGAAAAAGAAAAAGAGGATGTACAAGGATCAAGGTTGATTATTAAACTTGCCTTTATTAAATTGGGGTATGGAGCTCGATCAGATCTTTGGATTATTAATGTGTCGGAACCTTATTTGGACTTAAGTCTAAAACTCAACAGCCTCCAAGTTCCACTAATCTATAACCAAGACTCCTCAATGCTCCAGGTCAGAACAAGTCATCAATCACAAACCCTGAAGACCATGAATCTTTTCTTGTCCTGTGAAAGTGACGTCTAAGCTCTCCACCTCAGAAATGGCAACTTGACAACCCTCCCTAACAAGGTAACTCTATGACCTCAATCTGGCCACTCTTTCCTCGAGGAGCGGGGTATTCCCTTCTAAGTTCAAGTTCAACCGGCTCAAGAAGAGGGGGAAGAAGAGAATGGGTCAAGGCCAGTGTAGCCAAGTACCCTTGGGAGCTTGACCAGTGTAGCCAAGTCTCCCTGCTGCAAGCTACAACAGGTGGATCATGAAACTCAAGCTTTGATTATTGCACTCTATATACATACTCCGGTGGGATTATCATTTTCTATCAGACCCACCACTTTTTTGGAGTTCTTTTCTTTTTCCACATTTTTTTTCAAGTGCATCTGTACAACATATACATGTGCAGCATATATACAAGGAGTTTTTCCTCTTGAGCCAGTAGACTATCCCTCTTTTGAAGCTTTATTGCAACCCACAACTCCCGTCGTTAGACCTCATGGCAACCAGACCAAGTTGAGACGCACTTCCTTCACTAAAAGAAGAAGAGAGGTTCCGCCTAGAAGTACTACCCTCATATGCTACCCCAAGTCAAGGAAGACTGCCTCCTCACCACCTCATCCGTGGAGAGCTCGGTGCATAGTGCTGGTGTCCAAGTAAAGCCATAATCTATATGAGTCATGTGTTGTTGTTAAGTGCTCTACTTAGGCTCATTGAGATGACATGTGATCATAGCCTAGTGGACTCAAAGAATTAAGTCACCATGGACCTGAAAAGCCTTAAACCTAAGCCTTATAAGGTTCCTCTTAGAAGTTAGGTGGATTAAGATCTTAATCAAGCTCCATTTCTCAATTTGATTCCAGGCTAGTTTAAGTGTCAACTATCATCCAGAAAAACTATATACATATGTACAAAAGATGCTTATTTACACAAAGTTTACAATCATGCAAAATTTTTGAAAAATGTTTTGAAATCATGAATGGATGATGCATGAAGTGCAAGTTTTGCAAAAAGATATTTACACACATTTACACAAGATTTTTGCAAACTTTTGATTTTCAAAACATTTTGGAAAAATTTTGTACTATATACATAATTTTTTATAAGAAAATATTTACACAAGCTTTACACAAAAGACTTTTGAAATCATTTTTACAAAAATAATTTGTACACTAGCTATTTATGTGCAAATAAAAGAAGTTTATGTACATGAAATTTTTTTATTTTTGTGATTTTTAGCCATTTTATTTATTAACACACTCACACAAAGTACGAGTTATGGCTAAAGTATATATGAAATATATACACACCCCCCTATACTTAGCTCGAACGATGTCCTCAGAGTCAAGAGCGATGAAGAAGACATAACTCGTGCTAGGTATAGGGAAGTGAAAAGAAAGGCTATATACAAAGAAGAAGAAGAAAATAGAAAAGTCAAGAGGGTCTCAGGTCTTCCCCCTATACTTAGGATTAAATAATCCTAAGTATAGCAGGTTGTTTACTAAGGGAAAACCGAGTGAAGAATGTACAGGGTTTACCCCCCCTATACTTAGGGTGAAAGATCCCTAAGTATAGGCAGCAAAACAGGGGCAGGCAGAAACAAAAGGAATACCCAAACGGTGTCACACCCCCCCTATACTTAGGGTAAAGTGCACCCTAAGTATAGCATAATCACAAGATAGAGAAAGGGATGTGGGACTAAAGAATGTAGTGATATGGACATCTGGATCTATACAAGGCGGAAGATCAGTGAAACTCAGGCATGAGATGCATTAGATGTGAGTCAAAGACCACATCTCACGCAAAATGAATAGGGGCAAGATCAACGACCCGCGGCTCATGATCTAGAAATGGCTTGAGCCGCTGGCCGTTCACTCGAAAGGTACTCTCAGAAGACAACTCGGATATGTCAATGCTACCGTTGTCGTGTACCTTTCTGACCCAGTAGGGTCCCTTCCATTTGCTCTGTAGCTTCCCTGGAAATAAACGTAGCCTCGCATCAAACATCCATACTCTCTGTCCAATCTCAAAATGCTTGTGGCTGATATGAGAATCATGCCACTCCTTCACTTTCTCCTTATAATGTAGGTTGTTTGAGAATGCTGTATCTCTAAGCTCCTCCAGGGCTGCTAACTCTGCCCTCCTCTGGTCTCCCATACCATCTGGATCCATAAGAATATCTGTGACTGCCCAAAGTGACTTGTGCCTTAGCTCAACAGGTAAATGGCACGGCTTGCCGTACACGAGGCGAAAGGGAGATGTGCCCAATGGAGTCTTGAAAGACGTCCTTTATGCCCACAAGACCGAGTCCAAAAGCTGTGATCAATCCTTTCGGTCAGGGCGGACGACTTTCTGCAGGATAGTCTTAATCTCCCTATTCGACACCTCGGCTAGACCATTCGTCTGTGGATGGTAAGGTGTAGCAACACGATGATCTATGCCGAACTCGCTAGCAAGTGCCTTCACTTGGTCATTGATGAAGTGAGATCCCCCATCAGAAATCAGAACTCGTGGAACCCCGAACCGCGTGATGATGTGCTTCCTCAAAAATCGGCAAACTGTCCTCGCATCAGCGGCTCGGGCGGGGATAGCCTCCACCCAACGACTAACATAATCTACGGCCAACAGAATGTACTCAAATCCCTGACTCTTAGGGAATGGACCCATGAAATCGATGCCCCATGCGTCAAAAACCTCACAGAAGTGAATGGGCTGCATCGGCATCATATCACGCTGTCCACAAGTGCCCATCCTCTGACAGTCAGTACACCTCTTCACGAACTCATCTGAGTCCTTGAAGAGGGTAGGACACCACAAGCCGGATTGGAGCACCTTCTGTGACGTTCTCCTCCCAGAATGATGTCCTCCTGCCTCAAGCTTGTGGCAGTAAGTGAGGACGCTATGGTGTTCCTCCTGAGGAATCCACCGACGCCAGACGCTATCCCCTCCTTCGTGGTAAAGGATGGGATCCTCCCAATGGTAGGACTTGGCCTTCGCAAGGAAGGTCTCAAGCCTCTGCCTGGGCCAATCTTGTGGGACTTTCCCAGCAACGAGAAAGTTCACAATATCGGCGTACCACGAGAGTGAGGCGATAGCAAGGATCGCCTCATCTGGGAAGGTATCTCGAATAGGGTCAATCTGCTCAGTCTCCTCAGGCTGCTCTAATCGGGAGAGATGATCCGCCACCACATTCTTGACTCCAGGCTTATCTTTGATCTCAATATTGAACTCCTGGAGTAGAAGGATCCATCTAGTCAATCTGGCCTTAGCATCCTTCTTTGCCATGAGGTACCTGATGGCGGTGTGATCTGTGTACAAAGTCACTCTAGATCCAATGATATACGATCTGAACTTATCTAGGGCGAACACTACGGCTAGCATTTCCTTCTCTGTGACCGTGTAATTCCGCTGGGCGGAATCCAATGTGCGGCTAGCGTAGTGAATGGCAAATGGAACTCCATCCCTCCTCTGTCCCAGCACTGCTCCTATGGCAAAGTCGGAGGCATCCGTCATGATCTCGAATGGGAGAGACCAATCTGGCGGCTGGAGGACAGGAGCCTCAATAACACACTGCTGCAGAGTCGCGAACGACGAGAGACACTTGTCATCGATAAGGAACTCGGTGTCTTTCGTCAAGAGGTCAGTCAACGGTCGGGCAATCCTGCTGAAATCCTGAATAAATCTCCTATAAAATCCAACGTGCCCCAGGAATGACCGTAGCTGCCTCAGATTGGACGGCGGTGCGAGTTTCCTAATGACATCAACCTTGGCCGGATCCACCTCCATGCCCCTGTTGGAGATGATGTGGCCAAGCACCGTCCCTTGAGTCTCCATGAAGTGACTCTTTTCCTAAGATAGCACCAAATGGTACTCAATACATCGCTGGAGTACTCGGTCTAGGCAGTCAAGACAGGAGTCGAATCCGTCGCCGTAGACCGAGAAATCGTCCATGAAGACCTCTAAACACTCCCCTACCATGTCCGAAAAGATCGACAGCATGCACCTCTGAAAAGTCGCAGGGGCATTGCATAGCCCAAATGGCATGCGCCGAAAAGCATATGTGCCGAAGGGACAGGTAAAGGTGGTCTTCTCCTGGTCCTCAGGAGCGATGGCCGCCTGGTTGTAGCCCGAGTACCCATCCAGGAAGCAATAATGGCTCTTCCCTGCCAGTCTCTCAATGATCTGGTCAATAAAAGGCAGGGGGAAATGGTCCTTCTTGGTGGCCTGGTTGAGTCTCCTGTAGTCAACACAGACCCTCCAAGAGGTGGGTACTCATGTAGCAATCTCCTCTCCCGACTCACTGATCACAGTCGTGATGCCCGTCTTCTTGGGCACCACATGCAAAGGGCTGACCCACTTGGAGTCGGAAATGGGATAAATAAAATCTGCACTCCACCATTTCGATATTTCCTTCATCACGACCTCTCTCAGGTTGGGGTTCAGTCACCGCTGGAACTCACGCGACGGCTTCGCCCCCTCCTCGAGATAGATATGGTGGGAGCACACTGATGGACTAATCCCATGGAGATCTGCTACGCTCCATCCGATCGCCTTGCGGTTCTTTTCAAGAACCCCCATCAAACGGGATTCCTGCTCTCCAGTCAAATCGGCGGAGATGATGACTGGGTACATCTCTGGCTCGCCCGCAAGGAACCGATACTTCAGCGAAGTAGGGAGCGGCTTCAGCTCTGGAAGGCTGGGTGCTGGCAAATCTGGCTGCGGAAGGAAATGAGTGAATGCTGCTAAGTCTGCCAAATCTGCCTGGGAGAAAGAAAGCGAACTCTCGCAAACTGGATCTGGAGAAGGCTGCTCAACTGTGTTGTCTCTGATCTGCTATGTATCAACCTCCTCCTCATCGGTAGGCCCAAGTGGACTCAGGTCTGGCATCTGATCATCGCAATCTGCCCAATCAGACTCTGAATCCGAGGGATCTGCATCAAATATGGTGGCATCAGTACCACCATCACACAAGGTGGCTTCAGCACCACCATCACTGATAGTCGTGTCGCGATCAAGGACCGGATCTCTGCCTCTGTAGTATCCTGAACCAGGGCTGTGCTCTCCAGACTCTCCTCTGCTATCATCTCGGCATCAGCTGTATCTGAAAATGAGAGGATGGCCTGTGCTGCAGGATCTGCCCAAGCTGTCTCATCGTCTGTGATCACAAAATCACAGTCCTGGTGGATGTCTGGCCCGTCGTCTGTCAGCTGCTCTGAATCTGTGCTGGCCTCTGAGCTTGCTCTCTCTCTGGCTCTCTAGTCCTCGACCGTCTCTATTTGTATACTCTCGCCCTCGACGCGAAAGTATACCTTCCCGTTGTCATGATCAGTCACTGCCTTGGCTGTGGCCAAGAACGGACGACCGAGGATGATGGGGGTATCGGTCACTGAATCAGGGATCTCCATGTCCAACACTACGAAGTCCACGGGGAATTTCAGGCCCTGAATCGTGATGATAACGTCTCGCAACAACCCCTTCGGCCTCTTGACAGATCGATCAGCAAACTGAAGGACTGTCCTGCTCTGTCTAAGAGTGCCCAACTCGAAGCGGTCGAGAAGGGCTGCCGGAAGTAGGTTGATCGACGATCCGCTATCTAATAGAGTCCGGTCGAACCTCTGCTCACTAATCTGACATCTGACATACGGCGCCCCTGAATCTGGCTTCTTGGTTGGCAGACGGTTCTGGATCGTAAAACACGTGGCTTTCGTCAGCACATGAATCTCTGAAGTGTGGTTCCTCCTCCTCCTCCTGACTGTGGTCCTATCTCTCAAAGATCTCTGAAGAAGGGGGATGTGCTGCAAAGCCTCCTGGAGGGTCAGCTGGATGTGAAATCTGTCGATCATGCTCTGGCTGAATTCCTCCTGCTCTCTCTTTTTTGGGTCTTTTTCTTTTTTCTTCCCCTTCCCCATCTGAAGGGCTCTAGGGAAGGGGATCACAGGGTCCTTCGCAGATGAAGGACTAGGAAAAGGCCTAGACGGCTCGACGGCCGGATCCACACATACATCACTCACCATAGTGGGACCAGAAGAAACTAAACCTTTTCCTTTATTCAAAATAGAGTTCTGAGATACATCAACACGAGGAAAGACAACATCTCTATCAAAATGAACACTGGTGGCCTCAGTACCACCTCTGGCTGGCTCTGTAACTGGACGTCTCGCGACCTCAGTACCGCGGGCTGGCTCGGCTCTACTGATGGTGTCAGTACCACCTCCTCGAACTGGTGAAGCGGCGGCCTCAGTACCGTCGGTGGAATCAGCATCCTTGGTGGCTTCAGTACCACCATCATCAGGTGCGGCCTCAGTACCGCTCTCCTCCTCCTCATCTGGCGCTCTGGGTGGATCCTCGCGTCGTCGCTCAGATGAGGCGCCGCCTGCTGGTGCTCTACCACTCCTAAGTGTAACAAAATCAGCATCAAATAGATCCGAAGATGTATCAACAAATGGGTCACTAGGAGTGGCATGCTCAGTGGAAACTACCTGCTCAGATTTCCTCTTCAGGTTATTCGGATTCGGCTCGATCTGTGCAGGAATCGCGGCCTTCCCTCTCACAAGGTCCCGCATCTCCTGGCGGAACTCGTCCATCTCCCGTCTGAATGTAGCCTGCTGATCCGTGAGGAGGCGGGCGATGTCATCCAAGGCGGGGCTCTCATGGGAGCCCGACGGGTAGCCTCTCTGGTGCTGAGGCTGCTGGACCTGCTGGTGGTGCTGCTGAGAGGGGTAGGAGGAGGGATGCTGCTGGTATGCTGGGTGAGCCTGCTGCTCATGTCTCCAAGACTGTCCCTGCTGCTGATAGGGACGAGGAACGAAGGACGAAGGCTGGTGTGACTGATATGCTGGGGGCTGCTGCTGCGGCTGGTGATCTCTCTGCTGGGCGTACTGCCCTCCCTGACCGGCTGGCTGCTGCTGGGGATGGGTACCTCCACTCCCCCACCTGAATCCGGGATGGTCTCGTTGGATCCCAGGCTGGGGGCGGTCATACCAAATCCCGTTGACATCCATCAACGGCTCTGCATCATAGGGGGCTGGCGGGAGTACTGCCAGAGGCTGATCCGGCTGGTATACCACCATCTGCATGTCTGGAGATGGTGGGGACTGGTAAGGGGGCTGCTGCTGGTGGTACGGCTCCGCCTGTACAAGATGAACCTGTCTAGGCTGCTGTAAGGAGCTGGAGCGCTGGGACGAGCTGCTGCTGCTGCCGGAGTCGCCTCGCGACTGAAGACGGGGCTGTGAAGCCGTCTGTGCCTCCTGGAGACACATGAGCTGGGTCTTCATGTCGCTCAGAGTCTGTGCCATCTGTTCCATCTGCGTGATTCCCTGGCACTTCTTCTTCTCTATCAGCTCCATGCGGTCCAACTTCTCGATGATGATGCCCATGTCCGCAGCGGACGACTCTGCCTGTGCTGCTGCGACTGCAGATGAGCTGGATGGACCTACATCGACCCGTGCTATTCGCTGGTACTGCACGGGTCCTGGCTGCTGCTGGGGTCTCTGTGTGTACAACCGGGTCTGGGACATCACCATGTAATTTTCGGCCATCTCCTCGTAGATGGCCCAGACCTGGTCGTGGTCCTTGGCGAAATAGGACCCGCCGCAAGAAGCATTCACCAGACCCTGGAGCTCTGGTGTCAACCCGCTGAAGAAGCTCTGAACTAGGTTCGGCTTCGAGATATCGTGGTGCGGGCATCTATCGGTGAGCTCTCGGAACCTCTCCCATGCCTCGTGAAACTGCTCGTTGGGGAGCATGGAGAAGTTGTTGATCAAGGCCCTCGCTGAATTCGTCCGCCCGAGTGGATAGTACTTGTTCAAGTACTCGGTGCGGAGCTGCTCCCAGGTGTAAACAAACCTCCCCAAATGCTTCAGCCAGGTGGCTGCTCTGTCAACTAAGGAGAAGGGGAAGGCGATCATCCTGATCGTGTCCTGGTCCACCTGACGGTCGTGGACAGTGCTGCATATCATCAAAAACTCCTGGAGGTGGAGATGGGGCTCCTCTGTCGCGAGGCCGTGGAAGCGGGGGAGTAGCTGCAAAGTGTTCGGGGGGAACTTAAAGTCCCCCACGATCGCTGGAAGTACTACCCAGTGGTGCGTCAGCGTCGATCCGGGGTTGTGTAACTCCCGCATCGGTCTCGGTGGTCCTCCGGCCGCAGCTGCGGCGGCTGCCGCTGCTGCGGCGGCTGCTGCTGCGGCTGCTGCATCCGCATCATCTGGGATCCTCGGTCCCTCTCTCCTCTGCTCTCTCTCTGCTCTCATCTGCTCCATCTCTCTCCTCATGTCGAGCATAAATGCTCCCTGATCCCTCAGCTGCTGCTGGACTGTCTCCAATGAGGCGATCAAGGTGGAGTTGATTGCTCCCTGATCCATCACGATGTGCTCTGTACGGGAACGATCCTCAGAACTGCCGGCCATGACGTCTGCTGCAAAATCAAATGAGCCCAACTCAGGTGCTGTCAAATCTATCAATCTCTCCTCGGGCTCATGTCTCTCAGGTCTGAAAGAAAGGGGGTCGAGGGGGAACAGGGCGGAGTCATACTCGGGCTCGGAGAGCTGGTCTTGGCTCTCGCGGGCCAACCTAGATGATTAGGTAGACGTGCCCGAAAGCGGTGCAGCCAGAGGCTGCCTAAGAGAGCGTCTACCCATCATCTTGATCTGGCGAGTAAGGCGGATGAAATCTGGAGAAACTATGATCACAAAACAAACCCCCAGTTCACCAACGCGACGCGAGCTGAAGACCGTGAAAGTTCGGTCAAATTATCTTGTCAATTTTATTAGGTGAACACACAAAATATCAGAGCGCTTACGTGACCTGTTAGGATACCCGATGCTACCCCAACCGACTGGCCCACACGGAAGAGTCGGTAATCAGTCGGGACTAGCACCGGAGGGCTCTACCTAGGGTGCGGGTCACTCTCTCGCGCATCCAAACCATACAATGAGGGGGTTGCTCTCCCCAAGACAAAATTTTTAGGGTGAGCATCTTTTAAGATCAATAGTGTTAACCAACCCCAATTTTATGGTTTCTCTTTTTAATCTTTTTCAAATAGAAAACAAAGGCCTAACGAATTTTTCGGTTCTCCTGATTATTTAATCCAAAACAGGGGGGAGAAGACGAAAAAGCTGATGCGCGATGACATCAATGATGCATGCTGAGTAAGAAATGCGTACCTTGTCTCCAGCACTCTACATGCAAGTGATCCACGCAGAATTGAAAGACTGAAAATAAACTACCTATATGATGCAACGGGAAAGCCGAGTCCTAGACGAGCAATTTCTACACGCAGAACCGTCTAACCGGTCACCGACCTCCAAGCCAAAGAGTCCGGTCTTGGCCCGTCCCTCCTCTGTCCGACAAATCGGGGGTAGGAGAAAGCGCTTTACAGGACGGGCTGCGGCACGTAGGCTACGAAGGAGATGAGTCGGTTATTTTTATTAATAATTTTTAGTAGGTCCAATTAACGCACTATAGGAACATGCAAGCAGTTAGGTGTGGGGATCCTACTAATTACGGCACAAGCAAGTATAAATTCCTAAGTCTAGGGGCTCGAGCAAAAACCGCGTAAACACCGGAAAAGGCAGTAAGAAAAGAAAAAGAAAACAGAAACCACGTAAAAAGCCGCGAAAATCCTAAGGGTCCCCCGAGCACACCGGTGCTCGGTGAAACAGACCCGCTAAGTCAAAAGTGATGTCCAAGTCCAGAGAGTCCCTGTATTATTACAATAATAATGAAGTAAAAATGAAAATCCTCTCCCACTCGACTCTCTCTCACTCTCTCCTGTGGCTCCGTAAAGAAAGGAGCCGCCTTCGAATCCCGCGGTTGCGTTGGCTTCTCGAAATCGGTCGCCTCGGTCCTCGGGCCCTCACAAGAAAGAGAAGAATGGTCAGACCAAGATAATCAAATAAAATAAAAAGAAAATAACTGAAACTGAAACTGAGGGTATATATGCAAAAATACAAAATAAAATAAACACTCAAAATAATAAAAACAAAAATAAAAGAAAAAGAAAATAAAACAAAATAAAACAAAAATGAAAATATAAACAAAAGCCGCGAAAAAGCCGCGAGCTTTGAAAGAGCCGCGAAAAGCCGCGAAAACAAAAACAAAGCAGAAACAAAAACTACTAAGCCGTGCTCCCCGGCAACGGCGCCATTCTGATGACACGCCTGAACACTCGGGTATAAGGTACTAAAAATAGGTCGTTGCGACCCAAGCAATCAGACGATGTCGATCAAGAAAAATGAACCACTAAATGAAGACAAAATCGATCAAAACACGAATAGCGGTCCTGCTATTGTATTAACCTGGTATAGCGACCAGGGTCGAACTCAAGGAGCACGGGTTGGCCTCGCGGCCTACGAAGTAGTAAAAAGAAATAAAATAAAGGAAGAAAATGTTTTTAGTGGTTTTTAATTTATTTTATATTTTTTTGGAATTTTAATGTATAAAGAAAATAAGAAAAACAAAGAAAAGCACACTTCAGCAAATTTTAAATGAACTAAAAATCAACCAAAAATTCAAATAAAAATATTTTTATGTGTTTTATTATTTTTTTAGTGTTTTTGTGAATTTTTGAGAATTTTCTGATGTTTATGTAATTTTATAAAAATAAAACAGTGACTGAAATAAAGGGTACTGTCCAGCCGAGCTCAAAAGGGCTAGATAAAATATCTAAAGCCCCCAAATGAACTGGAAGGTAATTTTCCTGTAAAGAAAATTAAATAAGGAAAATTTGGGTACCAATTTTATTATTTTTGGGTTTTTGTGTATTTACTAGACTTTTTATAAGTTTTTGAGTGTTTTTAAATTTTTAGGTGTTTTAGATAATGAAAAATAGCCAAACTTGGCTACAAAATCAATCACAACAAAACACACAACAGACAATTTTTTTGTAATTTTTAAACACTATTTAATATTTTTTTTGTGATTTTTATCGTTAGACATTGGCAAAAGTAAAGGTTTTTGAATTTTTAAAAATATCAAATGGAATAAAAAATGTCCTCAAAAATCCACGAAAATTTTACACCATGGCAGGAGCCATGTGTCCAATTTTCGTGGGATTTGGAGGTGTTTTGCTATTTTAATCAAAAATAAAGAAGGGGCACTGTGCACAGGGACCAGAGTGCAAATACCCAAAGTTCTGGGGGGTCTGGTGCAAAATACCCAGCAAAACACGTGCCATGCGCATGCCTGGGGCACTCAGGGACCTAAATGTAATAAAAATAAGTCCCGAGGACTTATTGGTAACACGTACCAAAAGTCCAGGGGCTTATCTGCAAAATACCCAAAATAAAACGCACATGTTCAAATAAACCACACACAGGGGTATAAATGCAAATAGATAAAAGTTTTCATTCATTCAATAACATCCAGAACTATAGGGGTCTCTACTGCAAATAAACCAAAATATCACGTGTCGATGCACGTGTCCACAACTGGCATGGGTATAAATGCAAATAAAGCAAAGCACATGGTCCAATATGCAAATAACCCTAAAACTAAACAACTGACTTAAATATTTACAGGACTAAAATGAAATAAAAATAAAGACAGGGCCTAAGGGTAAATTACCCTTTATTATGCGGAAGGGCTGGATGGCGGCCACGTGGCTGATCGAGCGGTCGAGGGCAGGTGGCACTCCAGCGCTGGTGTCCTCGGGCTGATCCAACGGTAATGGCCGAGCCACGTGTCGATCTAACGGCTGGGATCAGACTCCTCAGATCTGACGTCAAAGGGGGGGGGCTCCAGGAACGGACGGTCCGGATGGCGCCTGGAGCAGGAGGCTGATCCGACGGCGATGGAGGATGCTGGAAGAACAGGTGCCCGGCGAGACTCGCCGGGCTCGGGCGCGCGCTATGCTCCTCCTTGGAGCACTCTGATGGTCGGAGAAGAAAGCTGGAGTGCTCCTGCGTCGGCTGCGATGCTCCGATGATCGGGCCGAGCTCCGAGGAGCTCGGGCGAGGTCGGTGGAGCTGGGCCTCCTGGCCTGAATGACCGAAGCCTTCAGATAGGCTCGGTAGCACCTGCAAAATAGCCCAGGAGACTCGTGGGTCGAGCGCAAACTGCCTCGACCCGGTTAGGCGAAGTGGGGGTGAACGGTGGGTCGAAGCGGCGAGCTCCGACGAAGGTGGTGGACGGAAGAGCTCGACTCCCAGCTCCTGTGCGAGCTGGGTTGGCTGGAGGGGTGAAGAAGGTGCGCGGGGAGATGGCGAAGGCGATGGTCGATTCCGATGATCAATAGGGGTGATGGAGTGGTCGGAATCAGAGATATATGACGGCGGCGCGATTTGGGCGTAAACGAAAATTAAAGGAAACGGGAAGCCTAAGAGGATACCTGGGTGGTCGGAGAGACTGGGGAGGAGCTGCTGATGCTCCTGGTCGTCGCCTCAAGGATCGTCTCGCTCCGAGGCTCGGAGCTCATGCGGGTGGCGGAGCTGCGGCGGCTGGACTCGTCGGATCGATGGAATCACCTCCTCTCCTCGCTTCAACAGGCTCAGACGCGAGCTGTCACCTCACGCACTCTCTGGAGCTCACAGGAGAACGAAGCAAATGGCCAAAGATGGAGCAATTGAGTGGCGGAGCTCGCTTATGTACGCTGGAGGGGTCCGGCTAAGAATGGCTCGGGTAGGTCGAGGAGGCGCGCGGATCCCAAGGTGTATGCCCGGCGAAGATGTCGGATGTGGGAGGATCAAAACGGAGCCGGGGTTTGGTAAAATGATGATCGGGTCGAGCGGGTGAAATTTCGAGAAGTCGGGTCCACGACCCAGATCCGCGGGAGGTGGTCCTGGGGGGGGGGGTAGTTGACCGGGCGATCAACATCCCCATGACCCAATAGGAATGGGCCACGTGGCTGAGTTTTGAAATGAATATTAAGGGTAGCTAGGGCCCGATTCAGTAAAAACTTAAAACATGAAATATTTTTCTTTTATTTTTTTCTATTTTTTTAGTGATTTTTAATTAATTTTTGGAAATAAAAATAAGGTATATACATAGTATGTAATACATAGGTATATATACATTATTATGGTTTTTGATTTTTTTGATTTTTTAAATTATTATTTTATGCAATTTTATTCCTATTTTATATTTTATTTATTTATATTATAAAATAAGGAATAAAAGGACATTTTTATTTAATTTTTATTATTTATATTCATAGATAAAATAAATATGTTTGTACATTTATATACATGGTATATGTACAATGTATTTTTGTATTTTTAATTTTGCTATTTTTATTTTGTTTTTGTTTTAATTGTTTTTATTTTATTTATTTACTGTATATAATATAGAATATTTACAAAAAGTTTGGAAATTAATTTTATTTATTTACAAGGTTAAATAAATGCATAGAAGTGGTTTATGTACATGATGAAAGGGGTATTTTAATTCTTTTTGATTTTTAACTTTTTCTTTTGTTTTTATATTTTATAAATATATACAAGTATTTACATAAATATTTTTATTTTATTTACATAAATATTTACACTCATGAGCCCCTATCTCCCTCTACTTTGGCTTTTATGCGGTCAGGCCCATGCTGAGCCCTCCCTTGGGTTAGGTTGCTCAATATTTATTCTAAATATTTCCCTCTTTTTCTTTTTAATCTTTATTCTTTTATTTTTGCATAAAAACATGCTAATTATAGGTTTTTACACAATGCATGCTTTTGGTAATTATTCCTATTTACACATATCTGCATGTATTTGCAAAGGTTTTTGTAGCTAAAATATAAGACTAAAGAGTGATGAATGAGTATTCATCAGTGGTGTAGCAGCGAGGAAGGAGCGTGTAGACCATCGATCCGGCATCTTTGCGCCGTCGTGCGCCGCCTGGAGGTGGTGCTCGAGCCTCGGGCACCGACGACCCTTGAGGTTAGGACTTGGAGCATCCCCAGATCCTCCACAGTCGACTGCATCCAGTAGGTAGCTCTCTCTCCTTCCCTATTTCTCTAATTTAGCTTTACGCCAAATTTCCCTCGTCACCGTCCATCGCTGATTCCGACCACCCTCGCTCTCGTTTCGATCATCAGAATCGCCCATCATCTCCGCCATCCCTCCGCGCACATTCTCCACCCACTCATCCAACCCAGCTCGCACAGGAGCTAGGACTGGGGCTCCTCCGCCGTCGCTTCGCCGGAGCCCCTTCATCCCGACGCGCCGACCACCTACACCACCGCTAACCGGGTCGAGGCACTTTGCCCTCGACCCAGGAGCTCGTTGCTGTGCTTTGCAGGTTCATCCGAGCCCATTTGAGGGCCTCGTCCATTCGAGCAGCAGCTCTTCCTCCACCGAAGTCGCCTGAGCTCTCCGGAGCTCCACGACGCCATCGGAGGGGACCATTAGACGCGGGAGGCCCAGGCAAACCTTCTCCGATCTTCAGCAGCCTCCGAGGAGGTCTCCAGCGCGTACACGAGCCCGGCGAACCTCGCCGGCGTCCAGTTCGTCGAGCATCCTCCCTGACCGTCCGATTGGCTTCTAGCTCCAGATCATTCCTGGACCATCCGATTATGGTTAAGAGGAGGCCCAGCAGCACCGTTGGATCCACGTGGCCTCCTCTCTACCCTCCATCCAGCGAAGACCATCGGATCTACACGTGGCGTCCATCTAGCCCTCGACTTAAATAAGGGGTAATTGCTCTTAGGCCCCTGTCCTTTTCAGTTGTTTATAGTTAGCCCTGTAAATATTTTAGAACCTTTATTTTAGTTTGGTAATTTGCATAGAGGACCCTGTTATCTCTTGTATTTGCTCTTATACCCCTGTGTGTAGTGGACCACGTGCATCGACACGTGTTGTTGTGGGATATTTGCATGTATAGGCTTTATGTTCTAGGGTGTTATTGAATGAAAATATGTTTTTAATATTTGCAGAAATGCCTTTGTGAGTGCTTTATTTGCGCATGTGCTTTATATCGTGGGCTTTTTACACTTTCATCCCTGGACTTTTAGTACGAGTTACTATTTAGTCCAGGAACTTAAGTTTTCTTGCAAATAGGTCCCTGTGTGCCTAGGTCACGCGCCTTGCATGTGAAACCTTGGAGAAATTGCACCGGACCCCTGGAACTTCTCTTATTTGTGTATAGGTCCCTATGCATTGTACCTTTGTTTTCCATTTCAATAAAATAGCTAACCAACTCCAAATTTGATGAAAATTGGATACATGGCTCCTGCCATGGTGTAAAATTTTCTCTAATTTTTGGAGACATTTTTGACTGTTTTTGTTATTTTTAAAAATTCAAAAACAAGCAATTTTCTCACTATCTAGCTTTAAAAATCACAGAAAAATATTAAAACACCTTTAAAATTTACAAAAAAATTATATAGTGTTTGTTTTATTTGCTTGATTTTCTGACCAATTTTGGCCATTTTTAGATTTATAAAACCTATAAAAATTACAAAACCCCTAAAAACCCATAAAAAGTCTAATAATTAAAAGAAAAATCAAAAATTAATAATTCCAGTGCTCAAATTTTCCTTGTATTTTGATCTTTACAGAAAAATTATCTTCAGACCTTGATGGCCATTTTGTATTTTAATTTGGCCCTCCAAGTCTGACTGGACAATATCTTCATTTTTCTACCTTGTTTTATTTTTATAAAATTCTCTAAAAATCAGAAAAACACCAAAAATTAACCAAAAATAGTAAAAAATATGAAAAACATAAAAACATTTTTGTTTGAATTTTTAGATGTACTTTGAGTAGTTAAATAATTCATCCAAGTTGCTTGTTTATTTGTTTTCTTATTTTCTTTATTAATTAAAAAATCCAAAAAATATAAAAACATTGAAAACCCACCAAAAATACTTATCTTTTATTTTATTTTTATTTCAGACTACTTCGTAGGCCGTAAGGCCATTACTTGCTCCTTGAGTTCGACCATGGTCGCTATACCATGTTAATCCAATAGCGAGACCGCTAATTGAGCTTGTTTGATTTTTATTCTATTTTGGTGGTCTATATTTTTCTTGATTGACCGTGCTTGGTGACTTAGGTCACAACGACCCTTGATTACCTTCACCCGAGTTGCCAGGCGCGTCACCAATGCTCCTCCCTCTTCTTGAAAAGAGTGTTTGCTATGAAAAGATCATATGCAGTTACAAAATCCAGAATGACTTTTCCCTCTTCGTTTCTATCCCCAAAACCATGACCTCCATGGACAGTTGCATACCCTGAAACATCTTTTCCCACATGCCCATTAAGATCTCTACCTATACAAACCATCTCTCTTTGTGGGATTCCTTGTAAAATCTTATCCAGATCCTCCCAGAAAGCTTGTTTAGTCCTTTCATGTAAACCAATTTGCGGTGCATAAACTGAGATGATATTCAGAATTTCTTCTTCAAGCACCAACTTTAGCAAAATAATCCGATCCCCAAATCTTTGCACCTCAACCACACAATCCTTCAAATCTTTATGAACAACCACTCCAACACCGTTTCTGCCCTTATCTTTACCTGAATACTAAAGTTTAAAGCATGTCTTCTTGATCTCCCTTGCTTTCTCTCCAACCCATTTAGTCTCTTGAAGACATAATATATGAATCTTCCTTCTTTCCATTGTATCCATTATCTCCATCAATTTTCCAGTTATAGTACCGATATTCCAACTACCAATCCGTAACTAGTCCAACAGATCAGAAGAAATTTTGGGCGGAGATATGGAAACAGAGGATCTTCCTTTTCCTGGATGGCCTTAACAGTGATTTTGAATCTACCAGAAGTCATCTTCTCACAACATGGGTTGGCTTCGACATTGAGGAGATCTATCATGCAGTCGAATATGAGGAGCAGCAGCGTATCACAATGAGAGACGAACATGTCTCATCTTTTGAGAAATCTGCTCTACTCAGTAAAGGGGCAAAAGTGGCTACCGGAAAGACAAAAAATATGCTCATTGCAAAAAGACTGGTCATGGAATCGAGTATTGCTGGGAACTTCATCCGGAAAGGAAGGGTAACAGAGGGAAGAAACCCATTGCTATGGCCGCTGACAGCAAGAAGTTGACCGAGGAGCAAATCAAAGAACTTCAAATCTATGTGCAAAAAATATCTAGAAGTTCTAATGATGCTGATATTGTGAATACTGCAATGGTCGTGAAGAAAACTGAAGGTAATCATTTATTTAATAATGAATGGATTATTGATAGTGGCGCTTCTGATCATATGATAGGGAATGCTAGAATATTTCTTGATTATAAACTCGCTTCGGGGAGAGAACGAGTAAAATTGACAGACGGGTCTTCTGTTACTGTCGTTGGAAAAGGGAGTATATCTATCATAGATATATTTATGTTAAAAGATGCTCTTCATGTCCCTGATTTCCTAATTAGCTTACTCCATATGTATCGAATCGCTAAAGACCTGCATTGTCGACTAATTTTTGATGAGACATCGTGTGTGTTGCAGGACTTGGTGACGAAGAAGCAGATTGGGATTGGTTTTGGCTGTTGATGGTCTATATCGCCTTCCTGCATGTGTGGTTTCTACTTGAGTTGCTGCAACTGATGCAAAGGAATCTGATGATAGGTTGGCCCTGAAGCGATGGCATGAGCGTCTTGGACATCCTGGTTATCCTGTTCTATCTTTTATTTCCCGAATTATGTAATAAAGTTGGAACATATATTCATTTTTGTTAAGTGTGTGAGCTCTCAAAGCAAACTAGAACTATTTATCATATATCTAATAGTAAAAGCAAGTTTGTTTTTGATATTGTTCATTCAGATGTTTGGGGACTGTCGAATCTGCAAAGTTTGGGAGGCCATCGCTATTTTATGACTTTTATTGATGATTATTCTCGATTCACCTATGTGTACTTAATGAAGAACAGAAGTGAGGTTCCAAGTATAATCTGAAGCTAGTATAACACAAGTGCAAAAGTTTTATGGTCTGACAATGCTAAAGAGTATTTGGAGGGACCTCTTAGTGCATTTCTTGATAATAATGGAATTATTCATGAAACGTCTTGTAAATACACACCTCAACAGAATGGCATTGCTGAGCGAAAAAATCGGCACATATTAGAAGTTACCCGAGCCATTCTTTTCCAAAGAAATACTCCAAAAAGGTATTAGGGTGAAGCTGTTCTCACTGCTGTTTATCTGATAAATAGGTGTCCGTCTAATGTGGTTGGAAAAAATACTCCATTTCTAATGTTACACCCTGATAAGGTTCCTTTCAACTTAACTCCTAGGGTTTTTGGGAGTGTTTGCTATGTCCACATTTATGGTCATGGCTTGAGGAAATTGGACCCTCGATCTCAGAAGTGTATCTTTCTTGGATACTCAAGTACACAAAAAGGGTACAAATGCTACGACCCAATTGAAAGGAAACTTCATGTTACAAGGGATGTTACTTTTCATGAGCATGATTTCTACTATGCAGAGAATTTTTCTCAGGGGGAGTGCAGTAAAACGGATGTTGAGAAAAATAATGATGAGCGTCACTTTATGAATGAAGGTTGCGATGTGATCAACGATGAAATTGTTATTCCTTGTGGTCACAGTACTGGCAGACACGAGAGTATAGATAACAATGTTGAGAGGATGGACGATGATCACATACGAGAGACTATGGATGACAATATGATGCCAAACCACAATCCCAATCTCTCCTCGGATGATCCAAGTCATGATCACACTGTAAGAAATTCCTCTTCCCATGATGATTTGATTGAGAACACTGACAATTGCTTGAATGACATGGTTAGTGATACTGAAGATGTAGAAGAGGAACTTCCTATTGCTTTGAGGAAAGCGGCAAGAACAACTAGGTCTCCTTCTCGTTATCCTATGGAAAATTATGTTTCTTACTCTCGAGTAAGCTCGAACTATAAAAGCTTCACAACTGTGCTTGATTCTCATGTTATTCTCAAGAATTCGGTTGAAGCCCAGTGTGAGCCCAGGTGGGCAAAAGCTATGAAGGAGGAAATGGAGGCTCTAAAGAAAAATGATACTTGGGATATTGTGACAATTCCAAAAGATACTCACTTGGTCGGTTCAAAATGGGTTTACACAATCAAGTATAAGGTTGATGGTAAAATTGACAGATTCAAAGCCTGATTGGTTGCAAGAGGTTACAGTCAGAAATATGGTATTGACTACCTCGAAACCTTTGCGCCTGTTGCAAAAATGAACACTGTCAGAGTTATTATCTGTCTTGCAGTTCAATTTTCCTGAAAAATGTATCAACTGGACGTAAAGAATGCCTTCCTAAATGGAAGTCTCAAAGAGGAAGTTTACAGGAAAATGCCACCAAGATATGATCAAATGGGTAAATGTTGCAAGCTGAAAAGGCATTGTATGGTCTAAAACAGTCGCCAAGAGCTTGGTTTGAAAGACTCGAGATTGTGATGATAAAAAATGGTTACAAACAGGCCAATGGAGATCATACTCTATTCATCAAGAGGAAAGGCCATAAGAAATATATCCTTCTAATATACGTTGATGATATGATCCTTATTGGAGATGACGAAGAGGAATTGTCTGGCATAAAAATGATTCTTTCAGCAGAATTTGAATTGAAAGACTTAGGACAACTGAGGTACTTCCTTGGTATTGAGATGGCTAGATCTCCACAAGGTATGTGTTTGAATCAACGAAATTATGCTCTTAATCTTCTTCGTGACTCAGGAATGACTAATTGCAAACATGCTGCTTATCCAGTAGAGGCTAACCATAAAATGAGTAAAAAAAGGATGGGAAAATACTCGATGATAAGGAGAAAGGTAGATATCAGAGGTTAGTTGGAAAATTGATCTATCTTACTCTCACAAGATTTGATATCACATATGCAGTGAATATAGTCAGCCAATTTATGCATGCTCCTACTACCGTCCATGTGAAAGTTGTCAACAGGATCTTGAGCTACATAAAGAAGTGCCCTAGTAAAGGGCTTATGTTCAAGAAACAAAGTATTGTTACCATCGAAGGATATACCGATGCTGATTGGGCCGGATCTGTTGATGATAGGAGATCCAATTCTGGATATGATGTGTACTTATGTGGGAACCTTGTCATTTGGAGAAGAAAAAAGCAACATGTTGTTTCAAGGTCAAGTGCAGAAGTTGAATACAGGGCACTTGCTAATGGCGTGACAGAAGTATTATGGCTACATTTGCTATTAAAAGAATTAGGGACGGAAGTTGATATGCCTATGAAGATGTTCTGTGACAACAAAACCGCTATAAATTTAGCAAACAATCCAGTGATGCATGATAGAACCAAACACGTGGAGATCGATCGACATTTTATTCGTGAAAAAATTGATGAAGGACAGTTGTGCCTGCCCTACCTGAAATTTGAAAATCAGATTGTTGACCTCTTCACAAAGGGGCTGCCTACAGTGCAATATGAGTTGAATGTAGGCAAGTTGGGCATGGTTGACATGTATGCCCAACTTGAGGGAGAGTGTTGAGTTTTTTGTATTATTGAGCAAGTAAATGGATCTTTGGGTGAGGGACCATTTACCCCAGGCTCTTATTTATGTACTCACCCCCTTGCTTTGTGAATGATGAGTGAAGAGAACCCTAATCTCGAATTGAGATTAGGGTTAAAGGATGGGAGGATGATGACAATGTCGTGGAATATGATAGGATGGAAAGTGTGGAAACCACCGTAATGGTTTCTATGATGGAAAGCGAGGAGATTACTGTTACGGTATCATCGAAAGAGGACGAAGGAGCACTTCCATTAATGGTGGGAAGGAGGAGTGCGAATGAGGAAGGCCGCGGCTGATCGGGAAAGATGCCAAGGGAACTTCGGAGTTTGTCCGTCATGGCGTCAAATAAGGCTGTCAGGTGTTGCCAAAAGATGCAACCCTTGGCGGAGGTCAAGCTAACGAAGAGGGAAAGAGAGAGGGGAAGGGGGGAGGGGGATTCCATGGCACGAGGAGTTGATATCATTTATTGCCTTTCATTTATTGATGTAGGAGGAGAAATAAAAAGGCAAATCACAACCTTTCTTTTTGTTTGAGATCAATGGTTAAGATTCATCATCTCACCATCTCATTTATACCCCATCTCACATGATCACCACTATATATATAGGGTTAAATGGGGCTGCCACCTGGGGGGAGCTAACTTGGCTCCTCCGCACCATTTCGTTCGATTTTTTTATTTTTTATTTTTGAAAATTTCTTCCGTGAATATTCATCTCTCCTTATATTATGTTATTAAAATTTCGTGCAAAACAGAGACTCTTATGGCCTCTATCTAGATAGTCATTTTTTAACGGTAACGGAATAGCTAAAAACGACCCTTCTGGATAGAGGCCATAAGAGTCTCTGTTTCACGTGAAATTTGAATAACATAATAAAGGGATATATTGAAGAAAATCCACGGAAGAAATTTCGAAAAAAAAAATAAAAAAGGAGGTGAAATGGTGCGGGGGAGCCAAGTTAGCTCCCCCATGGGAGCAACCCCATTTTACCCACACATATATATATATATATATGATTTAGTGGAGCCGCCTCCTGGCTGCCCCGCCCCCTTATTTTCAGTATTTTTTTATTTTTTTGAAAAATATCGCATGTATATTCATCCCTATATCTCTCCTATTTGTCATTTGAATTTCATCAGAAACGGAGACTCCACCGGCCTCCATCGAGATGGTGTCGATTTAAAAAATCCTGTTACCGTTAAAAAATGACTGTCTGGATGGAGGCCGTAGGAGTCTCTGTTTCTGATGAAATTCGAATGACATATATGAGGGATATAGGGATGAATATACATGGAGATATTTTTTGGAAAAAAATAAAAAAAACGTCGAAAATGGCGCAAGGGCGGCCGCATTAATCTTATATATATAGGGGCGATCTTGTGAGAGCCAAAATTGGTGAGAGCATGAGAGGAATGATTCTGGACCACTAGATTCTATTTTCTCTCTCCTGCTCTTCTCTCTCTTGGTTGAATCTTGTGGTCCAGAATCATTCCTCTCATGTTCTCACCAATTTTGGCTCTCAAAGGATCGCCCCTCTCTCTCTCTCCCTCTCTCTCTCTCTCTCTATATATATATATATATATGAGGATGGGGAGCTTGCACCAAGGTGCATGTAACTTTACATGCACTGACGCTTATATCTTCCATATTTTTTTACTTTTTTCAAAAATACCACCATGTATATTCATCTATATATCCCTCCAATATGTCATTCGAATTTCGTCAGAAACAGAGACTCCTATGACCTCCATCCAGAACATGCCGATTACAACAATTCTAAGACCGTTAAAATTACCTGTTCTGCATGGAGGTCATAGGAGTCTCTGTTTCTGACGAAATTTGAGTGACATATTGGAGGAATATATGGATGAATATACATGATGGTATTTTTGAAAAAGTAAAAAAAGTGGAAGATATAAGCGCCGGTGCATGTAAAGTTACATGCACCTTGGTGCAAGCTCCCCATCCCCCCCTCTCTCTCTATATATGACCCTTCCAATGAGGTGCACCTTTCCTAGGTGCATAGAAATCCTATCACGAGATCCGTTAGATCTCGATCTAGTGGTTCTTCATCCAAAAAGGTATTTTTAGTCCATACATTTTCATTTTAAATTTGAATTTAATTTTGAATTTGAAATTTATTCTGTCTTTGTATTTTTTTTCATTTTTAGCGTATCTGATTTGGTATTTTTTGTTGCCTTTTAGTTAATGAAGTTTCGCCAACGTGGTAGCATTTTCGCGCAATGCAGAATAGCAGATCTCTTTGTAAAATACCTGTTGATATTGTATAACTGTATCCTGCATTGTAAAATAAAATCACAATTAGTAATAGTTATATTATTATAATTGTAATTTTGATAACACTATTATAAAAAGTTCATGCACATTTTGTAAAATCTGTATGAAAATTGTAAATCCAGACCAACAATTATGTATATTTTTCACAAAAATGTATGGTACTTTCGCACCCTGCAGAATGCCAAGCATCTTTGTAAAATTCGAATCCACATTGTAAATTTGCATCCTGTATTTTAGAATAAGATCACAGTTAGTAATATAATTATTGTTGTAATTGTAAATTTGGTAATGTCTTTGTAAAAAAGGTCTCATATATGCAGGAAATATTTTTGTATTTGTAAATTCTAGTCTGAGATTGTAAAATCCCCCCCTCAAACATATATCTGAGTCTCATAAATAGTTTTTCCCATATCATGGAATATAAATAAATGTAAAAAATTCAGATTGGAATTTGTAAAAAATGATATGATATTGTAAAATACGATCTGAGATTGTAAAAAAAATACCCGAGATTGCAAAAAAGGATCTCTTATTGTAAAAAATTGGGCACCCCCTCCATCTCCAGCATCCTTACTCTACCCGCACCTCCTCTGCCCTTCTCCTCCATGACCCACCTCCTCCATGCACGTCCTCCTCCGCCCGCACACCTCCATTCATGCTCTCGTTCAACCTTCTCCTCCATGATCCACCTCCTCCACGCATAGCCATCACCCCCACACTACGCTGTCTTTATTAGATACAAGAAAACAACCTTGAAGAATGCCATCACCGACCATCGTAGAGCAGCGTGTTGCATCCACTGTCTTGAACGCCATCACCGACGAGCAGCAACCTCCTCGCCTCATGCCACCGTCGAGAGAGAGAGATAAAGGAGAGGAACCTTGCGCGGCAATCGAGATCGAGATCGAGAGAGATGGTGGGACAGAGAGAGAGAGGAAAGAGGAGATAATTGTGGAGATTTTGTTGCATTCTAAATTTAGAATATGTTAAAATGACCTTAATGGATTTTTCAACATTAAAAATATATTAATAACGAGCTATTAATATCAATCATTGGATTGATTGCGTATGGTTAGGATGATGAGCTTTCCATGCATACAAGAAAGGTACACCTCATTGGAAATATTTCCTATATATATATTATATGGGTTAAATGGGGCTTCCCCCCTATGGGAGCTAACTTGGCTCCCCCCACCAAATTTCGCTCGGTTTTTTTAATTTTTTTGACATTTTCTTCCGTGGAATTTCATCACCATATCCCTATATTATGTCATTAAAATTTCATGTGAAACAGATACTCCTACGACCTCCATCCACATAGTCATTTTTTAACGGTAACAGAATTGCTAAAAATGACCCCGTCTGGATTGAGGCCGTAGGAGTCTTTGTTTCACACAAAATTTTAACGACATAATATAGGGATATATTGATGAAAATCCACAGAAGAAATTTCAAAAAAAACCCAGATGAAATAGCGCGGGGGGAGCCAAGTTAGCTCTCCCCATGGGGGCAGCCCCATTTTACCCATATATATATATCGATTTTAATGGGGTTTCCCCTTGGGGGCAGCCAACATGGATGCCCCGCTGATGACCGAGTGAATCAAAACTCTCAAATCCGGGTCAGGTGAAAATAATCACTCTCGGGTCGTTGCGATCCGGATCGAGAACACTCAGTCAACAAGAAAAAGAAAAGGCACCACCAATCAGAGAGATACAACAAGCAAAACAAAAATAGCAGCCCTGGCTATATTATTAACCTGGTATAGCACCCAGGGTCGGTCTCAGGGAGCACGAATTGGCCTCGCAGCCTACGAAGTAGTCTAAAAAAATAAAATAAAGAAAACACAAATATTTTTGGTGGATTTTTTAATTGATTTTATATTTTTTTGGATTTTTAATAAAGGGGAAAAATAAGAAAAATGCAAAATCAAGCAAACTCAACAAATTATTTAAACAACCAAAAATACTACAAAAATTCAAACAAAAATGTTTTTTTTATATTTTTTTAGGTTTTTAGTGTTTTTGGTGAATTTTTCAGATTTTTCTAATTTTTTATAATTTTCTAAAAATCAAGAAAGCCAAAAACAGTAAGCTACTGTCCATCCAGACTTGAAAGGTCCATTAAAAATATAAAATGTACCTATAAAAGTCTGGAGGTAATTTTTATGACAAATATAAACAGAAACTAAAATTCAGAAAACGAGTTTATATTTTTGATTTTATATAGTTTTTTAGAATTTGAGGGTTTTTTAATTTTAAGGTTTTTATATATCCAAAAATCATTAAAATTGCAAAAAAATTCAAACACACTGAAACTAGCAAATCCTAATTTTTTTTTGAATTTTTAAAATAGTTTTTATATTTTTTAGATTTTCTAAATCAGGCAGAAGCAAAAAAACATAATTTTTGAATTTTTAAAAATATCAAAACATTTCAAAAATGTTCCAATTTTTTAGGGAAATTTTTACACAGTGGCAGGAGCCACGTATCCAAATTTCACACAATTTGGATTTAATTTGCTATCTTATTTAATTAAAACAAAGGCTCAGAGTGTACAGGAACCTAAATGCAAGAAAAACTATTTCCAGGGGCCAAACATTAACAAGCGAATAAAGTGCAGGAGCCCTCATGCAAAATGTCCAATAAGTCATGCGCAGCGCACGTGAATCAGGCACGGAGGGACCTAACTGTAATTCCTGTTTTAAAACATTCAATCCATAACATCAAGGAATCACAGGGTAAAAAGTGTAAAAAGGCCAGATCCTCACGTGTCGATGCACGTAGTCCACATATATAAGGATTGAAATGCAAATGACAGAAACATAGAGGTCCACTATGCAAAATGTCCCAGAGAGAAAGTTTATTTAATAAACTAAACTATAACTACTGAAAACTGCAGGGGTATGGGTGCAATTACCCAGCCGAGGCGCGTGATGGCGCACGTGAGGCGCCAGGTGTCGAGGCGTGGTTGACTGCTGATGTGTGGTCCTTGTGCAGCCGCCTGGACGATTCAACAGTGGAGGCGTGTGGCGAACGTGGGTGGCGCGTGCCCGTCAGACCATGATCTGACGGTCTGACATCGCAGAGAACGAACGGTGGGGATGCGATCTGGAGCGGCAGGGAGATCCGGCGACTGGCGATGGATGAGGAAGAACACCTCCCAAGTGAGGTTCCCCGGCACACTGGAAACGATCCAACAGGCCGATGAACGATCGGGGAAGAGGGTCTTGCTCGCGATGACTCTCCGCGTCGGGTGGCAGCATCCGATGAAGCTTCCAATGGTCGGATCGTCCTGCGAGGGACGAGCAACCTGGAGGAGCTCCAGCGAAGGGGTGAAAGCGCGACCAAGGGGGGTACCTTCTCTTTATTCACCTGCAAAACAAAGGGCTCGCTCGGAGGAGTGCTCCGGCGGAGGTTATACGTAAAGAGGAGAAAAGAAGCGACGTGGTGGGCGGATGAAGGCTCCGGCGAAGGCGGTAGAGGGAGCCCAGCTCGATCCTGGCTCTGGTGGCCAAAGTCAAGATGATCAGATCGTGAAGGAAGGGTGGCGATGAATCGGCGAGGGTATCCGTACAGGTAGGATGGGCTGGCGGAGCTCCGGCCACTAGGGCGGAGCTGGCGGAGCTAAGAAGCGAAAATCGAAATGGACTATGAACGAAAAGCTAACGGATCTACCTGATGAAGGGAATCGACTGGGGAGGAGCTAGGGAAGCTCTGGGTCTTCGCCTCGAAGGGTCGTCGGGTCCCGAGGCACATGCGCACCTCGCGGCAGCGCACGGCGACGAGGGTCGCCGGATCGATGGCTGGAGGCTCCTCCTCCTCTCTACAACACTCCAATCGCTAGCTGTCACTCTAGGGATGAGTGGAGGTCCTGGGATGAAGGGATGTAGCCAAAGATGGTGGAAAAGGTGCGGCGGAGGTGGAGCTTTATACGGATAGGGGTCCGGCAAGAATGGGTCGGGCATGGTTGTCGGAGCTCGGATCCCAAGGAAAAACCACCGGGCGTGGATCAGGAATGAACACGGATCAAATGGAGCCCGGGGTTTGGGTATTTGGAGCTCAGATCAAGCGGGGAAAAGTATGAAAAATCGGGTCGGGCGCACAGATCCGAGTTGAATGGTCCAAGGGGGAGTTGACCGGGGGTCAACATCCCCCGTGGACCAATCAGAAGCTGCCAATTATTAAAATTTTAAAAATTCGATAAAAAATAGTAAATGCTTTTATTTTGAAAAACTTTAAACATGAAAAATGTTTATTTATTTTCAAATTAATTTTTAGTGATTTTTATTTATTTTTTTGAAATAAAAATTAGGTATTTACATTATATTATTATTATATATAGGTATATACATATATACATTTTTTTTATTTTTAATTATTTATTTTTATATATTTATTCCAATTTTATATTTTATTTATTTATAACATAAAATTTGGAATAAAAGAGTATTTTTTTATTTTTATTATATATTTACATAGGTTAAATAAATACTTGTATATACATATTTACATGGTATATGTACAAGGTGGATTTTGATCTTATTTTATTTCTTTTTATTTTATTTTTATTTTGCTAATTTTTATTTTATTTATTTACAACATGAAATATGGAATGTGAAAATATTGTTATTATATTTTTATAAAATATTTACAAGGGGAAAATAAATAGATATGTTATTCTATGTAAATGGTCTATATGCATTGGTGAGAGAATTTTATTTCTTTTTTAATTTTTCTTTTGTTTTTCCATTTTTATTTTAGTTTTATTTCTATAAATATCTACAAATTAATACAAATACATTTTTATTTTTAGTAAGAGGAAAATAATTTTTATTTATATACATAGGTATATGTACACACAATTGGCCCTATCTCCCTCTACTTGGATTCTTTTGCGGTCAGGCCCATGCTGAGCCCTCCCTTGGGATTAGGTCACTCAATATTTATTCTAAATATTTCCCTCTTTTTCTTTTATTTCTTTGTTCTTTTATTTATGCACAAAAACATGCTAATTATTGTAATTTACACAATGCATGTCAGATGGTAATTTATGCTATTTACATATATCTACATGGTGTTTTGCATAAGTTTTTGGCTAAAATAAAAGTATAAAGAGTGATGAATGGGTATTCATCACCCCCCTATACTTAACTTTGCTAGTCCCTTAGCAAACACTTATTTGAAAAAGAAGTGAAAAAGAAAAGGAAAAAGAAAAAGAGAGGAAATGCAAGGATCAATATTGATTATTAAACTTGCCTTCATTAATTTGAAATATAGAGCTCGGTCAGATCTTTGGATTATTAATGTGTTGGAACCTTATTTGGACTTAGGTTTAAAACTTAACAGCCTCTGAGATCCAGTAATATATAGTCAAGACTCCTCAATAATCTAGATCAGAATAAGTCTACATACACAAACCCTGAAGACCATGAATTTCTCCTTGTACAGTGCAAGTGAGGTCTAGCTCTCCACCTCAGAAGTAGCAAAATGACAACCCTCCCCAACAAGGTAACTCTATGACCCTAGTCTGGCCACTCTTTCCTCGAGGAGCAGGGTATTCCCTTCTAAGTTCAAGTTCAACCGGCTCAAGAAGAGGGGGAAGAAGAGAATGGATCATGGCCAGTGTAGCCATGTATCCTTGGGAGCTCAGCCAGTGTAGCTAAGTCTCCCTACTGCAAGCTACATAAGATGGAACATGAGTCTCAAGCTTTGCTTATTGCACTATATACATACTCCGGTGGGATTATCATTTTCTATCAGACCCACCACTTTTCTGGAGTTATTTTCTTTTTTCATTTTTTTTCGATGTGCATCTGTACAACATATTTACAAGGTACAACATATATACATAAGGAGTTTTTCTCTTGAGCCAGTAGACTATCCCTCTTTTAAAGCATTATTGCAACCCACAACTCCTGTCGTTAGACCTCATGGCAACCATACCAAGTTGAGACGCACTTCCTTCACTATAAGAAGAAGAGAGGTTCTGCCTAGAAGTACTACCCTCATATGCTACCCCAAGTCAAGGAAGACTGCTTCCTCACCACCTCATCCGTATAGAGCTCGGTGTAAAGTACGGGTCCAAGTCAAGCCATTGTCTATATGAGTCATGTTTGTGTTGTTAAGTGCTCTACTTAGGCTCATTGAGATGACATATGATCATAGCCTAGTGGACTCAAAGAATTACGTCACCGGGACCTGAAAAGCCCTAACCCTAAGCCCTATAAGGTTCCTCTTATAATTAGGGGGATTAAGATCTTAATCAAGCTCCATTTTCCAATTTAAATCCAGGCTAGTTTAAATGTCAACTATAATCCAGGAAAAACTATACAAGTATTTACAAAGATGCAATTTTCACAATATTTACACAAGTGCAAATTTTTTAAAAAAATGTTTTGAAACCATGGGTGTATGCATGAATGCAAGTTTTGCAAAATATTTACACAAATTTACACAAGGTTTTTGCAAACTTTTGATTTTCAAAACATTTTGGAAAAATTTTGTACAATATACATACTTTTGATATGAACATATTTACACACAATTTACACAAAAAGTTTTTGAAAATTTTTTTACAAAAATAATTTGTACACTAGCTATGTATGTGCAATAAAAGAATATTTATTTACAAGGAAATTTTTTTTTAATTTTTATGGATTTTTGGGGTTTTAGCCATTTTTATTTATTAACACACTCACACAAAGTACAAGTTATGGCTAAAGTATATATGAAATATATACACCCCCCTATACTTAGCTCGATCGATGTCCTCAGAGTCAAGAGCGATGAAAAAAAGACATAACTCGTGCTTAGTATAGGGAAGTGAAAAGGAAGGCTATATATAAAGACGAATGAAAGAATAGAAATCAAAGAGGATCTCAGCATTTCCCCCTATACTTAGGATCAAATAATCCTAAGTATAGTAGGCTGTACACAAAGGGAAATCTGAGTGAGAATGTACAGAATCTACCCCCCCCATGCTTAGGGTAAAATATCCCTAAGTATAGGCAGCAAAACAGAGGTAGAAAGAATCAAAAGAATACCCGAGAGTCCTACATCCCCCTATACTTAGGGTAAAGTACACCCTAAGTGTAGCATAATCATACGATGAGAGAAGGGATGTGGGACTAAAGAATAGAGTGATATGGACATCTGGATCTATACAAGTCGGGAGAACAGTGATAATCAGGCGTGAGATGCAATAGATGTGAGTCAAGAGACCACATCTCACGCAAAGTGAATCGGGGCAACATCAACGACCTGCAGCTCATGATCGAGTGAATCAAAACTCTCAAATCCGGGTCAGGTGAAAATAATCACTCTCGGGTCGTTGCGACCCGGACCGAGAAGACTCAGTCAACAAGAAAAAGAAAAGGAACCACCAATCAGAGAGATACAACAATTTAAACAGAAATATCGGTCATGGCTATATTATTAACCTGGTATAGCACCCAGAATCGGTTTCAGGGAGCACGAATTGGCCTCGCGGCCTACGAAGTAGTCTAAAAAATAAAATAAAGAAAACACAAATATTTTGGTGGATTTTTATTGTATTTTTTTGGATTTTTAATAAAGGTGAAAAATAAGAAAAATGCAAAATCAAGCACAACAAATTATTTAAACAACAAAAAATGCTACAAAAATTCAAACAAAAATGTTTTTATATTTTTTTAGATTTTTTAGTGTTTTTAGTGAATTTTTCAGATTTTTATAATTTTTATATAATTTTCTAAAAATCAAGAAAGCCAAAAATAGTAAGTTACTGTCCAGCTAGACTTGAAAGGTCCATTAAAAATATAAAATGGACCTATAAAAGTCTAGAGGTAATTTTTATGACAAATATAAACAGAAATTAAAATTCAGAAAAAGAGTTTAATTTTTTTGATTTTTATATATTTTTTAGAGTTTTTATAAGATTTTAAGGGCTTTTTAATTTTTAAGGTTTTATATATCCAAAAATCACTAAAATTGCACAGAAATTTAAACACATTAAAACTAGCAAATCTTAAATTTTTTATATTTTTAAAATAGTTTTTATATTTTTTTAAATTTTCTAAATCAAACAGAAGCAAAAAAGCGCAATTTTTGAATTTTTAAAAATATTAAAACGTCTCAAGAATGTACCAAAATTTTAGGAAAATTTTTACACAGTGGCAGGAGCCACGTGTCCAAATTTCACACAATTTGGTTTAATTTGCTATCTTATTTAATTAAAACAAAGGCTCACAGTGCATAGGGACCTAAATGCAAGAAAAACTGTTTCCAGGGGTTAAACATTAACAAGCAAATAAAGTACAAGGGCCCTCGTGCAAAATGTCCAACAAGTCAGCGCAATGCACGTGAATCAGGCACGGAGGGACCTAACTGTAATTCCTATTTTAAAACATTCAATCCATAACATCAATGAATCACAGGGTAAAAAGTGCAAAAAGACCAGATCCTCGCGTGTCGATGCACGTGGTCGACATTTACAAGGACTGAAATGCAAATGACAGAAACATAGAGGTCCACTATGCAAAATGTCCTAGAGAGAAAGTTTATTTAATAAACTAAACTATAACTACTGAAAACTGTAGGGGTATGGGTGCAATTACCTAGCCGAGGCGCGTGATAGCGCACGTGAGGCGCCAGGTGTCGAGGCGTGGTTGGCTGCTGATGTGCGGTCCTTGTGCAACCACCTGGATGATCCAACGGTGGAGGCGTGTGGCGAACGTGGGTGGCGCGTGCCCGTCAGACCATGATCTGACGGTCTGATATCGCAGAGAACGGACAGTGGGGATGCGATCTGGAGCGGCAGGGAGATCCGACGGCCGGCGATGGATGAGGAAGAACACCTCCCATGTCAGGTTCCCTGGCACGCCAGAGACGATCCAGCAGGCCGATTAACGATCGGGGAAGAGGGTCTTGCTCGCGATGACTCTCCGCGTCGGGTGGCGACCTCCGATGAAGCTTCCAACGGTCGGATCATCCTGCGAGGGACGAGCAACCTGGAGGAGCTCCAGCGAAGGGGTGAAAGCACGTCCAAGAGGGGTACCTGCTCTTTATTCACCTGCAAAACAAAGGGCTCGCTCGGAGGAGTGCTCCGATGGAGGTTATTCGCAAAGAGGAGAAAAGAAGTGACGTGGTGGGCGGATGTAGGCTCCAGCGAAGGCGGCAGAGGGAGCCCAGCTCGATCCTGGCTCTGGTGGCCAAAGTCGAGATGATCAGATCGTGAAGGAAGGGTGGCGATGAGTCGGCGAGGGTATCGGTACGGGTAGGATGGGCTGGCGGAGCTCCGACCACTAGGGCGGAGATGGCGGAGCTAAGAAGCGAAAATGGTAATGGACTATGAACAAAAAGCTAACGGGTCTACCTGATGAAGGGAATCGACTGGGGAGGAGCTATGGAAGCTCTGGGTCTTCACCTCGAAGGGTCGTCGGGTCCCGAGGCTCAAGCGCACCTCGTCGCCGGATCGATGGCTGGAGGCTCCTCCTCCTCTCTACAACACTCCAATTGCTAGCTGTCACTCTAGGGATAAGAGTAGAGGTCCTAGGATGAAGGGGCGTAGCCAAAGATGGCGGAAAAGGTGCGGCAGAGGTGGAGCTTTATACGGCTAGGGGTCCGTCAAGAATGAGTCGGGCATGGTTGTCGGAGCTCGGATCCCGAGGAAAAACCACCGGGCGTGGATCAGGAATGAACACGGATCAAATGGAGCCCAGGGTTTGGGTATTTGGAGCTCGAATCAAGCGGGGAAAAGTATGAGAAATCAGGTCGGGGCGCACATATCCGAGTTGAATGGTCCAGGGGGGGGAGTTGATCGGGGGTCAACATCCCCCGTGGACCAATCAGAAGCTGCCAATTATTAAAGTTTTAGAAATTCGATAAAAAATAGTAAATGCTTTTATTTCGAAAAACTTTAAACATGAAAAATGTTTATTTATTTTCAAATAATTTTTAGTGATTTTTTTATTTTTTTGAAATATAAATTAGGTATTTACATTATATTATTATTATATATAGGTATATACATATATACATTTTTTATTTTTATTTTTAGTTATTTATTTTTATACATTTATTCCAATTTTATATTTTATTTATTTATAACATAAAATTTGGAATAAAATGATATTTTTATTTTATTTTTATTATTTATTTACATAGGTTAAATAAATACTTGTATATACATATTTACATGGTATGTGTACAAGGTGGATTTTGATCTTATTTTATTTCTTTTTATTTTATTTTTATTTTTCTAATTTTTATTTTATTTGTTTACACTATGAAATATGGAATGTGAAAATATTTTTATTATATTTTTATAAAATATTTACAAGGGGAAAATAAATAGATATGTTATTCTATGCACATGGTCTATATGCATTGGTAAGAGAATTTTATTTCTTTTTTTATTTTTCTTTTATTTTTTCCATTTTTATTTTAGTTTTATTTCTATAAATATGTACAAATTAACACAAATATATTTTTATTTTTAGTAAGAGAAAAATAATTTTTATTTATATACATAGGTATATGGACACATAATTGGCCCTATCTCCCTCTACTTGGATTCTTTTGCGGCCAGGCCCATGCTGAGCCCTCCCTTGGGATTAGGTCACTCAATATTTATTCTAAATATTTCCCTCTTTTTCTTTTATTTCTTTATTCCTTTATTTATGCACAAAAACATGCTAATTATTGTAATTTACACAATGCATGCCAGATGGTAATTTATGCTATTTACATATATCTACATGGTATTTTGCATAAGTTTTTAGCTAAAATAAAAGAATAAAGAGTGATGAATGGGTATTCATCACCCACCCCCTATTTTCAGTGTTTTTTTGAAAAATATCACTGTGTCTATTCATCGCTATATCCCTCCTATATGCCATTCGAAATTCATCAGAAACAGAGACTCCTACGGCCTCCATCGAGATAGTGTCGATTTAACAAATCATGTTACCATTAAAAAGTGATTGTCTGGATGGAGGCCTTAGGAGTCTCTATTTTTGACGAAATTTGAATGGCATATATGAGAGATATAGGGATGAATATACATGGTGATATTTGAAAATAAATAAAAAAATACCGAAAATGGCGCGGGGGCGCCCATGTTGGCTGCCCCAAGGGGGCAACCCCATTAACACCCCTCCCCCCTCTCTCTCTCTCTATATATATATGGTAAAATGGGGTTATCCCCATGGGGGAGTTAATTTGGCTCCCCGCACCATTTCGCATGTTTTTTTATTTTTTTTGAAAATTTCTTCGTAGATTACCATCAATATATACCTATAGTATATCTTACAAATTTTGTGCGAAATAGATATTCCTACAACCTCAAGAAGGATCATTTTTAGCAATTTTGTTACCATTAAAAAATGGTTGTCTGGATGGAGGTTGTACGAGTCTCTGTTTCGCACAAAATTTGAATAACATAATATATGGATATAGTGATTAATATTCACGGAAGAAATTTTCAAAAAAAACAAAAAAAAAACGAGCAAAATAGTGCGGGGGGAGCCAAGTTAGCTCCCTCCAGTGGGCGGGCCCATTTATCCCATATATATATATATATATATATATATATATATATATATATATGGGTAAAATGTGTATGCCCCCTAGGGGGAGCTAACTTAGCTCCCCCCATCCAATTTTCATATATTTTTTTATTTTTTTGAAAATAAAAATTGTATAAATTCATTATTATATTCCTATATTGTGTCATTAAAATTTCATGTGAAACAGATACTCCTACGACTCCATCTAGACAAGGTTGATTTAAAAAATCTTGAGGCCATTAAAAAATGACTGTCTGGATGGAGGCCTAGGAGTCTCTATTGCACATGAAATTTGAATGACGTAATATAGGGATATAGTGATGAATATTCACGGAAAAAATTTAAAAAAATAAAAAAATAGAGAAAATATGGCGGGGGAGCTAAGTTAGTTCTCCCGAGGGGACAACCCCATTTATCTCTATATATAGGGTAAAATGGGGCTGCCCCCATGGGAGGAGCTAACTTGGCTCCTCCCATGTCATTTTGTATATTTTTTTATTATTTTTTTAAATTTTTTCCGTGAATTTCATCAATATACACCTATATTATGTCATTCAAATTTCACGTGAAACAAGATTCCTATGACCTCCATCTAGAAGGGTCGTTTTTAGCAATTCTATTTACCGTTAAAAAATGACTGTCTGCATAGAGGCAGTATGAGTCTCTTTTTTATACGAAATTTGAATAGCATAATATACAGATATAATGATGAATATTCATGGATGAAATTTTTAAAAAATAAAAATAAAAAACGGGCGAAATGGTGCGGGGGGAGCCAAGTTAGCTCTCCCCAGAGGGCAGCCCCATTTAACCCATATATATATTTCTCTTTTTTTTTTATTTTTTTTGAAATTTCTTACGTGAAATTCATCATTATATCACTATATTATGTCATTAAAATTGCGTGCGAAACAGACTCCTACGGCCTCCATCCAGACAGTTACTTTAAAGGTAACAGAACTGCTAAAATCGACCCCGTCTGTATGGAGGTCGTAGGAGTCTCAGTTTCGCATGAAATTTTAATGGCGTAATATAGGGATATATTGATGAAAATCCACGAAAGAAATTTTCAAAAATATTAAAAAAACAGGCGAAATAGCGTGAGGGGGGGGGGGAGGGCCAAGTTAGCTCCCCATGGGGCAACCCCATTTTACCCTATATATATATAGGGTACAATGGGGTTGCCCCCAGGGGTAGCTAACTTAGCTCCATTCGCCCCATTTTCTACATATTTTTTTTGAAAAATAAAACCGTATAAATTCATTATTATATCCCTATATTATGTCATTCAAATTTCGTGAGAAACATATACTCATACGGCCTCCATCCAAACAAGGTCGATTTAAAAAATCCTGCGACTGTTAAAAATGACTATTTAGATGGAGACCGTAGGAGTCTCTGTTTCGTACGAAATTTGAGTGGTATAATATAGGATATAGTGATGAATATTCACGGAAGAAATTTTCAAAAAAATAAAAAAATTAGGGAAAATGGGGCGAGAGGAGCTAAGTTAGCTCTCCCTTGGGGGCAGTCTCATTTTTCCCTATATATATAGAGGGCTTATCCAGAGAGCCCTGTGCCCATTTGAGTTACGGTGAGCACCAAACGTGGGCTCGCCACGCATATTTCCATTTGAATGGTTGCCTATTTCGAAGGAGCGCGATTTTGCTAGGATTAATACGTTTGTGCCTTTTATATTTTCAATTATATCGAGTCCTTAAAAAAAGGAAGACGGTTTTAGAAAGATACTTCAAATCATTAATTTCATAACGAAGAAATAATCATTGTACATTTGATCAGTAATTTACATAATGTACTCAAGTAATTATATGTTGCGAGATCAGTAATACTGAAACAATTGTCAGCATTTTACACCTGTAATATTATATTGTATAGAGATCAGTAATTCATTCATGTTACTTAAGTAATACATATTCAGTTCTCAAGTAATTATTGTTGTGAGATCAGTAATTAAGTATGTAAATTACTAGTGTCCATATAATAAGTACTAATTACAAATGTCCATTTTAATGAAGTTATTTTGATTGTTACTAATGTTATAGGTACTTAATACTTTGAGTCTTACTGAAGCACCTCTTATTTACTTATCTAACCTTTTTAATTACAATAATGCATCGAGTGTTACAGATAGCAATACATAAGTTACTAGTCACGTGGTTTTTTATACTTATTCCAACTTACTTATTTCATTACCCTCTTTTACCTACAATTTATGACATATTACTGATTCTTCTGTATATCTTACTTGTTTTATTCTTTGTTTTGAATTACTATCGAATCACACCTTCTTTACTTATGTAGCATATTTAATTACTTGTAATACGCCAAGTGTTACTGAAAGCCACACATAAATTACTTAATTATTGTTATATGATGAACATCCAAATTTCAATTGTTGTCTTATAGTCCATTTAAATGATGTTGTTTTGCTCTCCCTCGTCGGCGTAACAATAACTTCTCCAAGATACCAAATTGTTGCATTGTTCTGCAAGAAATAATAAGTTAATTGACCATTTAACAATATTAAAATATCAAGAAATTGGAAAAGAATACACATTACGTAAAAATTTTCAGTAACGTTTCAAGAAGATACTTGCTTTAGTACTATTTTATATCCATGAATAGTAAGAATTGTAAAAAGAAAAGTAACTCAGCAATATACCCGCTTCAATAAGAATCATTCAATGACAAGTAACTTGTAATGAATTGTTACTAACATTTGTTATATGACAAGTAACTTGTAATGAATTATATTTATAATATTAATTCAATGTGAAGCATAAGTAATTTGATGAGCTACTTAAGTAACTTACTGAATTGAGATCAGTAAGATAAACTTTGGAATTCATATAAGTAAGAATTCACTATTTTGAAAATAAGTAGATTCATTTTTGCTCAAAAAATCAGTAACTTTTATTTCTATATCAGTAACTAATAGCAAAGGACAAGTAAATATTTAAATTACTCAGGTAATTTGTAGAATTTTCATCAGTAATAATGACTATAAAGGCAGTAACTCAGTATATCTTCAAAGTAACACATGAAAAAGTAATAATTCTGTTAGCATTAGTAACATAAAATATCTTATAAGTAAATTAAGTAAATACATCAGTAAGTCAATATATCTTCAAAGTAATGTATTAAAAGTAACAATTATGTTAGCAATAGTAACATAAAATATCTTATAAGTAAATTAAGTAAATACATCAGTAGCTCAGTATATTTTCAAATTAACGCATGAAAAATAACAACTGTGTTTACTGTAACTTTTTATTATATGAAAACAAAATACATTCGATAAAAAATCAATTATTACTATAGATCATGTATCAAAATGAATAAAAATTGATATTATGAACGCCACTTTCTCATATTTCAATCATACTTCTCGAAAAAAATATTGCCTACAATAAAAAATATGAAACTTCATAAGCGATCAAATCATGAAATCATGAAACGATGAAATAGAACAAAAATATCATTAAAACAACGAAATTATGATAGAAATAAGTGATCAAATCATGAAACGAATCACATATTTCTCTTCTTACGTTGAAACGAAAAAAGTACCTTGCATTGGAATGAATCGATAGTTCTAGCAATCATATACGTGTGCCTTGTACTTTCCAAAAACGTAATGCTATTTTTAGAAAAGTTTTAATTTCCGATTTTGTTTTATTTCCATACGAAAATTAGGTCCTATTTTTTTAGGATTGAATCTTGTACATGGACGGCTACAATTGGGTGCTAAAAAAAACTCAAATGGGTACAGGGCTCTCTGGATAAATTCTCTATATATAGGGAGCTACAGCCATGTGTAGGTAACTTTCCTACACCCACCTCTTTTTTCCTCAAAATTTTTGATTTTTTTTAAATTGAATCTTTTAGATTTATATAACAATATGTCACCATCACGTCATTCAAATTTCAACTTATTTCGAGGCTTCTATCGTATCCATCGTGACAATCAAATTTTTAACGGTCTCAGATTTGCTAAAATCGACCCCTTCCGATGGAGCTCTTAGGAATATCTACATGAAATTTGAAAAACATTTTTCATTTGATATTCTAAGTAAATCCCCCAAGGATCCTTTTCGGAAAAAAAATCAAAAAAATGATGGGAAAAGGGTGGGTGTAGGAAAGTTACCTACACATGGGTGTAGTCTCCCCAAACCCTATATATATTTATATGAGTAAAATGTGGTTGCTCCCCGGGAGGAGCCAACGGGTTGCTCCCACCCCCATTTCCCTCAATTTTTTTATTTTTTTTGAAAATAAAAATTGTATATTCATCATTATATCCCTCTAACATTATATTAAAATTTCATCAGAAACAGAGACTCCTACGGCCTCCATCCAAACATGGTCGATTTAAAAAATCATGCGACCATTAAAAAAAGGGATTTTATCACTTGTGCCCCTCCGAGATGTTGCAATATCAGTTATGCCCCTATCTTTTTGGTATTATCAGTTGTGCCCCTCAAAACTTGCTCCGTCATCAGTTGTGCCCTTCCGTCAGATTGACCGTCAAAAAATTAAAATAACCATGGTTTATTCAAACCATGGTGTGGTTAAGAAGGGTATTATGGTCATAATTCCCCCCAAAGTCCCCCCTTCCCTTCTCATTGGACCACAAAACGCAAAGGCGGTGCTCTCTTCTTCCTCCTCCTCCCACCGAACCCAATTTCCCCTCCCACTTGAGCCCAATTGCTCAGATCTCTGGCAATTCCAGACCTGAACCACCATGCGGAGCAGGCTGAGCACCATCCACCAGACCCTCACCGCTGAGGCCTCGGTCGTGCTCTCGCAGTCCATCTCTGCCGCCTCGCTCCGCCGCCACCCGCAGACCACCCCCCTCCATGTCGCCTCCTCTCTCCTCTCCTCTGCCTCCTCCCCCCTCCACATTGCCTGCCTCCGCTCCCACCCCTCCCACCCACTCCACTTCCGCGCTCTCGAGCTCTGCTTCTCCGTCGTGCTCGACCGCCTCTCCTCCTCGCCCTCTCCCTCCCCCTCCCCTCCTCTCTCTGATGCCCTCGTTGCCGCCCTCAAGCGCGCGCAGGCCCACCAGCGTCGCTCCTCCCCGACCATCCCCACCAGCCGCTCCTCTCCGTCAAGGTTGACCTCCTCCACCTCATCGTCTCCATCCTCGACGACCCCTCTGTCAGCCGCGTTATGCGCGAGACCAGCTTCCCCAACCCCGCCGTCAATTCCACCAGCAGCTATGTGGAGTCGTGCACGCCATCGAGATCTTTTCCTCCACTGACCAGGGGAGCGACGCCGGGGAGGGGAGGTGGCGGTGCAGAGCAGGGGGGGCGGCGCCGGGGAGGGGAGGTGGCAGTGCGGGGCAGGGGGTGCGGGGCTGGGAGGGGGTGCAGCCCAGGGAGAGGGGGAGCAGGGGGCGGCGCCGGCAAGGGGAGGAGGTGCGGGGCTAGGAGGGGTGCAGCCCAGGGGGAGGGGGCACAGGGGGCGGTGTCGGGGAGGGGAGGGGGCGGCGCCGGGGAGGGGAGGGGGCGGCGGGCTGGGAGGAGGTGCGGGGGGGGGGGGAGGAGGTGCGGCGCCGGGGAGGGGAGGGGCTGCGAGGAGCTCGGGGCGGAGAGGGAGGAGGAGGAGGTCGGAGGAGGAGGAAGAAGATGTGATGAGGAGGAAGAAGAAGAGGTTGGGGAAGAGGAGGAAGAAATGACCATATAACCTTTAAAAAAAATAATTCCGCTTATGTCCTCAAAGTTAACGTCCGTTTGCACTGTAGATGGACGGTCACTAACCCGAGGGACACAAGTGATAAAATAGCAAGTTTTGAGGGGCACAACTGATATTACCAAAAAGATAGGGGCATAAATGATATTGCAACATCTCGGAGGGGCACAAGTGATAAAATCCCTTAAAAAAATGACGTTCGGATGGAGGGCCTAGGGATCTCTGTTTCTTACGAAATTTAATTGAATGTTAGAGGGATATAGTGACGAATATTGAAATTTTATTTTCCAAAAAAATAAAAAAATGGAAAAAAATAGGGGTGGGAGTAGCCCCGTTGGCTTCTCCAAGGGAGTAGCCACATTTTCCCCATATATATATATATATATATAGAGAGAGAGAGAGAGAGAGAGAGGGACGATCCTGTGAGAGCCAAAATTTGTGAGAGCATGAGAGGAATGATTCTGGACCACAAGATTCTGTTTTCTCTCTCCTGTTCTTCTCTCCTGGTTGAATCTTGTGGTCCAGAATCATTCCTATAATGCTCTCACCAATTTTGGCTCTTATATATATATATATATGGAAAAAATGGGGCTGCCCCTTGCGGGCAGCCAAACATGGCTGCCCCCGCCCTATTTTCGTCAAATTTTTTATTTTTTTTGAAAAATATCATCATATATATTCATCCCTATATCCCTCCTACATGCCATTCGAATTTCGTCAGAAACAGAGACTCTTACGGCCTCCATCGAGATGATGTCGATTTAAAAAATCCTGTTACCGTTAAAAAATGTCTGTCTGGATGGAGGTCATAGGGGTCTCTGTTTCTGACGAAATTCGAATGGCATATAGGAGGGATATATGGATGAATATACATGGCGATATTTTTTGAAAAAAATAAAAAAATGTCGAAATAAGGCCGGGGGCAACCATGTTGGCTGCCCCAAGGGGGCAACCACATTGAACTCATATATATATGAGGCTACATCTTGGGTGTAGTCAATTGGCTACTCCCATCCCCATTTTCCCCTATTTTTTTTATTTTTTTAGAAAATGAAAATATGTATATTCATCACTATATCCTCCTAATATGTCATTCCAATTTTGTCAAAAACAGAAACTCCTATGCCCTTCATTTGAAGGGGGTCAATTTCAGTAATTTTGATGCCGTTAAAGTTTGACAGTCTTGATGGAGGGGGTAGAGGTCTCAAATTAAGTCGAATTTTTAATGACACCATGGTGACATATTGTGATCTAAAGTCCAATATGTTTCATTTCAGAAAAATAAAAAAATACACGGGAAAAGAGATGGGAGCATGCAAGTTAGCTACACCCAAGGAGCATACTCCTTTTTCCTATATGTGTGTTTGTCACCATTGTGTCTCTAAAAATTCGATTTAATTCGAGACTTATATCCCCTCCATCATGACTGTTAAATTTTAACGGTCTCAGAATTGTTGAAATTATCCCCCTTCAGATGGAGGGCATATGAGTCTCTGTTTCTAACGAAAATAGAATGACATGTTAGGAGGATATAGTGATGAATATGCATATTTTCATTTTCCAAAAAAAAAAAAATATGGGAAACATTGGGGGAGGGGTAACCAATTGGCTACATCGAGGGTGTAGCCTCATTTAACCATATGTATGTATGTATGTATGTACGTACGTATGTATGTATGTATGTATAAAGAGGGAGATGAGCTTCCAAAAATGATATCTCCTTTAATGTTAGCTTGACCTATCCTGTGACCCTATGGACTAGTTTGGTTACTGGGTTGGAGGGTTTACTGGGTTACCTCGAGGTAACCCGAGGTACACCACGAACCAAACAAACCCTATACAAAAGGCTCATGGGGATCAACGTGTTTTACTTTAAATATAAGCGCTTTGTGAGAGCTTTTCATGGAAACTCCCAATGAACGAAAGTTTCAAGGAGACGTTCTTCTTCCTCTTATTCATCAAGGCGGTGTTTGCCTCAACTTCATAGATGGACCAAGATAATTTAGTTGATTGCACCCCTACTGCCAATTCACTTCATGCAGATCTTCTTATATACTAGATATTAGGCAAGGCGGTTCTCAAAATATATAAGTTTGACTTACTTTATGTTTAGTTATCACTTGTCATTGGCATGTTTATCCATGCAATTACTTCGCACTTGGTTGTACTTGTTGAGCAAATATATGTGGATGAGCTGACCAAGGAGGTGAGGGTTGTTCCATTAGTTATTACTCATGCTTAGGATGAAGTTCAAGCTTAAGCTTAAGGGACGACCCTATTGAGCAAGCTTGGAGATTTCCACCATGTAGACATCAACATAAATAAATCGATAGTGAGCATGGGGTTGCGCTACAAGGGTGATGAAATCGTGTTTCATGCACTTAGGGTTCGTTTGGTTGCAGGGTTGGGCAGGGTTAGGTACTATTCACAGGGCTGGGTGAATAGTAAACTGTGAGGAGGGGGTACCCCTGTGAATAGTACCCAACCCAATCCAACCCTGCCCAACCCTACAACCAAACGAACCCTTAGGAACCTAAAATTGAGCTAATTACAACGACAACAACAAAGCCTTTTCCCACAAGTAAGTACGGTCGACTACATGGATTCTTCATCTCCATTCAGATCTATCTTGGGTCAATCCCGGGTTTATATCAAAAAAACTAAGATATTAAGGAAATAGGACATTAATAGAAATATAAATACACATATACTCAAATTTCAAACAAGTGTATTAATTTTTATACAATTTTCGATTAAGTTGATTCCTTTTGCATTAATTCAATAAAAAATTATATATATATATAACTATCACAAAAATGTCATTGTCAGTAATTAGAAAATGGAACATTACCACTTTTTCCAATATGTGTATAATCTAGATTTTATGTCTAAAGCATGTGAACTTCATTTCACCTCAAACCACTTTTATGTTTATTATTTAAAATATTTCAAAATCTAAAAAAATTGAAAGTAATATGGGCTCATTTGTGAAAATTTGATTATGTGACTCATTTGTACAAATTTTTTACGTCATTTTTCTTTCTTTTGCATAGAGTTTGTTTTAACTCCTTTTCTTTTGATTTCAATTTTATCTTGTTATTTATCTATTATATTTTCTTATAAAAATACAAAATCAATAAGAAACAAAATTAGGTATTTTCTATACATGACAATTTAATTTGTATTCTATCCACTATTTAGTTATATATTTTATATTTCACAAAATTAAAAATCAATAAAAATATTTCCAAGTAGCTTATATTATATATTATTATTATAAAATATGATATGGTAGTAATATTAAAAAGAAACTAAAACTAAAAATCATACAACATAAAAATTGGTATTTTATACTCAAAAAATAGGTTTTAAATTAATTTATTTATTTCTATATACCTTTTGTAAAAACTTTCTTCTGCAATATTTTAGATAAAATTATTTTAAGAAAGTTTTATATTTTGAGTTTTTTAGATCTTCCACTATTTATCTCATGCATTTCTTTTATTGGGATTTTTTGGTTATTGAGCCACATGGCGTAATCTCCTTCCACCTTTGACTCCCACTACTCGTATTGGTTGCTAGGTCCACCACCTCACCTCTCTTCCTCTTCTAGGTCTGTTAACCATGGGTCAACTAGACCCCCTTCACCATCTCTCTTCTAAAAAATGAAATAACCCACCTACCACATACACCTCTACCTTCCTCGATTCCACCCCACGATAATCTCGATCACCACACCTTACTACCACTCCTCTCACTCAAGCAGAGTTCCCAAGAAACGCTATCCTCCTCCTCGATTCTCCACTAAATAAAATGGACCAAAACCCTAACTTTCAAAGGATCTTGCCTTTGTCCCTAGGGTTTGCTCTACTCCTTGGATCTCGCTGCCGCCGTGACAAGCCCGATGAAGTCTCGAGTTGAGTGGTCACGAGCCCCCGGTGTGTTAGTTAGGTCCATGTTGTTGTAAAGTACATGCATTGAAGTTTTCTCCGTTCAACTCCATGGACTCATCGGCCACTCAGAGCCAAGATCCGCGTCGCTCCCTTGAGTTTTGCAGCCTAGTCCCTCGCTCCTCTCCCCTTGTAGTAGAGTCACTACAAGAAATTGCAGATAATGCGAGCATGAATGTAGTCTCATTCTTCCCGCATTATGATCGTAATGTAGTCGCAATAATGCATATGCAACTACAAATAGTCGAAAAAGTTGTGATCACATCTACGGGGCCACAAAATCAATTACGACCGCATTGTGGTCGTATTGTTCTTATAGTATGCGAGCACAATGGTCCCACGTACTCGTAATAGTTGCCACAAACATATTAAAAATGCACCAAATGCGACTACATGTAGTCGCATTTTCTGATACCATAACAAAAAAATGTATTACTTGGTTTAGTTTTGTGTCCCTTACGATTATATATACATGTAAAAGCATATAAAAATCATAAGGATACATTAATTACATTAAATCTACATTCACAATCAAGCATTACAATTATATATATCCACATTCACAATCAAGAATCACAAGTATATCTGCATTCACAATCAAGCATCACAAGGTCTTCCACATTTACATATGCCAAAAATAGAATATATCACAAGAATAATTTGAGCTTAGAACCATATTGATAGTGACAAAAGGTTGTGAATACTAAATTACATATTACTACAGGCCATTGAGTTTCATATCATTCACTTCTTCCCTCGATGAAGGATGCCATTCTCTTTTCATTGCTTCTTTGGCCTTCCCTCTCCCTATATGCTCTCTCCGCCTCGACATCCCTCCAACAGACTAAGACTCAACGATGAATCGACCGCTGCATCAAGACACTAGATTGCTCCTCTTCTTCATTGTCAGTCATATTTAAAAAGGGTTATCAAGCTATTATTAGGATTCAACATCTCTACTATATTTGATTTTCCATCTTCTTGTAGGTGATTGAGGAATAAATCAAAATACAGATCCTTACGATCACCATAATAAGAATCATGATTTGTGTTGAAACTATATCTGTTTAAAATAGGCTCTGTAATGTTAGGGATTTCATTATGATGAGATGTCTCATTTTCTCTGTTGCAAGAAGAAGTGTAACCATCATCTTTGAACATTTCCCCATGAGTAGGGATTGTTGAAATTTGAGAAACGGAAGCGGAATCGATAAAACAAGAAAAATAAACATGAAGAACAAGGATTTAACGTGGAACCCTACTCTCGAAGGAGCGAGATGAAACCACGGGAGAAGCCCTCAAAGGGGCAAATATTCTATTAATTTTCTCAATGAGTACAGGGGATAAGGGGCTCCTTATATAGCCCCTCAGACAGACCAGAGTCCTACCGCTCATCCATGTGGGACTAAACATGAGTAGGTCCCTCAAGCTGGAGCAGAGAAAGTTGTATCTTGCAATAAAAAGAAAGTATACATCTTCACACGATACATCACAAGAAGAATACATATCCGTTGCTGGTAGAAGACCACACACGAGGATGGGTTTGCGGCTTTCAGGTCATCGGAACGTATCTTTGGCATGCATGTAGAACCGCTGCGATATCAGGTCACCGGAACGTATCTCTGTCGTGCCTGCAGGAGAATCATTGTAGAAGAAGTCCAGCGCGGGAAACTGATCGGGTCGTAAAAGAAGAAGTATACGCCCCGGCAAAGAATTTGATACTCGGTGGAAACGAAAGATCAAAGAAATATGGAATGACGGTTTGTCAATAATGAATATACATAAGTCGTAGGAGAATATAGGTCTGACTCCCCTTTCTACCATACTTGATAGAATAAGAATCATGGATCAAGTTGGAGAAATAAAACAAGTATTTTTTTGTTGCTTTTTCCACAAATCATCAAAATTTTTAATCCATTCAACATTTTTTCTTTTCATTTTTAAAAAAATCATCATTTTTTCCGTGTACAATTTTTAATGCAGGCAACCTTCTTTTTTTAATAAGCCGTTCAAAAAAAATAGCGGCTTTTCGTTCTCTCTTTTTACTACCCTTTTGTGTATGATTTTTTTGTACGCACCTTTTTCAAAATTTTTTATCACGGCCTAAAAAAGGCCCAAAAACTCATGGCTCTCGGCCCAAAAGGCCCACTTGAGTTTTTTCTTGCTTTTTTTCATTCGCACATTTTTTTAATCGGCCCAAACTGCAACAGGGCCCATTTGAGGTTTATATTTGGATTCCAACTTGGGAACCCTCCTCACAAAGAAGCCACCCCCCGATGGGGGTTCTTCTTGGTCGACTGTCACCTCCAGTTGCAGTTCTGAGGAGGGCGGGTGTCATCTCCTGCTGAAGTTGGCGTCACTTGGAGGGGAGGGCTCTGCCAAGAGCCTTCACTGCTGTCGCCGAGCGGCAACGCTGCCTGTAGGGTTGAGCATTGGGCCGGGCTAGCCCGACCCGGTCCGAAACCCGGCCCATGTAGCCCGGCCCGAACCCGAGCCCGCAAAGAATTGGGCCGGGCTTTGGGCCTTAATTCAAGCCCAAATGTATATTCGGGCCGGGTTCGGGTCTGATAGGGCCCAAACCCGAAAGCCCGATAACCCGACCCGATAACTAGGCCCGTTTCAAGGGCCCAAACTTCCCGGCCCATTAGCTTGATCCATTACTTATGCACATGAGTGATAATAGAATTTAGATGGATATTAAATTCTAAACATATTAATTTAGGAAAGTTAACAACCATCATTGTTATATATACCATCATGATAATAATTTACCATGTTAACAAAAATATATTATAAACAATTATATTACATCGGTAATATATTTGTCATGTTTAGAGCATGTTGTTGCACATAGCCAATTCGTATCATGGACATGATTCCTTAATATTATCAATGTGTAAAGCATATATGCATGTGAAAAGAATACTCATTTTTGTTGGGGATGGGTGGTGTATTTGTAAGATAAAAACAAGCTTAATATGTCCCGAAGTTTCAATTTTGGGCCGGCCCGACCCGAACCCGGCCCGTAATGTTTGGGCCGGGCTTGGGCTTGGGCCTAGATTTTGAAAAATAAAACGGGCCTAGGCCCGGCCCGTTAGCCCGTATACTAAAATGGGCTTGGGCCGGGCCAAGCCGAACCCGGCCCGGACCCGGCCCATGCTCAACCCTAGCTGCCTGCCTGGAGATTAGTATTATATTAATATTATATAATATAAGTCACAACATGTGTTAGTATATTAGTATTATATATTATAAAATATAATATATTATTGATATTAATAAACTTCCATTTATTTGAAGATATGCACGAACAAAAGTTGTGAAATCCTATCCCCCTTTTTTGTTTACGATAAAGAACGTGTGCCACCTCCAAGCTTTTGTTATGATGTAACTTATTTGTATTTCATTACCATTTTTTAAAATCATTATGAACTTTGATAAAAAATCAATTCATATTCGTATGTGGTCTTTATTCGATTCATGTTCAGATTCCATGTTTATTGGATCCATATTTTTATTCACTCTTTATTCGATTCATATTTAGATTAGCTCTTTATTCGATCCATATTCGACTCTGTTCTTTATTCATTTTGTATTCGGATTCGATAAATATCCAATTCGAATTCATATCGTAGTTTTAAGTATATGATGTCCTTAATGCATATCCGAATCATATCTGTATCTGTATTCATGTTCGAAAGAGATGAAGCGAATATGGTTATGGAAATAGGTATATCTGATCTGTATCTGATCTGTTTTCATCCCTACCCACGAGGCCTCATCTTTGCACAAGTATAAAATTAGGAAAAATCACAGGGAATGATAACTAATAATAAAATCAACAGATCACATTTTTAGGATAAAAATGAAAAAAAACCCATACATTCCACCATACACTCTACCATAGATTCCCATACATTGCACCATACATTACCCATATCTTACTATGGATTCCAATATGCATACCCATATTCCGCACACACTTGCACACATGCCCAAACACACACATAAATTACACCATACACTATTACACACCTACATGCATACCCACAATCCTCATACACTTGAATACATGCCCAATTACATTCATACACTCCTACATCCATGCTCACATTGCTCCCTATACACCTACATGTATATCCATGTTCCTCACACACATGCATGCCCAAATAGCTCATGCATGCTTAACTCCATACATATCCAATGCTTACGTACCCGGTAAAATTCTTCAAATCGTACTTTGCTACTCACATCCTACCATGGATTCCCATATGCATACCCGTATTCCTCACAATTTTAAGGACTAAAATAAAAATCAAGGTGTAAAAAACTCTGCTCAGATGACAACTTCCTTAAGAGGTCGATTGTTGTCGCATCTGTCAGTTAAGCCATGCCACCATAGTAGTTGTTCATCCAAGTCCGATGCCAGAACGTCGGTTGATCTTCGGGAATGTGAGAAATCATCATTGTGGTAGGTGCGTTCACATGTTCCCCTCGAAATCTATGGTGAACCAAAACATACGACATGTAAAACCTTATCCAGAAAAAAACATTAACTAAAACAGTACCCCCTCAGAATAACCATGTTTGAAGCTATAGATAAGGATTCCCCTTATTGTTTCCACCAGTTGATTCTCCCTTACTAAGCAATAATGAATGCTCTACCGCATTCTTGTTATATGATTGACTAACCCATATAGACCTAGGCTTGCGATAACTTTCTTGATCATTGTCCACATCCTTAATGTGGACAACATTGTCCACATTACGGAAGAAGAACCAGCAAGATTTGCACGAAGAAGTGGACGCCGGTTACGGATGAGTGCCTTATGCATCTCTTTGACGATTGCAATCTTTGAGCCATTTTTGCAAGCGGTTCACGTTCATTGATCTCGTCCCTAAGCATTTTACTTCCATAGTATGAAAAGTTTGAAAATGATGAACAAAGAAGAGACTGCCGAGGACTTTTATTTCATTTGCAAGGACAAGGACCATCTCAGAGTGTGCGGTTATGGTTGAGTGATGAATCTCTATTTCATCACCTTTGTTCTATCATTTTGACCTTAAAACTCCTAGCTAATGCATGTAAATACCATTAATTTGTACAAATTAACATTCATTCTTTGGTGTATAAATACTATATAAAACATTGTCTTTAATACCAAAATTACAGAATAAAGAAAAGAAAAGAAATAATAAAATTCCAAAGGTATTTTATGACCCTAAACCTCGAGACCTAGGCATCTTGATGACTAGGTCGACAAGGAATAAATGAGGAGGAGATAAGGGCCAAGAATCACCAATAAATCCCATTTCTTTATTCATTTTTTATTCATTTTTGGGACCTATTTTATTTTCTACTTTTTATACCTCAAATAAAGAAATTTTATACATGAAAGTTTTATATAATAATATATAGAAAAATACAAAATTTATTTCATACAAAAATAACATATAGTGTATTTTTTATACTCTGAATAAAAAGCCCAAATCCCAACTTCTCAGACCCATATCTCTAAAATAAAAACTCAAAATGTATTAAAATCACTTTAATTGTATATAACTTTTAATAAGCTATTTAATGAAGGTTGTTTCATATTTTTTGGAGTTAAGGTGTAAAAGTTAGGTTTTGGACCTTTATTGTACAATATACCTGAATAAAATATTCATTTTATTCATTCTTTATTCTTTTTATAATTTTATATTTTTTACAATTTTGTAAATATTATTTATAATATATGTAAACATTAAAACAAAAATAAAACCACAAATAAAATATTAAAATAAAATACAAATATACATAGGTAAAATACATATACTTATACCTATATATATCATACTCCTATTTATTTAAGTATATATATATTACATCAGAAAATTATAGTAAAAATATATTTAAGTATCTAAAATTAAGTTATAAATATATAAAATAACAAAATAACAAAATAAAACATACTTAAAACATAGGTAAATATACCTATAAATGAAACCCTAAAAAATAACTTGTAATAAAATACCTCAAAAAGATAAATAAAAATCATAATAAAATAATATAGAAAATAATAAACATTTTTTTATTTTATAACTTAAAATTAACACATTTATTTATTATTAATTATCAATTTTATAAATAATTTTTGGTTGGTTTTTTTGGTTGGTCGACGTAGACCAACGAGGTTCCTCGGCCAGCTGACCTCAGTCAATTCTCTAATCGAGGCCTTAGGTTCTGCTTTTTTACTTTTCTCAATTTTTCCCATATGACTCTTTCACTAATTAGTGTCGATTCCTTCTAACTTTTTCTTCCTTGATCATTGGTGATTCACGCCAACTCGACTCCTCGAGCTTTGGATCACTGTGTCAAGCAGACTGCCTCAATCTTGGACCCCATTCAATCACCATGTTCAAAACCCCCTTCCCAGGTTCCTTCTCATTTTGAATCGCCTTGGGCCCCGTTTTGCCTTCCTATCTTGTGCTCTGGATTGAAGGTGGTGACAAGGCCTTCTCCAGCCGGATCCAACGGAGACAGGCGAGGCTTGGAGAGCATTCCACCATCATCTCCAGCCACCGGTCGTTGAGGTTCTTAGTCCCATGGTTTACAACCATTTGAGGTACTTTTTATTCACTTTTTAGTATAGTTTCCATTCCCTCGTGATCTTCCTATCATTAGTTTAGCATTTTCTTGCGTGATCTAGCATAATCGTTCCCATTCGTAGTTCGTCGGAGCCATCTTTGATGAACCCCTTCCACTATGAATCGACCAGTTCCAACCATGCTTTTGCCTTCACATCTTTCCCTCTCGCTTCCCTACACCTTTCCCCACTCCAGATCAACTGGTCCTAGCAGGATCAGATCTTGGGTGTCCCACCTCTACCACCTCATCGGGATAACTCCGTTTGCCCCGCAACGCAACCATTCACCCCTATGACCATCGAGGCAGTTTGCCCTCGACTGTCCTTTGCTTCCTATGCAGGTTTGGATCTAGAAGAACCCACTGGAGCGATTTTGACCCCTCACATGAGATACCTGGAGCTCCTCACCTTCCTCGACTTTGTGGAGGAGCTCCAATGAACCTCGAGGACTTTTGCACTCTCCAGCCGATAGAGTACCCTTCCAGGAACCTTTTTGGACCCTCAGAAGCAAAGCAAGAGCTCGAGAAGTGGAGTTTCAGCCGATCGAAGTTCACCCGTGCACAAGTTCCCCCTAGTTCTTCCAGAGGGCTTCATTGTCGTTCGATCACCCCAGTTCTTCTAAGAGCACGAGGACCGTCCAATCTGATCGCGCCTCCACCATTGATATCTAGCAAGAAATCTGATCCTGATCATCGGACACGACACGTCAACGTCTCACAAGGGTGCGATACGTGGTTAAGTTAGTGCAATCAGTCTGTCTGCCTCCACATAGAGTGGGGTATTTTACCAATTTCACCCAATGAATTTTTGTAATTAATATTTAGAACTAATTATTTCATCTGTCGTGTTATTATTTATGTACCACATTGGTCCTCGTCCACGTCAGCCGATAAAGTTTGGACTTTTTACATTTGGGCCCTTGCGTGTTTTACATTTTGTATTTGGACCAAGAACTTATTAATTTAGATATATATTTCGTGCTTTAATTGCATCTTGGCCCCTGCCTTTTATTATATTTACATATATGCCCTTGACAGGTTGTAGTTTCTTTTTGTAGTCTCTCATTAATTAAAATTATCAAGTGTGCTAAAAAAATCTAAAAAAAAGATAGGTTCCCGATCTATCAGAGATTCATGCCATATTTTTTCATTGTAATTTTAAGCACTTTAATTATTTATAAAAATCATTTAAAGCACATTTTTGCTCCGTCTACAGTATAAAATACCTAAAAACATAAAAACATTCTGAAAAATTCCCCCAAAATATATTTTGTTTATTCATGAATTTTTAGCCTTCAGGCCAAAAATCACTAAAAATAGAAAAAGAAAACTCCTAAAAATTAAAAATCTCCAAAATCTGTTATAAAATCTATAAAATTCCTAAAAATTCGAGAAATATTATTTATATATTAAAATTGATTTGAAGAAATTTCGACTTATTTTTCTATTTGTAATCTTCATTTCAATTTTAGGTATTCATTTAATCCCTGATTTGGGATATTTTTTACTTTAAAAAATAGCGAAATTCACTAAAAAATCACAAAAATAGTACAAAGTATGTTAAACCTAAAAATATTTAATTCTGACATTTTTAGTATATTTAGTTATATTTATATCTATATTATATTTTATTGTATATATAGTCTTATCTATCTTATATTATATATTTAAAAGAAAAAGAAAATACATAATTTAAAAATATAAAAAGAAAATATAAAAATATAAAATATAAAAACAAAATATAAAAATAAAAAACAAAAGTAAAATAAAAAAAATATACAAAATTAAAAACCCATAAAACCATATTTTGGCTAAGCATTTGAGAGGCATATTGTGCTTGCTTGCTTTTTTGCTCACATTGCTCTACATCATTGCTTCCTGTGTTCGACACCTACTTGCTTGTCACTATACATATTTATTAGGGTATAATAAATTTTGATTCACTCTATTTTGCTTGAATTATTCATTGTGTGAGTTGATTGTTGATTGGACGTAATTGTTGGTGAGTCGTCATAGTGACTGAGTCCTCGCCTTGTGAGTCTCATTTTAGACTCCTCGATTTTCACATTCATCAAATAGCGTCGTTGCTGGGGAGCATCAGCTTGTAGAGAATTTTTTCTCTTTACTTGCCTAGCTATTTTTTGAGATCATTTCCCTTTATTTGATTATCCATTTTTGAATTGTCTAAAATCTCTTCTTTTATCATCTTGCGAGGGACCGTGGATCGAGGAGGATCAACTTGGTGATCCTACATAGCCTTTGGGACGAGGAGCTGGCTATTATGACCTAGCTGATAGGAGAGAGCAGGAAGATCTAGAGAGAGGACATTAGCTTAAGCATTTTATTTTTGTGAGAGTGATACTCATGCCCAATTTCCAAATGTTTGTTCACTTGGGGGCTCACCGCATTTTCCATGTTTTGCATCACCTTATTTTATTGTTTCTTGCAATTTGTGCTCTCCGTCTTATTTTTATTTGTTTTGCGGAATGAGCCCTTAGTCTTTGGGCTTGCTTGATCGTGTAATCGAAGGCCACACACCTAACTACTTTGCATGCACCTATAGTCTCCGCGTTTGAACTTAGAATAATTAATTGTTGAATGCTCAGTTTTGAAATCGCGTGCCGAGAGAGGTTGTATACAGCGCTTGCAAACCTGTTGTGGCAGACATCGATCGACATTGAAGACCAGACTTAGGTTTCATTCTGAGTATTTAGCATTTGGTTCTTCACATGTAGCAATTGCCTGTTTAGGACGATTTCCGGTGCATATCGACATATAATAGGTTTAAAAATTCTTGTTTTGCATCCCACGTGGAGAGAGCTGCGAAGCGCTGTAAGTTTTCTAAATGAGCATTCATCATTTATGCACTAAGGTGAGATTTCCATCTTAGTGTCGCCTTGTATTGTTTTTCCGAATATCTCCCTTTGTTTTTTGGATCACATAGGGATAAAAAAATACAAAATGTTTGGTGCTTGTATTGAATCTACTTAAAGCAAGTGATAACATGAAATATTTAAAAAAAGGGGACTGCTAAAAATACTTGACCTAAATAAAATTGATTAATTGGACTCATTGTCTTGGGTGAGCAAAACCCTCATTTCTTTTCAGGTTACATTGGAAGGTCTCCTTCCCTGTGATAGAGTGTTATCTTAAGGAATAGAGCGCAAAACCCAGTCTGTGGCTGCCTTGTGTATCGCATGGATTTCCGAAGTACTGGTACTTCTAACGTACATAGATGAGTAGGGCTTGGTCAACGATGCTTTTCTCTATTGTGTAGAATATCGACCTTGTCCGAAGTATTTATCTTAGGCCATGCCTTCACCGGGGTGTATGTCTCATCGTCTTGCATTCGAGTAGGTCCTTGCACGGTTACGGGTGATTCCGTTGCGAGCGAGGTCCGACGTAGTAGTTGATGAAACCTGATTTCATCATCTTAATTCTCTTTTTTTAACCCCCTTGCTTAAATATGTGTCAATACAAACCAGATAAAGTCCTGTAATTATCAGAGTCTTGAATAAATTAAAAATCACACAAAAATTGGCAAAATTAAAATTTGTGGTATTGTTTAGCCTTAAAAATACCCTCAAAAATATTTTGCATCTTCAAATGACCTCATCTCTATTTTTGGTCAACATGAAACTTGTAGATCTCATCGAGATCTACAACTTTCATGTTTTGAGTTTTCTCAAATTTGGCCATTTACACCTTCATATTTTACTATCTTTCTCTGAATAATTTGATTAGGCCATGTGGCTCATTCTGGTGAAGCCATGTGGCCGCATATCCTTGTGCCACGCCGCCCGTGCACCGCAGCTGTCGGATGAAGGCCTGGAGCGTTAAATCGTCATCGCCCATCCTACATTCAATCTCTGTCGTTCGATCAATGCTGGCTTCTAATCACAGCCACACACCAGCGCCTATACCTCCGTGCGCCACATGGCGGCGTTCGAACCGCCTGATCTTCACCATCCTAGCCGCTCACTTCACTTATATCCACAACCCTCCGATCTCTCTTGATCTGATCTGAGTCGCCCGCTTCCGCTGGCCCATACGCTCGACACGTGGCAACATCCTGATCCCTCGATCGCATCACCTTGGGCCTAATCATAACCACCCGATAGCGCCTGATGCTCAGCCGTTGGATCTCCAGATCCAACGGCCAAAACACCTTCTTCCACCTCCCGCTACACTCTCTCTCCCACGATTGCAGCTCGCACAACCGCTTCGCCCTTCCTTTTTTCCCCGCGTCTCCGGCCATCCTCTCCACGCTCTCAGTAGCCCACGACCTTCATCCATCTCCCCTCATCCTCGCAGACGTCCATGCCATCCACGATCCTCCTCCAATCGCTCCATATCTTCCTCGCAAACCACGATTCCACCTCACCAACTGCCGACTCCCCTCCTTCAAATATTCCTCCCTTGCCACCAGTCACCTTGGTCCACATTTACGCGGGGAAGGGCCCAGCCCTCCTCCACCTCCCTGTGACAGGGGGAGGTGATGGGATCGAGCGAAGACGACCCCACACCACTGGTGAGACCCACTGACCTCCATGGTGGCGTCGCGGAGCTCCCAGCCCGCTCGAGCTGCCTCCATTGGCTGAGGAGGTCCAGCGATGACCCGGAGCTCGAATGGAGCCCCAGCCCAAGCCTCCGACCGCCATATCCGATCAGGTAAGCCACAATATCTCCTTTGCATTTTTTTCTTTGATTTTGCGTAATTAATTAGGACGTTATCCTCTCTCGACCTTCATCGCTCATCTTCTGAGCTTCGCACAATCACCCCCATCCTCGCCTTCACTCCGATCACCCAATCCTGCCTTCACAACCTCAGAACACCTCCGACCCCTCTCCTCTGCCATCCACGACGGAGGAACTCAGAGATGTCATTGTCTTCGCCCGCAGAGCTCTCCACCTCATTCCCCTTCACTACAACCCTGCTTTGGATAGTACACTAATGTTGCAGGGACTCGAGACCTCAATGGTCGGAATCATCGCCGGAGATAGTTTCGAGCAGCTCCACCTCCGTCCTTCAGGCATGGTCAATCATATTCGGATTGCTCGGCGCATCCCCACGTGCTCCAGCTACATCTCCAATCTTCAATGGAGTTCTGGGAACCTTCATCGAGCAAGCTAGAAGGCGGCGGAGCTCTGGGTCCTTCGTCGGAGATACGACTTCGCCACCAGCCATCAACGGAGGAGGAGATACAACGACCATTGGATGAATGTGTCTCAGCGTTCATCCAACGGTCCAGATGAGGCCACGCCAACGACTCCAGGAGCAGACAGGAGCCACCCGATCTCAAGGATCAGATGGCTTACGATTCAGCCACACGTCGATTTCAGAGCTACTTCGAGCCGCAGCACCAGACCAAAGGCTTGGACTTCCCGAGCCTAGTCTGAGCCATCCCGAGCCTCATCAGCGCTTCAAGCACTTCCAGGCCTATACCGAAGCATCAGTCGAACCTCCTCCGAGCCTCAGCCGAGCCCGAACCTCCACCGAGCCTGGGATACCACGTGCAATGCACGTGTCTTCTGGGAAATTTTCGTAGAGGCCCCGCTGACTTCTCCATTTTGTAGACAGGTCCTTATATCATGTGTCGATCACGTGTGCAGTAGGTAATTTGCATTTGTGCCCTCATGTGTTTCAATAATTGCAAAAATGCCCTGTGCATGTGGGTTATTTACAGGGAAGTCCCGTACTTTTTCATATTTGCATTTTAGTCCCTCCTAGGGACCTGTTTGTATTTATCTTTTCATGTTTTCTTGCGTTTATGCCCTTGACTTCTTTTATGTATATCTTGAGCACCGTATCTCTGTTTTAGTTGATTTCAGTTCCATTTCGAAGCTTATTTGATGATCTTTTTAATGGCATGCTCATTTCTTATTTTGGACACAAAATTTTTGATGTATTATTTTAGAAGCCATGTGTCCTTTATTGCATAAGCTTATGCCTTGTTTAATTTGTCCATCAAGATTGACCCATAAATTAAACTCGAAATTGGCACTTTGTTAAATTTGCTCATTATTTTATTCTGATCTAGGGCATATTATTTTTCTTTGCATAACATTTAATTGCATAAAAAATAATTAAAAAATGCATGTTTTGTATTTGTTTAGTGCATTGTCTTATCCTTTAGCATTGTTTGACCTATGTTTTCCAACTCAATACTTAATTAATGAAAAAAATCTGAAAAATCATGATAGAGGCTCGTGTCCCTGGGTTTGACCTTGGTTTCTTGCCAAGTAAAATAAAAATACAACCATCTGATTTCCTTGACATATCCAAATGAGGTGGTTTTCGATAAGCCCATTTCAGCCCGACTGCAGCGTTCTAAAAGTATTAATTCCACAATATTAAAGGGTCGGATTTTAGGTTTATCAATAGTCTCGCCTATCGACTTCCTCCCTCTATTTATTTGGCTGAGTATGGATCCAGAAAGGGTTACAAAGATCTTAAAAAGTGCAGACTACTGATTTGAAGGAGGAAGACAAGTATAGGATACCTTTTCGAAAGTACTCTCGCTCCTATAGGCGTAGCACTCTAAGGACTTGTTCAAAGATAAATTGAATGAAAATCAAAGTTAAAATTTACCAAGATAGTTGTTGAACCTTCACGGCTTACGGGTTGAGTCGATGAATCCATTTCTTTGTGTTTGATTGATTAGTTATATTAAGGTCAAGATCAAAAATATTACGTATTTACGCCATTTCACTTTCTTCTTCTTTGACCCTTGCTCACGTTGAGCCATTCTACTGTTTGACACTCCTTTTATTTCTCGTTGATCTCCGTATTTTTCATCCACATCGATCTTCTTCTTGATCTCTGAGATGGCGATACATGGACGGCTTAGTCGAGACTTCATCTCCACCCAAATCGACACCATACGCTCATCTTCTCCAATAATTCAGGGTGATTCCTGAGAACCCGATTCGAACTCTGCAAACCGATCTCTAGACTCCCCGTCTTCCCCAATAATATGATATCACTCTTGTCCCGAACTCTACCCGTTTTAGATGGCCATTAATTTCACTCCTTATGCATCGCCATCCTTAACAATGTTCTATGTTGACCTCAACATAGAACTATTCTCTTCATCCGGTGCTGCAATTCAGATTGATCCGGGTATTCTTCCATGTGGAGACCAAGAACCCGATCTCGAGCCAAAGATATAAGCAGAATCTGAAATAGCCGGTGGAAGACGAAAGGGACAGTAGTCCCATCAAGACAAAGAAGCAAATCAGGGGGACGGGTAACACACTACGCAAAATGAAGTTAACAGTCAGCTGCTAGCATCCATTTAGGAAATCCAACAACAACTCACCAATAAAGCCCTAGCCCAGACTGCCTTCCAGGATATGTTGAATGACCTGAGACGGAGGACAGACAAGAGAGACGAGAAGAGAGGATGATATGAACAGAGATGATGAGTTTCATGAGGGAGATGCAGAAGATGACCTATCAATAGGTGGACCGCGTTATAGTAGAAGGGAAGGTAGGTTACTGCAGCCGAAGCCTACGCTGAAGCAAACATATAATCCTAGAGCAGGTCGTATCACAGAGTGGATACAAATTCCACAAATTCATGCCCACTTAAAGCTGAAGCCGTAGTTTCTCTCTCTGCTCCCTACTTTCCATGGGAATACTATAGAGGAACCCTACATCCATCTACGAAAATTCGGCCGCATCTGCACCACGGCTCATTACCCCAACATTCCTCTAGGGGTGATCAGGATGATCGCCTTTCCTTTCAGCCTCCAAGACAAGGCCTTGTATTGGATCGATCGTCTAGGAAAGGTAGTGACGACCTCAGAGGAGTTGAAATCAACATTTCTCTATAAACTTTACCCTCTTGGTTGCCTGAACCAGATGTGCACTCACATCTCTAGCTTCTATTAACAGCTCCACGAGACGATACATGAACCATGGGAGAGATTCAAGGACTTGCAGGAAAAGTGTCCCCACCATGAGAATCCAAAGACCAGTCTCGTACAACATTTCTTTAGTGAATTGACACTGGAAAGCTAGAGGCTCGTTGATGTTGCTTGTGGTAGCTCGCATTTCAATAAGGACAAGGATGTTGTTTGGGACATTTTTGAGGAGATGGCCAAAGGAGAGCCTCCTCAATCCTTGTCATGCGCATATATGAAGATGCCTGCCACCAGTCACAAGCTCGTAAATATGGCTACTCATGCCAAAGACAGGGATGAGAGCTCCAACCTTAGCATCATCAGGAGCCACCTGTCCAAGGTGGATATCATTGAGAAAAGATCGGAGGACCTTGAGAAACTTTCTGTCATTGAGAAGAGAACACATGGGTTGAAAAAGCTCGATCTGATTTCCCAGCAACTGTAGCAGCTCGTTCGAGACTTGAATGCCAATGCTTGCAACTCTGTGTCTGCCATTGCTGGACCCCCACTGAGCGGAAGGAGCCAGCACCAATTCAGCCTCCTCAGTCGAGTCTCCCACAACTCCAACCCATCCATCATGTATATTACGTGCAGGTCCTGGAGCAGCCCTCGTAGTCCAAAACCCAGATGGTTGTTTATCAACCTGAGATGTTGCCAACCTACCTGGAACAGTTTCCTCCACTTCCGCTGCAGATCCAAGAGATAAATGGCATCTGGGAGCATGAACAACAGATGACCTGTCCTCAGGGACACTCTCAGGGTCAGAACTCGGCCAACCAAACACACCAACAACAACAGCAAAGAGGGAGAAACTTCCAGCCCTACCCACCCCAGAACTAGCGGCCTCTGCAATACGGGAACATCTGGAGGCATCGTTATTAACAACAGCAATCCGGCTACCTTCATCAGGGTTTTCCTCAGCAATAATCGGCTGCACCACATCAAAATTTTTATCCATCTCAGCAATACTCACAGTACTTTTCTCGCCCTTCTCCTCAAATTTTTACCAAGGTTACCAGCAGCAACCTCCCCTGCACTATCAGAATCAGAGGCCCCAATTAAGCAACTTTTCTGAGGTCAAACCCAGCCTTCGCATGCCTGGAGCAACTAGTCAAGAATATGATTGAGATGACCCACAAGATCGATGACTTGACGGCTGCCAAAACCGTCATACCAGCTCATGTCGAGGCTAACCTGAATAATTTCCGGCATAAGGATAGGTAGTGTGCAGTAATGTACTAATTCAGGTAGAAATGATTTGTTTACATCTAACGTTGTTACTCTCAGGAGCGGTAGAGCAATGCAACCATCAGCAACTGCGAATAGAAATCATATTGCATTTGACAGAGAATCATCAGTCTAGCCAGCACGAGGGCCAAGCAACATTTTGGAGGAGCACCATCTGTAGAAAAATCGCAAAAACTAAAGATACAAAAAGACAATAGCAGACCCGATGGATAACAATCAGCATTGGAGATGCCTACACGTGTTGTAGAACCAGTACTCATCTCGAAGAATTCTACACATGCAACGGATCCAATGCCAGCACACAAAGTCAAGCATGCATTTTTTCGTCCACAACCTATAGATGATTTTACACATTTTTACCATCTACCTGTAAATAATGACATGGAAAAATATTTGATTGATACCGTTTCGGATTCTGTAATATTCCTTTTACAGAAACAATGAAAAAACACAAAAAAATGAAAATTTTGAAAAATGTGTTGTTTGGTCCTGCCATTATAGAAATTATTCAAAATTTGTCTTGAATATGCCCTTGATGAAAGCTCTTGAGTACATGCTAGTTGTAAAGAAAGGATTAAAAGATGCACGTACCATGAGGCGCATGCCTTATCCTCACAATGCAATAAGTAAAACTGGCAAGTCCGAAAAGCATATTCTTATAACAGTCAACGTCATCAGCAATCTTCCGGACAAAAAGCCAGATAAGGGAGCACCGCTCGTTCGCTGTCAGATGTTTAACCGAGAGTTTGAACGCACTTTGCTCGACAGCGGTTTTTCTATCAATTTAATAACAGCTTCATTGCTCACGGAATTTGGGTTAGGACTGCTCAAACCTACAAAGATGATTCTGCAATTCGTAGACAAATTTGTCAAGCGGCCTAGGGGCATGTTGGAGGACGTGATCGTCACTGTTCAGGGGATGCAGTTCCCTGCCGACTTTGTTGTGCTAGATATGGATGTCTCCAACCTCTGCTCCTCACCCCCATCATCCTTGAATGATCGTTCCTGTGAGTATCCAATTCAGTAGTGAATTACAGAACTGGAGAGATTACGTTCAGCTCCAACGATAGCAAAGTCAAGATAGAGATCATGTCTGATACAAAGCCTGTAGAGGGAACATCTGCAGCGAGTGTTGCGGGTGATCAACCATTCTGAACACTGCAACTTTCTAGCTGAAATTCTAGATACCAACATATTTATGAATGATAATGAGATCCGTGAATTCCTCTGCTCTAAGGAAGGAATGGAGAATGCAGTCGAATTTTCCTTATCGATCATAATGAGATTCTTGCTGAATCGCTTGATGAGGTTTCTGTGGAGATCATGTGCCTCAAGACCAAAAGCATATCATTGAGGATTTCTGTAATAAGGAGGATATTATTTAAAACTTCTGTGATTTTTTGAATGAAGAGACTGAACAAAGTAAGGTGGATATCAAACAAATGAAAGAACCACCACCTGTTATGATAGTCGAAGTCACCATCGAAGCAACTCCCACTCCATTTGAGCTGAAACTATTTCTCTCCAATATGAAGTATGCTTTTCTTACAGGTGAACCTAACATGCACCCGGTCATCATTAATGCCCATCTGACCAAGATCAAGAATCTCATTTAATAGAGGTTCTTGAACGAAACCGCAAGGCTATTGGTTGGAAAACTTCGGATGGGATCAACCCTACCCTTTTCTCGCATCGTATTTTCCTTGAGGAAGATAGCAAACCCTCTCATGAATTTCAGAGAAGGTTGAATCCGAACCTTCGGGAGGTTGTAATGAAAGAAATTTAGAAATGGTGCGATGCATGATTCATATATCCCATGTCCGACAGCAAATGGGTGAGCCCTCTTTATATAGTATCGAAAATATCAGGGATCACAATCATGAAGAATGACAAAGGAGAGGAGATCGCGACCAGAGTACCCACTTCTTGGTGAGTGTACACAGATTATCGAAGACTTAGTCTCGCTACCAAGAAGGACCATTATCCATTGCCTTTCATTGACCAGATTCTCGAGAGATTGTCAGTGAAAGAATATGTCTGCTTCTTGGACGGATACTCTGGATATAATCAAGTTGCTATTGCTCCTGAAGATCAAGAGAAGACCATGTTTACCTGTCCATTTGGTACATACGCCTTCCGACAGATGTCGTTCGGTCTTTGCAATACCCCAGCCACATTTCAGAGGTGTATGCTTGTAGTTTATGCCGACATGGTGGGAAATTTTCTTGAGATCTTCATGGATGATTTTTTGGTCTACGAGGACTCATTTGATCAACGTCTTGATTAATTAGAGTGAATCTTACAGAGGTGCTACAAAGTAAATCTAGTGCTCTCGTAGGAGAAGAGCAACTTCATGGTGACTGAAGGAATTGTGATGGGTCATTGATCACCGCAAGATCACCAAGACTCGGGTGAATAAAATAGATCATGGGTCGTTGTGACCCGGATCTCGGAGATAATGCAGACAGTCAAGAAAATAAGAGAGCAAACCACCAAAATAAAATAAAAACCAAAGAAACTCAATAGTGGCCCTGGCTATTGGATTAGCCTGGTATAGCGACCAGGGTCGGACTCAAGGGGCACGTGATGGCCTCACGGCCTACGAAGTAGTCAGAAATAAAGAAGAATAAAAGAAAATGATTTTTGGTGGATTTTTAATTTTTTATAGTTTTTTAGATTTTTAAATAATAAAAGAAATAGGAAAAACTAAGGAAACAAGCAACTTCACATAATTATTGAACTACTCAAATAAACTCAAAAAAATCAAACAAAAATATTTTTATGTTTTTTTATTTTTCTATATTTTTGATTAATTTTTGGGATTTTTCTGAATTTTAAGGAATTTTATAAAAATAAAACAAGGCTGAAAATCAAAGACACTGTCCAGTCAGACTTGGAGGGCCAAAATAAAATAGATGATGGTCCTATCAAAGTTTGAAGGTAAATTTCTTGTAAAGTATAGAATACAAGGAAAAATTAGGAACTGGATTTATTAATTTTTTCTTTTTCTATTATTTACTAGATTTTTTATGGGATTTTCAATGTTATTCAATTTTTATAATTTTTATGAATCTAAAAATGACCAAACTTGGTCAAAAAATCAAACACAGCAAGACAAACAATATCTAATTTTTTTATAATTTTTAAAGTTGTTTTAATATTTTTTTGTGATTTTTAGAATTGGATAGTAAGAAAAACGTATGTTTTTGAATTTTTAAAAATACTAAAAAGAGTCAAAAATGTCTTCAAAAATTCGAGAAAATTTTACACCATGGCAGGAGCCATGTATCCAATTTTCATTCAATTTGGAGTAGTTTTGCTATTTTATTGAAAGTACACAACAAGGCATAGTGCACAGGGACCTATCTGCAATTAAAATAAGTTCCAGGGCCCCTTGAATAACTCGGCTGGAAAGTATAGGTCCCAAAGTGTAAAAAGCCCCGAGAACCACGCGCGCTGCACGTGTTTTACACTCAGAGGGGCATAAGTGTCATTCCGATTTATAAAACTATAAAGAGCAACATGACAGAAACACAGGATAAAAGCTGCAAATACATCAAAACTCACGTGTCGATGCACGTGTCCATCATATACAAGGGTATAAATGCAAACAAGAGAAATAACAGGGTCCTCGATGCAATATGTCCAAAATAAAAACAACTACCAAAAGTATTTACAGGACTAAATATTAAATGCAAAAACTAAAGGGGCCTAAGAGCAATTACCCCTTATTATATGCCGAGGGCTGGATGCGCGCCACGTAGTGAATAAGACGGTTGAGGAGGCACGGTGCACAACAAAGGGAACCCCCGCTTGGATCAGACGACTGAGGACCCCCACGTGGAGGATCTGACGGCTGTGAATCGATGTGGCTGCACGAAGGGCCTTCTGCTCTGATCTGACGGGGGAGAGCTAGCCACGTGGATGATCGACGGCTGCGGTGCGTCGTGGCTAACCCTCGTGGATGGAGGGTCCAGATCAGTCCTCCCAAAGATCGGACGGTGGAGGGTGATGAGCCGTGAAATCGTCCCTTTAAAAGTGTGTAATTAGCACTTCAACATGCCGTAGCAGTCGGGCCAATTCGGTTCATCAAAAGACCACCTCATTTAAATATATGTCAATCAAAATGCGATGGTCGTAATTTTTTACTTGGTAAGATACCAAGGTCGAACTCAGGGACATGTGCCTCTCTCGTATTAGTCAGATTTTAGTCTATCTAACTGAGTGTTGAGTTACAGGCAAAATAGGTCAAATTCATGCAAAAAGACACACAACAATGCATTAAAGTAAAACAAAACAAAACATGTATTTTTTTAATTTTATTTTATCATGCAGATAAATGCAAGGAAATGCAATGCAAATAATATGCCCGAAATTATAATTACTTGAGCTATAATTAATACAAGTCAATCAGAATCAGATAATGAAGCAATTTCCATTTATATAGCAAGTAGGCATGAGAAACCAGGAAATCAGGACACTTAGATAATGGAATAATACACTACGGATCATAGTGTCAATCATAAAAGTTAAGCATGCCATAAGGAAGACAGTAAGGAGAGCTTCAAAATGAAACTGAAATCATCTCAATCGGATATATGTAGCTCAAGATATGCATAAAAGAAGCCAGGGGCATAAGTGCAATAAAACATAAAATAGATAACTACAAATAGGTCCCTGGGAGGGACTAAAATGTAAATATGAAAAGCACGAGGCCTTCCCTGTAAAATACCCACACGCACAGGGCCATTTTTGCAATTATTAAAACTCGCGAGGGCATACGTGCAAAATACCCAAATGCACGTAGATTGCACGTGCTCCATGGACCTATCTGCAAATTGGAGAAGATGGCGGGAGCTCCCTATAATTTGCCCAAATGGCACGTGTTGTGCACGTGCTATCTCCAGGCTCGGAACGATCTAAGGCTCGGAGGAGGCTCGGCTGCTTCGGCTAGGCTCGGAAGATACGAGCCTCAAGGCTTGGGCTCGGATGAGGCTCGGGTCATCCAAGCCTGGAGCTCGGGTGCTGTGGTTCGGGGCGGCTCTGGAGATGACACGTGGCCGAAGATGAACCCTCTGATCACAATGACCAAAGGGCTCCCAAAGTCGTATGCGTGGCTGCTTCTAAGCCATCAGATCTTTGAGGATCTGATGGCTCCTGTATAGTCGGCCAAGAGCTAAGTGGTTGCACGAAGGCCGTTGGATCGAGATTATCCAACGGTTGCTGAAGAGGAAGTTCCTGCGCGATGTGGCGGTATCCGAGCCGTCAGATGATGACCATCCGACGGCAACTGCTCCTTCGTCTTCATCCTCGACTGGCGGCGAGAACAGCGCTCCGGCGAAGGAGCTCCAGCTCCGCCGCTCCATCCTTGGCACGGTGGAGCTCGCCCGATGCTCCTGAAGGATTGTCGATGAAGCTGGGAGCTCGGGAGAGGTGATGGACCTCCTGGATCTGGCCACAGAAGCTCGGTCGTAGCAGGCGACACTGATAAAGTTATCTCCGGCGGGTCTCCAGCCATTGAAGTAGATATCGACCTGCAAGATTAGTGACATAGACGAAGCAAGCAAACACTTGTGCATGCGAGGTGGAATGGATGGGAGCTTGTGTGGAAGCGGAGAACATGGGAGCTCTGAGCTCCTCCGCCATGGGTGGCGAAGGAGGTGGGTCGAGTGTGGTCCGAGGTATGTAGGAAAGGAGAAGATGACCGGAGGGTGGCGCGTGAATGGGGGGAGCGTGGCGGAGATTGTAGGGTGTTCATCGGAGGACGGAGATGGGGGAGGTGACCTGTAAAATTAAGCAAAAATTAAGAAAAAATGCAGAAGAGATCAGAGGAAGCTTACCTGGAGAGATCGGTGGACGGAGGCTTGGGCTGGAGCTCGAATCGAGCCCCGGGTCTTCGCTGGACACCTGCATCCATCTGGTGCAGCTCAAGCGGGCCTGAAGGCGTCGCGACATCATCGAGATTGGCGGAGGATCTCACCGGGGGCGACGGTTGTCGTCGCTCGATCCAGCCACCTCCCCTTGTCACTGGGAGGTGGCGGAGGGCTGGGCCGTGCCCCGTGTAAAGGTGGATGTGCGGTCGGCGGTGGGCTACCGCGGCCACGGAGCTGGAGAGTTGGAGGGCTGAGTGTGCGCGGCCGCGCGGAAGCGGCTGGCTGGCGGGCGGCGGTGAGCCGCTTGGAGGAGAGGGGGCGGCGGCGGTGGGTGCTCCCACCGCTGCTGCTGCTTTGTTCTTTTTTTTATTATTTTTTTAATTTTCTTTTACTGCTGTAATGAAAGACTTTTTTTGTTTTAAATTTTTTATTTTTTTTAATTTTCTTTAAACAGGGAATGAACATGATGAAAAAAAGGAAAAAATATGATGATGGTGAGGATGATAAATTAAACAAATGGGGGAAAAATGGTATGATGGTGGTGGTGGAAGGGATGATATGTGGTGTGCTAAAAACATTTGCAAAAAGACAAGATGAACTAAAATTACCTACAATGAACGCGGGTGCCTATGGAGTGCTCTCGTGAGCACGGTCTTCGCTCAAATCGCCAGCATGCGATGAGCTCGAGCAGCGCGCGGTTGCGGCTGCGATGTTGGCCAAAAAACCAACGGATCACACCGGAGAGAGGGCCGTCGTCGCTCGACCGCGGTTGCGTCGCTGTCACCGATTCAACTATGGGAACTTGGCTCTCCTCACATAAGTTAGCTTGCTTTGTGGTTGAAATGCCTTGGTTTTCCCTCGCCCCGGGGCTCACTTTCGAATATAATTGACGGGGAATTGCCTCTCCACTGGGCAAGATGGATCAAAGGCAAAAATGAGGAGAATGACATGTATATAAAGATGATGGAATGAGAGGTTATTAAAGTGATGGAGTTGAATGGGAGGTTGTATTATTAATAGAGTTGAATGGGAAGTTGGGGAAAATGGAGGAATAATGGAGTTGATTTGGTGGTTATTGTAGAGAATGGAAATTAAATAATAAATAAATAAATAAAGTTGGCTACTTTAAATACAATAAAATAAAAAGAGAAGAGAAATAGTGGAGAATTTACAAGGGAAGACAAACAACATGTACACATTTTTTTTACTTTTCTAATATGTAATTTTTTTATCTTTTTAATAAGAGATATTTACAACGGAAAAATACAATAAAATACTACAATTAAAATACAACACAAGTATGATTTTTTTTGTATTTTTAGTAATTAAGAAAGATACAATAAAAATTAAAGAAAGAATGAATATATACATGGTACACAATGTACATCTAGGTCCCAAAACCCAACTTTTGCACATGAGCTCCGATTTTAATGAAACCACTTCCGTTAGATAGATAATTTTCTAACTTGAACTTTAAAAGTGAGTTTGGTGAATTTGGAGTTCATACGGAGCGGGAATTTGGCTTGGAAGTTGGACTTTACGGCCTTTTCTCTTTGGGATCTAGGAGCATTTATTTGAGGTGAAATTTGTTTTGTATTTTTGTATTTTTATATACATTTTTATAAACAAGTTAGAGAAAGAATTAGGCAAAAAGGAGTTGAAATGAAATTAGTAAAAATACATGAAGTTTTGGGCTATTTACATGTATAAAACTCCTTTATTTTTGCGGCTTTTTATGTGTAATTTATTTTGTACAATCTAATATACAATAATTAGTGTGTTTTATTTACAAGAGTTATTTTGTTAATTATTGATTTTATGGACATTTTTCTGGGATTTTACTCAGGGATTTTGCTAAGATGAATATATTGCGATGATGAATCGCGGATTCATCACCCCCTATACCTAAACTTTGCTAGTCCTCGAGCAAATAAAGAATGAATAAGTTGGATTAACCCCTGACTGTGCATGTGAATACAAGACTTGATCCGTTCAAGAACTCTCGATTTTAGAGATCCTAAAATTCTAAGCTGAACCAAGCTCTAGTCAAAAGGTATCCAATTTCCCTAATCATCAGACTCTCTTTGTATACATATATAGTAGGGATATGACTTTAAGTGTTGACCGCAGTTACAAGAGTAGAGTCACAACGTCACCCAAGGTTCCAGTCCAAGAGACTCCCCTATGGACCCGATCCTCAACACTAAGGAATAAATCATTTCTTGCATCCAATCCACCGTCTCTTTTGTTGTCAGACTTGAAAGTGTAGATGGAAGGCCAATTGATGGAGGGCATAGGATTGTGTCATTTCTTCTCTCCCTCTCATTGGAACAAGGATCCTCTCGAGTGCCTTATTACTCAACGCATATTCTTTTTGGTGTTGATCAGTGCGTCCGTCAAGAGAAGTTGGAGCTGTCTGCACTTGTTTTCCTGGGAGTACACCGGGGTGTGCCTTTTTTGAGTACCTATCGTACCTTCTACACCCAGACTTGTAGCATTTACGATGCAGAGCCCTTTTTTGGTGCAAGCCCGACTCCTGGTCCTAATAGTTGTGGTCCAAGTGGACACTTTGAAATGGTTGGGAGCGCTCGCCTTTGGTGGAAGCTCTTTTGATAATTGACTTTGTGGAATGAGATCTTTTCTTTGACATTTCATTGCTTTGTAGTATTTTTGGCTAGCTCCACTGCTTTTACCAAGAGTTGGCGTACACTGATCAACAATTTTTTTATTTTATCACACCCTGACACATAGGTAAATATCAAGAGATAGTACAAGAACCATGTTCTCATACTGGCTAAATGTGCTGACACTCAGGTTTCATGAAGCCTTCATTGATTTTATCCCATCCTCGAGCATCATCAAATCAAGTCCAAACTCAAATCCCTCATCCCAGTTCCTCAAGTGAAATTTCAACTCATCTCATCATAACTGCAGTCGTGTACATGAGGTGCTGATCATATTCTTAAGGTAGAGACTAAGCATGCAATATAGCACACAAATCTTTCAAATTAGGGAAATGTGAATAATTAAGTCAAGGACCCTAATGACAGGCTGGTTAACTCAAAATCTCAAGACCTCATAAACCAAGTGTTCTTGATCATCACTAGTCTTGTGTGAAAGTGAATTGTGTCAGGGATTAAACCAACTTATTAGTTAGTTTTTTTAGTTTTTTTTTATGATTGATAGATTTTTTTAAAAAAAAGTTTTAGAAAAAGTTTTTTTTCAAAAAGGCTTTTTTGACAAACAAAGGCAAAGAGTTTTTTTGTTAGAAAAATTCTGCTTTTTTTTCAAGAGTTTTTTTTTGAAAAAAGATAGGTAAATAAAAAGACTTTTCTTTTTTTTGAAAAAGTTTTTTTTAAAGAGGATTTTTTTGAAAAGTTTTTTTTAGCAAATAAGGAAAAAGAGTTTTTTTAGGAAAAAGTTTTTTTGTTTTGTTTTTGTTTTTGTTTTTGTTTTTGTTTTTGTTTTTCTTTTTTTCTTTTTTTTACCCACCCCATAAATATTGTATAATATATACAAAAATACGTGAAAGTACGAGCTATGGGTAAAGTATATATGTAATATATACACGCCCCCCTATACTTAGCTTGTGCTATGTCCTCATGGAACTAGGTGACAAAAAGACATAGCTCGTACTAAGCGTAGGAAAGTTAAAATAATAAAAAGTATAGAAGTCGACCCGCCCCCCTATACTTAGGCTCTGGTCAGCCTAAGTGTAGAAGAAGGGCAAAAATGGGGCGGACGAGGTCAAGAGGAGAAATGATGAGTATATACACAAAGTGGGCATCGGTCCCCCCTATACTTAGGCTTTGGTCAGCCTAAGTATAGGACAAGAGTAAGTGTGAGAACCGATGTGATCTCGAGAATATACAAAGAAGGGAGAATATGTACAAGAGTGATTGAATCTTCTAAGATGTTGAATCTTGATGCTGCATCTTCATGAAGAGTAATAAGATGTATCTGCTCTGTGCTCACTCTATTTGAAGTTGATGACCTCGACTTGGACTAACTGCTCTTTCGAATCAACAAAATGCTTCAACAGTTTTCCATTCACCAAATGAGATGGTGCACCATCTGTGAGATCAACTATCTCTACACATCCATTCTCGTGCACTTTCTTAACCACAAAGGGACCCGTCCATTTAGATTTGAGCTTCCCATGGAACATCTTCAACCTGGCATTGAACAACCATACCCTTTATCTAGGGACAAAGTCTTTGCACCTAATGTGCTAATCATGCCATCTCTTTACTTTGTCCTTATAAATCAAACTGTTGTCATATGCCCTGTTTCGGATTTCCACGAGCTCGTTCAAGTTCAAGTCTCGGCAAATCTTCCCTAGGTGACCACTCCAATTAATCTTCTTAATTTCCCATTCGGATTTATGAATCAATTCTGCGGGCAAATGGCATGACTTGCCATAGATCATTCTAAATGGTGAAGTACCCAATGGTGTCTTGTAGGCTGTCCTATAGGCCCACAGAACTTGGTCCAAGAGTTGAGACCAGTTCTTCCTATCGGGATGAACCAATTTCTCCAAAATACTCTTCACCTCTCTATTCGAAACCTCTGCCATGCCGTTGGACTGTGGGTGGTAAGGACTAGTAACTCTATGATCAAATCCATAGTCCTTAGCTAAAGATCTCATATCTCGATTCACAAAGTGGCTACCCCCATCAGATATCAAAACTTTTGGCATCCCGGACCTAGCAATAATATGATCTCTCACAAACTTACAAACAGTCTTGCTGTCTGCGGTTCGGGTTGGGATAGCCTCCACCCACCTAGATAAATAATCAACCGCCAACAAAATATACTCATGTCCTTGGCTGTTGGGAAAGGGACCCATAAAATCTATGCCCCATGCATCAAAAACATCACAAATAATCATCGGTTGCATGGGCATCTCATCTCTCTGTCCAACTGTCCCTCCCATCCTTTGACAAATCGGGCACGACCGTACAAAATCAATGGTATCTCTAAACAAGGTCGGCCAATACAATCCACATTAAAGTACTTTGTGAGCAGTTCTCTTTCCCAAATGGTGTCCTCCAGCCTCAAGTGAATGACAATATGTGAGGACACTCTGGTATTCCTCCTGAGGAATACACCTTCTCCAAACACAATCCGGTCCTTCGAAGAAAAGGAAAGCATCGTCCTAGTGGTATCTCCTCGAATCCGACTTCAGTCGATCAATGCTGCTCCTAGTCCAACCATGGGGAACCTGCTTGGAGACAAGATAGTTCACCATGTTGGCATACCACGGGAGTGATTCAATAACACAAATTGACTCATCTGGGAAGGTCTCTCTAATCCGCTCATGATCAGGAGAATCCTTAAGTTCAATCCGAGAAAGGTGATCAACCACAACATTCTTCACTCCAGGTTTATCTTTAATCTCCAAATCAAATTCCTGGAGGAGTAAAATCCACCTAAGAAGACGTGCCTTTGCGTCCTTCTTTTCCATTAAGTATCGAATGGCTGTATGATCATTATATATTGTCACCTTAGAGCCCAAAATATATGATCTAAACTTCTCGAGGGCCCATACTACTGCGAGCATCTCCTTTTCAGTCACTGTGTAATTTTTCTGTGTAGGATCTAATACTTTGCTCGCGTAATGGATCGCAAACGGAATCCCTTCTCACCGTTGTCCTAACACAGCTTCTATAGCAAAATCTGAAGCGTCAGTCATGATCTCAAAGGGGAGATACTAGACAGGAGCTTGTAGGATAGGCGAGGCACAAATCTTCCTTTTCAAGAGCTCAAAGGCCTCCAGACACCTGTGATCTACAATGAACTCTGTGTCTTTCCCTAAAAGCTCAATCAGTGGGCGGGCGATCTTTGAAAAATCCTAAATGAATCTCCTATAGAATCCAACATGCCCTAAAAATGACCGCACTGATTTTACGTTGGTAGGTGGATCGAGTTTCTTGATCACCTCCACCTTGGCAGGGTCAACCTCCATTCCCCTTTTGGAGATGACATGCCCCAACACGATACCCTCCGTCACCATAAAGTGACTCTTCTCCCAGGAGAGTACCATATTCACCTCTCTACACCTCGTGAGGACTCGGTCCAAGTACGCTAAACATGTATCAAAAGAATCACCATGGACCGAGAAGTCATCCATGAACACTTCCAGGAAATCTCCCACCATCTCGGTAAATATGGCTATCATGCACCGCTGAAATGTGCCCGGGTATTGCAGAGCCCGAATGGCATGCGCTTGAAAGCATAAGTACTGAATGGACATGTGAATGTGGTCTTTTCCTGGTCCTCAGGGGCTATGGCCACCTGGTTGTAGCCTGAGTACCCGTCAAGAAAACAGAAGAACTCTTTCCCTGCGAGTCTCTCTAAGATCTGATCAATAAAAGGCAAGGGAAAGTGATCTTTCTTGGTCGCAGCATTCAGGTGCCTGTAGTCGACACAGACGTGCCACGACGTGGGTACTCGTGTCGCGATCTCTACCCCCTCCTCGTTGGTGACCATCTGAATTCTCGACTTCTTCGGGACAACATGAAGTGGGGCCACCCACTTGGAGTCAGAAATAGGGTATATGAACCCTGCCTTGCACCATTTCTCAATTTCTTTCTTTACTACTTCCCGTAGATTGGGGTTAAGTCTCCTTTGGAACTCAAGGGAAGGTCTCACATTATCCTCAGTAAAAATGTGGTGCGAGCAGAGAGCGGGGTTGATGCCCACGAGATCCGACACTGTCCAGCCTATTGCTTTGCGGTTCCTCTCTAAGACCTCTAACAACCTAGACTCCTGTTCTAAAGTCAAGTTTGAGCTAATGATGACAGGATATCTCTCTTTGGGTCCCGCAAGAAAGGCATACTTAAGTGTAGGAGGTAATGATTTCAGTTCTGGCAATGTGGTATCATCAAGCAGATCTGGCTGAACTGAATCTGAATCTGGTTCCGTGCTACATGAAGGTGGGCTAAGCTAAGTAGTACTCGCCACCAAATCAGAAGTATCGGGAGTCGGATCATCAAAAATATCCAAACAATCGGCAAAAGCCACGTCCGACTCGTCATCTATGTCCCATGATTGTTCCGAAGAGGATGGAACTGACAAATCCGGATGGATCTCTATGTCATCATGAGAATAGGTTGATGCATCTCTAGCAAGATCAGACAACACCTGGCAAACTGCATCATGCACTATATCCTCTCCAGATGAAAGGGTCTCGCTCTGTCCTGAAGGAATTTGTCCCCAAATCCCAACTGTGCTAATCATACTGCAATCTGCCTCTGAAGATGAGTACTCTGTACTACTCTCCGAATCAGGTCGCTGACACTTGGTTTGCTTCGTCTCAAGGGTCACTTCTCCACCTGGAGAACGGAACTTCATCATTCCCGTACCATAATCGAAAGTTGTGCCTGCGGTCCTAAGGAAGGGTCGCCCGAGAATGATCTGAGATTCTCTCCAATGGTTGGGGGTCTCCATGTCCAAGACTATGAAGTCCACCTGATAGTTCTGCCCCTCAATCGAGATAACGACGTTCTTCACTTCTCCCTTAGGTCTCTTCATTGAACGATCTGCGAATTGGAGTAAAGCTCTAGATTTGCGAAGTGGTCCCAACTCCAATTTCTGATATAATGCTAAGGGAAGTAAGTTGATCGAAGATCCGTTATCTAAGAGTGTGCGTGCAAACGCAATGTCGTCAATACGACTCTCCACATAGTGAGCACCCATGTCTCGCTTTTTCTTTGGCAAAGTCTGATTCTTGAGACAATAGGTTGTGGCTACTGATAAGACATGTGTCTTTATATTTCGGTTATCTTTCTTCCTGCTAACCCTTCTAGGTGTGCATCTCACCTTAAGGTATTTTCGGAAGGCAGGATGGTTAGCCACATATTCATCAAATGGCACCTTAACTGTGATGTTTTCTTTACAAAAGCGTGCCATATCAGGATCATCTTTATGAATCTTTTTGATGCGCTTTCCTTCCGTAAGAGCACAGGGGAAAGGGATTGAAGCTAGGAAAACAGAGGATGAAGAATCTGAATTATGAACTGAAAGATCATTCTTTGCATTAACGGAAACAAAGTTCTTCATACAAGAATCTTTTTGATGCAACATGGACTCAAAATCTAAACTATCTACTACAGGTTGTGGAATAGAAGCTGGAGTGGTATCCACCACAACCGGAGATGCAAGGTCCTCCGTAGACTCAGAAGAATATCCATGTTGACGATGCTGCATACGTGCTCTCCTCCTCCTCTCAGCTCCTTGAGTGGAAATCCTCGAATGGTGATGATGTGGCTCCGAAATATGATGCCTCTCCTCCTTATCCTCTGAAGACTCCTCAGGTAGAGCTTCAGAGATGCCCCTCCTCGTGTCCCTTGCCCGGTAAGGTACGACCACGGTCCTTCCGCTCCTGAGTGACATGTGGTTAGCCTCGTCACACGAAAGAATCTCATGTTCAGATTTAGGAGATGCTGAATAGTATACCTGACCAAAGTGCTGCTGAGAACTAGAACGGTTCAGGCTATTGGGGTTAGCCTGAACTTGGGCTGGGATAGAGGTAGAGGGTGCAGTCTGCTCGTCTCGCCATCTAGACAGGCGGTTGACATCCACCCGTAAGTCTTGAATCTCGTTCATGTAGGAACGTAGCTCGTCGAGTATCTGCTGTTAAATATCCACGGGACTAGACGATGAAGGAAGTGGATAAGATTGGGAAGAAGAACGGGAAGACTGGCCTTGTTGGCCAGTATACTGCCTCTGCTGCTGCTGCTGGGGTTGCGGGCCCTGCTGGCCCGTCTTGTAATGGCCCTGTCAACCATACTGCTGGTACTACTGCCTCTGCAGTTGGGATGGATGGAATCCAGGGCTCTGCTGTGAAGGAGGTTGTGCGGAGGTGAATGCGGTGTTGTGAAAGGTCGGGGGACGCTGATAGGTCTGTCGGTCTCCCGTACTTCCCTACCTGGCAGGGTCCTGAGTATACCATATCTCATTCACCTCCCAAACTGGTGGAGGCTCCTCCTGGACTATCTCTGCTACTGGAGGTGGCTGCTGGAAAGAGTGGGTGTAGGATTGGTCCTGCTCCCACGGCTGGGGTTGCCCTGACACCAACTGCTCCTGAACATGGTGAACTCGGTATACGGGAGCAGAGGGTGCAGTCACGGCGGGTATCCGTATCTTAGATACCTTCTCAGTCAACTCCTCCACCTGTTTTGGAAGTTTGGAGACGCTCCGATCTAACTCATCAATCCTCATGTCGATCCTCTCGACTACAGTAAGCTTATCAGCAAGGAGTCCCATGCTAGGGATCACGTCCTGAGAGAGATCGACTACAACTGATTTTCCCCCTCCTGATGAGAGTGAACTGGGGGATGGTGTATAGGCCCTGCTGGCCATCTGTGAGCGGTTAGTTTCAGCCATCTGCTCGAATACCCTCCAGACGGTATCTGCTCCTCGTGATGTATAGCTGCCTCCACAGGCAGCGCTCACTAAACCCTGCATCTCAGGGTTGAGACCAGTAAAGAAGGATTGGACCAAGATGTTGTCATCTAATCCATGACAAGTACACTTTTGCAGGATGTCCTTGAATCTTTCCCAAGTATCACAGAAGGCTTCATGGGGTAACTGGGAAAACTCGTAATTCGCATCCTCATCATGTTAGTTCTACTCAACGGGTAGAACTTCTTTAGGAATAGGTCCTTGAACTGGGCATAAGTGGTGATGATGATTCCAAGATTCTTCACCCAGCAATCGGCTTTTCCACCTAAGGCAAATGGAAGGGCTTTGAGCCTAATATAATCCTGGCTAACATTATTATGTTTGAGGTTAGCACAGATGAGATCAAAGTCCCTTAGGATTGCATATGGCTCCTCAGAAGCATTCCCATCAAAATGTGGCAGTAAGTTCAGAAAATACGGCTTCAATTCAAAGTCAACAGTGGGTTCAGCCGGACTCAAGTAGTTATGAATTTGATATTGTCCGGGGTTATACGCCGCATCCATTGGTAGTTGGACCCCAACATTTAACTGTCCTAACTGAGCTCTCAGTAATGCATGTTGCTGCTCAGATGCAGCTAATCGGGCTAGTATCATTCTCATCGGGTCTTCATGGTTCTCTTCTTCCTCTTCTTTCTTCTTTGGCATTTTACTTGAATCTTCTTTATGTCATGAATCAGCAATGGTTTCTTGATTAGAAGAGGATTTATGAATCATGATATTCTCACCAAGGCGATGGTCTTCCTCGGTGAGGTGGGAAGAGAGAAATGGAATGGTTTGAGGGTAACCATCCCGAGAGTGAGTGGTCCTGGGATCAAGAGGGTCATGAGTCCAGGTTGGTCCAAGTTGCGCTTGGACCTTTAAAGACGTACTTTTTGAAGGGTGCAACGAGAGATTCGCAAAGTCTGAATAAATATCCCCCCAATTAGTCATCTTCGATGTCAAAAGAACCGATTAAATCACGATAGTCAATGAGGCGCTAGTTCTACAGTGCACGTAAATGTGCGGAGTGAACTCACACAATTCAAATGCAATTCAAACCCTCAATTTCACCAACTCAACACGTGTTGGTCGTAAGAGTTCGGCCGAATTATCTGGTCAATTTTAGTTTGTGAGAATACAATCTTGGAAAGATTAAGGGGCTGTTAGGTGCCCGTATTTTCTTACAGACTGGCCCGGTTCTTACGACTAGTTTGACCTACTTTCAGCCAGTATAGGAGTAAGTACGGACCGTATAAATACGGCTACCCGTTCCTTGAGGACTAAGACGTCCTCTAAACCTCCCACTCTGCTAAGGAAGTCCGGACCGTTTACCGACTACCTGTATTCCTCACTGAAAAGTATCTAATCGCCTAAAAAGAAAGAACCAGTGGTAAGTAAGAAATCCAGACTTGGCTCTATCCTCGGGTCGTCTCTCTCTCACTTGCAGGTAAAACAAACAATGAGGGCTTTATGCACCCGAGAACAAAGGTTCTTTTTATTCCAATTAATTAAATCGACCTGCTCAATTCAGTCCCAATTTTAGAGTTAGGTTATCACTTGAAATTTATGTGAACACACAAGCACGTCTACCGTTCAGTCCCGATTTCCTTTTGACCTTAAGTTGTAAAACAAGAGGGGAATCGGAAATCAGAATGCAAACGAGAAACTATGATGCATGCTTAGAAGAAGGTATACTTACAGTGAATCCCAGCACTCTTCATGCATTATGCAGAACTGAATTTGTAAATATTACACTAAATGCATGCAGATCGAGAAAACCGCACCTAAACAATATACTATTAGCGGGGAAGAATTGATTGAATTTGAGCTAAGTAGTACGTGTCTATGTGCGTCTCATTATGAATCTTATAAGATATGTGAATCTTCTAAGATATGTGTGGCCTAATTTACGATGGGCACAAATAAATTTGAATCTAAGCTACCGTGTGCCTAATCCTTAAGTTCGCCACTCAAGTCGAGCCCCACCCTCACCGGAGAGTGAAACAGGCTCGACACACCATAAATAATCTCCAACTTTTTTTACACTCGCGAGCTCTCAAACAAGAGCCGCTATAAATGAGCGACTACCTAAATAATTACAACAATTATTACAAAAAGTTATCTCAAAAATAAATAGTTCTCCTCTCACTTCAGCAGTCAACTCGTATCGCATCCGTCGACCTCCGATGCACTCCAAGTCCACCAGGCCCTCGCAAGGAAAATAAGATTTATGTTAGAGAGATAAAAACAAAATATATACAAAAATATGAAGAGAAAAATTGAGAGGAAAATGGATTAATTACAAGTGACTCGTGGATCAGACTACCCGAGTAAATGAAAATCTAAATCCAAATTTTTAAACTAATCCCTAAGCCGTTTGCCTCCCCGGCAACGGCGCCATTTGATGAGCTGCGAAATCGGCCCTTTAAAAGCATGTAATTAGCACTTCAACATGTCGTAGCAGTCGAGCCAATTCGGGTCATCAAAAGACCACCTCATTTAAATATATGTCAATCAAAATGCGATGGTCGTAATTTTTTACTTGGTAAGATACCAAGGTCGAACTCAGGGACACGAGCCTCTCTCGTATTAGCCGGATTTTAGTCTATCTAACTAAATGTTGAGTTACAGGCAAAATAGGTCAAATTCATGCAAAAAGACACACAACAATGCATTAAAGTAAAACAAAACAAAACGAGCATTTTTTTAATTTTATTTTATCATGCAGATAAATGCAAGGAAATGCAATGCAAATAATATGCCCGAAATTATAATTACTTGAGACATAATTAATACAAGTCAATCAGAATCAGATAATGAAGCAATTTCCATTTATATAGCAAGTAGGCATGAGAAACCAGGAAATCAGGACACTTAGATAATGGAATAATACACTACGGATCATAGTGTCAAATATAAAAGTTAAGCATGGCATAAGGAAGACAATAAGGAGAGCTTCAAAATGAAACTGAAATCATCTCAATCGGATATATGTAGCTCAAGATATGCATAAAAGAAGCCAGGGGCATAAGTGCAATAAAACATAAAAAAGATAACTACAAATAGGTCCCTGGGAGGGACTAAAATGTAAATATGAAAAGCACGAGGCCTTCCCTGTAAAATACCCACACGCACAGGGGCATTTTTGCAATTATTAAAACTCGCGAGGGCATAATTGCAAAATACCCAAATGCACGTGGACTGCACATGCTCCATGGACCTATCTACAAATTGGAGAAGACGATGGGAGCTCCCTGCAATTTGCCCAGATGGCACGTGCTGTGCACGTGCTATCTCTAGGCTCGGAACGATCTAAGGCTCGGAGGAGGCTCGGCTGCTTCGGCTAGGCTCGGAAGATACAAGCCTCCAGGCTTGGGCTCGGATGAGGCTCGGGTCATCCAAGCTTGGAGCTCGGGTGCTGCGGTTCGGGGTGGCTCTGGAGATGACACGTAGCCGAAGATGGACCCTCTGATCACAAGGATCGAAGGGCTCCCAAAGTCGTATGCGTGGCTGCTTCTAAGCCATCAGATCTTTGAGGATCCGATGGCTCCTGTATAGTCGGCGAAGAGCTACGTGGCTGCACGAAGGCCGTTGGATCGAGATTATCCAACGGTTGCTAGAGAGGAAGTTCCTGCGCGACGTGGCTGTATCCGAGTCGTCAGATGATGACCATCCGACGGCAACTGCTCCTTCGTCTTCATCCTCGACTGGCGGCGAGAACAGAGCTCCGGCGAAGGAGCTCCAGCTCCGCCGCTCCATCCTTGGCACGGTGGAGCTCGCCCGATGCTCTTGAAGGATTGTCGATGAAGCTGGGAGCTCGGGCGAGGTGATGGACCTCCTGGATCTGGCCACAGAAGCTCGGTTGTAGCAGGCGACACGGATAAAGTTATCTCCGGCGGGTCTCCGGCCATTGAAGTAGATATCGACCTGCAAGATTAGTGACATAGCCGAAGCAAGCAAACACTTGTGCGTGCGAGGTGGAATGGATGGGAGCTCGTGTGGAAGCGGAGAACATGGGAGCTCTGAGCTCCTCTGCCGTGGGTGGCGGAGGAGGTGGGTCGAGTGTGGTCCGAGGTATGTAGGAAAGGAGAAGATGACCGGAGGGTGGCGCGTGATTGGGGGGAGCGTGGCGGAGATTGTAGGGTGTTCATCGGAGGACGGAGATGGGGGAGGTGACCTGTAAAATTAAGCAAAAATTAAGAAAAAATGCAGAAGAGATCGGAGGAAGCTTACCTGGAGAAATAGGTGGACAGAGGCTTGGGCTGGGGCTCGAATCGAGCCCCGAGTCTTCGCTGGACACCTGCAGCCATCTGGTGAAGCTCAAGCGGGCCTGAAGGCGCCGCGACACTGCCGGGATTGGCGGAGGATCTCATCGGGGGCGACGGTCGTCGTCGCTCGATCCAGCCACCTCCCCCTGTCATTGGGAGGTGGCAGAGGGCTGGGCCGTGCCCCGCGTAAAGGTGGATGTGCGGCCGGCGGTGGGCTGCCGCGGTCACGGAGCTGGAGAGCTGGAGGGCTGAGCGCGTGCGGCCGTGCGGAAGCGGCTGGCTGGCGGGCGGCGGTGAGTCGCTTGGAGGAGAGGGGTGACGGCGGTGGGTGCTCCCACCGCCGCTGCTGCTTCGTTCTTTTTTTTATTTTTTTTAATTTTCTTTTACTGCTGTAATGAAAGACTTTTTTCTAAATTTTAAATTTTTTTAATTTTCTTTAAACAGGGAATGAACATGATGAAAAAAAGAAAAAAAATATGATGATGGTGAGGATGATAAATTAAACAAATGGGAAAAAATGGTGTGATGGTGGTGGTGGAAGGGATGATATGTGGTGTGCTAAAAAAATTGCAAAAAGACAAGATGAACTAAAATTACCTACGATGAACGCGGGCGCCTATGGAGTGCTCTCGTGAGCCGGTCTTCCTCAAATCGCCGGCGTGCGATGAGCTCGAGCAGCGCGCAGTTGCGGATGTGATGTTGGCCAAAAAACCAACGGATCTCACCGGAGAGAGGGTCGTCGTCGCTCGACCGCGGTTGCGTCGCTGTCACCGATTCAACTCTGGGAACTTGGCTCTCCTCACATAAAGATGGATCAAAGGCAAAAATGAGGAGAATGACATGTATATAAAGATGATGGAATGAGAGGTTATTAAAATGGTGGAGTTGAATGGGAGGTTGTATTATTAATGGAGTTGAATGGGAAGTTGGGGAAAAAGGTGGAATAATGGAGTTGAATTGGTGGTTATTGTAGAGAATGGAAATTAAATAAATAAATAAATAAATAAAGTTGGCTACTTTAAATACAATAAAATAAAAAGAGAAGAGAAATAGTGGAGAATTTACAAGGGAAAAACAACATGTACACATTTTTTTACTTTTCTAATATGTAATTTTTTTTATCTTTTTAATAAGAGATATTTACAACAGAAAAATTCAATAAAATACTTCAATTAAAATACACCACAAGTATGATTTTTTTTATTTTTAGTAATTAAGAAATATACAATAAAAATTAAAGAAAGAATGAATATATACATGGTACACAATGTACATCTAGGTCCCAAAACCCAACTTTTGCAAATGAGCTCTGATTTTAATGAAACCACTTCCGTTGGATAGATAATTTTCTAACTAGAACTTTAAATGTGAGTTTGGTGAATTTGGAGTTCATACGGAGCGGGAATTTGGCTTGGAAGTTGGACTTTACGACTTTTTCTCTTTGGGATCTAGGAGCATTTATTTGAGGTGAAAGTTGTTTTGTATTTTTGTATTTTTATTACATTTTTATAAACAAGTTAGAGAAAAAATTAGGCAAAAAGGAGTTGAAATGAAATTACTAAAAATACATGAAGTTTTGGGCTATTTACATGTATAAAACTCCTTTATTTTTGCGGTTTTTTATGTGTAATTTATTTTGTACAATCTAATATACAATAATTAGTGTGTTTTATTTACAAGAGTTATTTTGTTAATTTATTGATTTTATGGATATTTTTCTAGGATTTTACTCGGGGATTTTGCTAAGATCAATATATTGTGATGATGAATCGCGGATTCATCAGAGGGCTCCTCAGATGGACGGCTAAGATCGCGTTTGGAGCAGGAGGAAGATCGAACGGCTCTGGAGGATGCACGAAGAACAAGTGGCCGGTGAACTTCGCCGAACCGATGCACGCACGGTGACCCTCCTCGTGGGGTACTAGTTATCGGAGAAGGAACGCCTGGACCTCCCGCGTGTGAAGCGCCCCTCCAATGATGCAACGGATCTCCGGAGAGCTCAGGCGACACCGGCGGAGCTGGAACTGCTTCTCCAGAACGTCGAGCCCTCAGATGAGCTCGCCTTGACCTTCAAAGCAAAGCAACAGACTCCTGAGTCGAGGTCAAAGTGCCTCGAACCGGTTAGCGGTGGTGGGGATGGACGATGCGTCGAGATGAGGGGGCTCCGGCGAAGCGACGACGGTGGAGCCCCAATCCCAGTCCCTTGGCAAACTGGGTTGAATGGTTGGGCGGAGAAGGTGCGCGGGGGAAGTGCGAAGGTGATGTATGACTCCGATGGTCGAGATGTGGGCGAGGGTGGTCGGAATCGAAGGTCGGCGGCGATGGGTCGATTTGGGCGAAAAACAAAATTAGCTAAGGAAAGAAAGAACTGGGACTACCTGATGGACGAGGTCGACTGGGAATGAGCCGGTGAAGCTCTAGGTCCTAGCCTCGAGGTTCGTCGATGCCCGAGGCTCGAGCACCACATCTGGGCGGCGCACGGCGGCGTGAAGCTGCCGGATCGATGGTCTAACCACTCCTTCCTCGCTGCAACACGGTCAATCGCAAGCTGACACTCAGGCGGTGGCTATGGAGGTCCTAGGGTGGAATGAGTTGAGCCAAAGATGCCTGCAAGTGAGGGCGGAGCTGATGCTTTATACGGCTACAGGTCCGAGAAGAGACGGTTGGGCAGGGTTCCACGAAGCGCGGATCCCAATGCGGAAATGATGGCGTGGATCTCGGATGCAGGAGGAATGATCGGAGCTCAAGGTTTAGCGATTTGGTGATCGGGTCGAGCGGGAACAATTTGGAGAAAATGGGTCGGGCGCAACGAACCCAGCTCTGGTGGTCCTGGGGGGGAGTTGACTGGGGGTCAACATCCCCCGTGGACCAATCAGAGCCCGCCAAATACCAATTATTTGATTATTTATTTAAAAATAATAAATGGTCGAATTAAGAAAAACTTAAAACATGATAAATGTTTATTTTATTTTAAACTATTTTTTGTGATTTTTAATTATTTTTTTAAAATATAAATTAGGTATTTACAATATAGTGCTATATATAGGTATATATGCAATATTGATTTTTAATTTTTGATTTTTAATTAATTATTTTTATACATTTTTATTCCCATTTTATATTTTATTTATTTATAGCATAAAATTAGGAATAAAAAGGTATTTTTATTTTATTTTTATTATTTATTTACAAGGGTAAAATAAATAGGTATATACATTTATATACATGGTATATATACAATGTTTCTTTTGGTTTTTATTTTTGTTCTTTTTATTTTAATTTTTGTTTTTATGGTTTTTATTTTATTTATTTACAACATAAAATATAGAATATATACAAGTTTTATGGAATTTTGATTTATTTATTTACAAGGTAAAATAAATATATGGGTGGTCTTATGTACATGGTAAATTTGTACAAGGAAGGTTATTTTTATTTTCTTTTTAATTTTTCTATTTTTATTTTGATTTTGTATTTACAAATATTTAGAAATATATACAAACCCATTTTTATTTTATTTTTAGAAGAAAATATTTTTATTATACTTACAGGTATATTTACATACATGAGCTTCCTTATCTCTCTCTACTTGGCTTTTATGCGGTCAGACCCATGCTGAGCCCTCCCTTGGGATTAGGTCGCTCAATATTTATTCTAAATATCTCCTTCTTTTTCTTTTATTTCTTTATTCTTTTATTTTTGCACAAAAAACATGCTAATTATTAGTTTTTACACAATGCATGCTTTTTGCTAATTATTGATATTTACAGATATATACATGTATTTGCAAAGGTTTTTGTAGCTAAAATATAAGAATAAAGAGTGATGAATGAGTATTCATCACCCCTCTATACTGAGCTTTGCTAGTCCCTTAGCAAACACTTATTTGAAAAAGAAGTGGAAGAGAAAAAGAAAAAGAAAAAGAGGAGAATATGCATGGATCAAGGTTGATTACTAAACTTGCCTTCATTAAATTGAAATATGGAGCTCCATCAGATCTTTGGATTACTAATGTGTCGGAACCTTATTTGGACTTAAGTTTAAAACTCAACAGCCTCTAAGTTCCACCAATCTATAATCAAGACTCCTCAACAATCCAGATCAGTACAAGTCATCATACACAAACCCTGAAGACTATGAATCTTTCCTTGTACTGTGAATGTGAAGTGTAAGCTCTCCACCTCAGAAGTGACAACTTGACAACCCTCCCTAACAAGGTAACTCTATGACCCCAATCTGGCCACTCTTTCCTCGAGGAGCGGGGTATTCCCTTCTAAGTTCAAGTTCAACCGGCTCAAGAAGAGGGGGAAGAAGAGAATGGACCATGGCCAGTGTAGCCATGTATCCCTGGGAGCTCAACCAGTGTAGCTAAGTCTCCCTGCTGCAAGCTACATAAGGTGGGACATGAATCTCAAGCTTTGCTTATTGCACTATATACATACTTCGGTGGGATTATCATTTTCTATCAGACCCACCATTTTTTTGGAGTTATTTCCTTTCTGCATTTTTTTCAAGTGCATCTATACAACATATACATGTGCAGCATATGTACAAGGAGTTTTTCCTCTTGAGACAGTAGACTATCCCTCTTTTGAAGCATTATTGCAACCCACAACTCATGTCGTTAGACCTCATGGCAACCAGACCAAGTTGAGATGCACTTCCTTCACTAAAAGAAGAAGAGAGGTTCCGCCTAGAAGTACTACCCTCATATGCTACCTCAAGTCAAGGAAGACTGCCTCCTTACCACCTCATCCAAAGAGAGCTCCCGTGCAAAGTGTTGGTCCAAGTAAAGTCATTATCTATGTGAGTCATGTGTGTGTTGTTAAGTGTTCTACTTAGGATCATTGAGATGACATATGATCATAGCCTAGTGGACTCAAAGAATTAAGTCACCATGGACCTGAAAAGCCTCAACCCTAAGCCCTATAAGGTTCCTCTTATATATTAGGTGGATTAAGATCTTAATCAAGCTCCATTTTCCAAATTAATTCCAGGCTAGTTTAAATGTCAACTATCATCCAAGAAAAACTATATACATATATACAAGGATGATATTTACACAAAGTTCACACATGTGCAAATTTTTTTGAAAAATGTTTTGAAATCATGAATGGATGAATGCATGAATGCAAGTTTTGCAAAGTATTTACACAGATTTACGCAAGATTTTTGCAAACTTTTGATTTTCAAAACATTTTGGAAAAATTTTGTACTATATACATAATTTTGATATGAAAATATTTACACAAACTTTACACAAAAAGTTTTTAAAAACATTTTTACAAAAATAATTTTGTACAATAGCTATGTATGTGCAAATAAAAGAATAATTATTTACAGGGAAAATTTTTAATTTTTACGGATTTTGGGTTTTTAGCCATTTTATTTATTTATACACTCACACAAAGTACGAGTTATGGCTAAAGTATATATGAAATATATACACCCCCTATACTTAGCTCGAACGATGACCTCAGAGTCAAGAGCGATGAAGAAGACATAACTCGTGCTATGTATAGGGAAGTGAAAAGGAAGGCTATACAAAGACGAATGAATGAATAGAAAATCAAGAGGATCTCGATTTTTCCCCCCTATACTTAGGATCAAATAATCCTAAGTATAGCAGGCTGTACACAAAAGGAAAACTGAGTGGAGAATGTACAGGGTATACCCCCCTATACTTAGGGTAAAATATCCCTAAGTATAGGCAGCAAAACAGGGGTAAAAAGAATCAAAAGAAATACCCAAAGGTCCCACATCCCCCCTATACTTAGGGTAAAGTACACCCTAAGTATAGCATAATCAAAGATGACAAACGGGATGTGGGACTAAAGAATGGAATGATATGGACATCTGGATCTATACAGGTCGGAAGAACAGTGAGATGCAATAGATGTGAGTCAAGCGACCACATCTCACGCAAAGTGAATAGGGGCAACATCAACGACCCGCGGCTCATGATCTAGAAATGGCTTGAGCCGCTGGCCGTTCACTCGAAAGGTACTCTCAGAAGACAACTCGGATATGTCAATGCTACCGTTGTCGTGTACCTTTCTCACCAAGTAAGGTCCCTTCCATTTGCTCTGTAGCTTCCCTGGAAATAGACGAAGCCTAGCATCAAACAACCATACTCTCTGTCCAGGCTCAAAATGGTTGTGGCTGATGTGAGAATCATGCCACTCCTTCACTCTCTCCTTGTACTATAGGCTGTTTGAGAAGGCAGTATCTCTAAGCTCCTCCAAGGCTGCTAACTCTGCCCTCCTCTGGTCTCCTACACTATCTGGATCCATAAGAATATCCATGACTGCCCAAAGTGACCCGTGTCTCAGCTCAACAGGTAAATGGCACGGCTTGGCATATACGAGGCGAAAGGGAGATGTGCCCAAAGGTGTCTTGAAAGACGTCCTATATGCCCACAAGACCGATTCCAAAAGATGTGACCAATCCTTTCGGTTAGGGCGGACGACTTTCTGCAAAATAGTCTTGATCTCCCTATTCGACACCTCGGCTAGACCATTCGTCTGAGGATGGTATGGAGCGGCAACTCGATGGTCTATGTCGAACTCGCTAGCAAGGGCCTTCACTTGATCGTTGATGAAATGAGACCCCCCGTTAGAAATCAACACTCGAGGTACCCTGAACCGCGTAATGATGTGCTTCCTCAAAAATCTGCAAACTGTCCTGGCATCAGCGGTTCGGGCGGGGATGGCCTCAACCCAACGACTCACATAATCAACGGCCAACAGAATGTACTCAAATCCCTGACTCTTAGGGAATGGACCCATGAAATCGATGCCCCATGCGTCAAAAACCTCACAGAAGTGAATGGGCGGCATCAGCATCATATCACGCTGTCCACAAGTGCCCATCCTCTGACAGTCAGTACACCTCTTCACGAACTCATCAGAGTCCTTGAAGAGGGCAGGCCACCACAAGCCGGATTGGAGCACTTTCTGTGCCGTTCTCCTCCCAGAGTGATGTCCTCATGCCTCAAGCTTGTGGCAGTAAGTGAGGACGCTATGGTGCTCCTCCTGAGGAATGCACCTACGCCAGACGCTATCCCCTCCTTCGTGGTAAAGGATGGGATCCTCCCAGTGGTAGGACTTGGCCATCGCGAGGAAGGTCTCAAGCCTCTGCCTGGGCCAACCTTGTGGGACTTTCTTAGCAACAAGAAAGTTCACAATATCGGCATACCACGGGAGAGAGGCGATAACAAGGATCGTCTCATCTGGGAAGGTCTCACAAATAGGGCCAATCTGCTCATAATCCTCAAGATGCTCTAATCGGGAGAGATGATCCGCCACCACATTCTTGACTCCAGGCTTATCCTTATTCTCAATGTCGAACTCCTGGAGTAGAAGGATCCATCTAGTCAGTTTGGCCTTGGCATCCTTCTTTGCCATGAGGTACCTGATGGCGGTATGATCAGTAAACAAGGTCACTCTAGATCCAATAATGTATGATCTGAACTTATCTAGGGTGAAGACTACGACTAGCATCTCCTTCTCTATGACTGTGTATTTCCGCTGCGCGGAATCCAATGTGCGGCTAGCGTAGTGGATAGCAAATGGACCTCCATCCCTCCTCTGTCCCAACATTGCCCCCACGGCAAAATCGGAGGCATCCGTTATGATCTCGAATGGGAGAGACCAATCAGGTGGCTGGAGAACAGGAGCCTCAACAACACAATGCTTGAGAGTCTCGAACAACAAAAGACACTTGTCATCGACAAGGAACTCGGTGTCTTTCGTTAGCAGGTCAGTCAACGGTCGGGCAATCCTACTGAAATCATGAATGAATCGTCTGTAGAAACCGACTTGCCCCAAGAAAGACCGTAACTGCCGCAAATTGGACGGCGGTGCGAGTTTTCTAATGACATCTACCTTGGCCGGATCAACCTCCATGCCCCTGTTGGAGATGATGTGGCCAAGCACCGTCCCTTGAGTCACCATGAAGTGACTCTTCTCCCAAGATAACACCAAGTGAACCTCTATACATCGCTGAAGTACTCGATCTAGGCAGTCAAGACAGGAGTCAAATCCGTCGCCGCAAACCGAGAAATCATCCATGAAGACCTCCAAGCACTCCCCTACCATGTCCGAAAAGATTGACAACATGCATCTCTGAAAGGTCGCAGGGGCATTGCATAGCCCAAATGGTATGCGTCGGAAGGCATATGTGCCGAAGGGACAGGTAAAGGTGGTCTTGTCCTGGTCCTCGGGAGAGATGGCCACTTGGTTGTAGCCCGAGTACCCATCCGGAAAACAATAGTGGCTCTTCCCTGCCAGTCTCTCAATGATCTGATCTATAAAGGGCAGGGGAAAATGATCCTTCTTGGTGGCATGGTTGAGTCTCATGTAGTCAACGTAGACCCGCCAAGAAGTGGGTACCCATGTAGCAATCTCCTCTCTAGACTCACTGACCACTGTAGTGATGCCCGTCTTCTTGGGCACCACATGCAAAGGGCTGACCCACTTGGAGTCGGAGATGGGTAGATAAAATCGACGCTCCACCATTTCAATATCTCCTTCATGACAACCTCTCTCAGATTCAGGTTCAGCCTCCGCTGGAACTCACGCAACGGCTTCGCCCCATCCTCGAGATAGATATGGTGGGAGCATATGGCCGGACTTATCCCTTGGAGATCTTCTATGCTCCATCCTATCGCCTTGCGATTCTTTTCAAGAACCCCCATCAGACGGGATTCTTGCTCTCCAGTCAGATCGGCGGAGATAATGACTGGGTACATCTCATGATCATCCGCAAGGAACCTATATGTCAGCGACGTAGGAAGCGGCTTCAGCTCTGGACAACTGGGTGCTGGTGGATCTGGTCTCTGAAAAGTCTGCGTGAATGCTGCCAAATCTGCATGGGAGAACTGAAACTTTCTGTCACTCTCAGAATCTGGAGAAGGCTGCCCCGATGGACTGTCTCTGCTCTGCTCGGCATCTACCTCCTCCCTAACTACAGGCTCAATGGAAGTCAGATCTGGCATGTGATCATCACAGTCTGCCCAATCAGATTCTGACTCCGAGGGATCTGTCTCATCAATGGTGGCCTCAGTACCACCGTCATCACAAAAATCTGTCTCACGATCGAGAACTGGCTCTGCTGCCTCTAATGTATCCTGGACCAGGAGTACGCTCTCCAAGCTCTCCTCTGCTGGCGTCTCTGCATCAGCGGACTCTGAAAGTGAGAGGATGGCCTGTACTACTGGGTCTGCCCATACTACCTCGTCATCTGTGATCACAAAGTCACAGTCCTGGTGGATGTCTGGCTCTGCATCTGTCAGCTGCTCTGTGTCGGAAGTAGTCTCTGAGCATGCTCTGTCTCTGGCTCTGCTGTCCTCGACCGTCTCTATTTGTACGCTTTTGCCCTCAACACAAAAGTATACCTTCCCGCTATCATGGTCAGTCACTGCCTTGGCTGTGGCCAAGAACGGGCGACCGAGAATGATGGGGGTATCGGTCACGGACTCAGGGATCTCCATGTCCAACACTACGAAGTCCATGGGGAATTGCAGGCCCTGAATCGTGACGACAACGTCTCGCAACAACCCCTTCGGCCTCTTGACAGATCGATCAGCAAACTGAAGGACTGTCCTGCTCTGTCTAAGAGTGCCCAACTCGAAGTGGTCGAGAAGGGCTGCCGGAAGTAGGTTGATCGACGATCCACTGTCTAATAGAGTACGGTCGAACCTCTGCTCTCTGATGTGGCATCTTACATTTGGAGCTCCGGAATCTGGCCTCTTGGCCGGCAGGCGGTTCTGGATCGCAAAACAAGTGGCTCTCGTCAGCACATGAATCTATGAGTGATGGTTCCTCCTCTTCCTCCTAACTGTGGTCCTGTCTCTCGGTGAACGCTGGAGTAGAGGGATGTGCTGTAAAGCCTCCTGAAGAGTCAACTGAATGTGGAAACGATCTATCATTTGCTGGCTGAACTCTTCCTGCTGCCTCTTTTTTTTATTTTCATTTTTCTTCCCCTTCCCCGTCTGAAGGGCTCTAGGGAAGGGGATCACATGGTCCTTCTCAGATGAAGGACTAGGAAAGGGTCTAGACGGCTCGACGGCCGGATCCACACATACATCCAGCACCACAGTGGGACCAGAAGAAAACAAACCCTTTCCTTTATTCACAAAAGTGTTCTGAGATACATCAGTAACATGAACAACAACAGGTCTCTCAGAGGAAGCATTGGTGGCCTCAGTACCACCATCAGCTGGAAGACTCGCGGCCTCAGTACCGCGCTCTGGCTCGGCATCATGGGTGGCCTCAATACCACCTCCTCCAACTGGTGAAACGGCGGCCTCAGCACCGCCGGTGGGATCAGCATCCGTGGTGGCCTCAGTACCACCGTCATTATCTCTAGCGGCCTAAGTACCGCTCTCCTCCTCCTCGTCGGGCGCTCTGGGTGTATCCTCATGGTGTCGCTAAGACGAGGCACCGCCTGTTGGCATCCTACCGCTCCTAAGTGTGACAAAATCAGTATCAAAAAGATATGCAGACATATCACCAAAAGTATCACTCAGAGTGGCATACTCAGTACAAGCTACCTGCTCAGATTTCCTCTTGAGGTTGTTGGGATTCAGCTCAATCTGGGCAGGGATGGCGGCCTTCCCTCTCACGATGTCCCGCATCTCCTGGCTGAACTCATCCATCTCCCGTCGAAAGGTAGCCTGCTGATCTGTGAGAAGGTGGCTATATCATCTATGGCGGGGCTATCGTAGGGTGGCCCATGAGAGCCCGACGTGTAGCCTCTCTGGTAGTGAGGCTGCTGGAAACGTATGTTATGGCTGAGAGGGGTAAGAATGTGGCTGATGCTGCTGTTGGTGAGGCTGATCACACCTCCAAGACTGTCCCTGCTGATAGGGACGAGGACCATACTACGAAGACTGCTGTTGCTACTGCTGTAGGTACACCGGGGGCTGCTGTTGCTGGTGATCCCTCTGATGGCTATACTGGCCACCCTGTCCTGACGACTGTTGCTGGGGCTGGGTACCTCCGGTCCCCCAACGGAATCCGGGATGGTCTCGTCGGATACTGGGCTGGGGGCGATCATACCAAATCCCGTTGACATCCATCAACGGCTCTGCATCGTACCTGGGGTGGCGGGAGCACTGCCAGAGGCTGATCCGGCTGATATACCACCATCTGAGTGTCAATGGATGGTGGTGCCTGGTAGGTGAGCTGCGGCTGCTGGTATGGCTCCACCTGTACAAGGTGGACCTGTCTAGGCTGCTGGTGGGAGCTGGAGCGCTGGGACGAGCTGCTGCTGCTGTCGGGATCGCCTCGTGACTGAAGACGGGGTGGGAAGCCGTCTGTGCCTCCTGGAGACACATGAGCTATGTCTTCATGTCACTCAGAGTTTGTGCCATCTGCTCCATCTACGTCATGCCCTGGTGATTTCCACACTTTATCGAGCGTCTAAATACGTCGCTGTGGCGACCCACAATAAAGTGTAATTAATCAACAAATGAACCCACAATCAAATATCAAACAATGACAAGCAAATGTGGAGTCAAATTTATTTTTAACTCTGCACAAATGGTGTATAGTGACAAGTATGCAGAGAGTTCGAACACAGGGAGCAAGCAGGGTAATTCACAAGATTGTGCTCAAGTGTGTGTGTGATGTGTGGAGTGTCTACACTAAGTAAGCAAGCAAGTTAAATTTTTGTGGGTTTTTAATTTTAAATATTTTTTTTTTAAATTTTGTATTTTGATTTTTAATTTTCTGATTTTTATATTATATATTTTATATTTTTTTTCAATATTGGAAAGTAAGGACAATATATAGAAGGCAAGCTAAAATATTTATAAAAATGTACAAAAATACTCAAAAATTCAGAAATAAAATGTTTTTGGTCTTTTTAAGATTTTTTTTACTGTTTTTGTGATTTTTGGGAATTTTTCAAGGTGTTTTTGATATTTTTAAAAACTGAAATAAGGCAAAACAGTGGAAATAATGCTGGCTGTGATAAAAATGGGAATTAAAAAAAGCAACCAGTTCTCAAAATTTTCACACTATTTTTCAAATAAAAAGAACAAAATAAGGAACAAACAGAAACTGAATTTTTGATTTTTGGAGTTATCTACTATTTTATATATTTTTTTGAAGTTTTTGAGTGTTTTTAAATTTTTAGTGTTTTTCTTTTGAGATTTTTAATGATTTTTGGACTGACACTAAAAGATGATAAAATAGACACTAGGTGATTTTTTTGGAATTTTTGGAGGTGTTTTAATATTTTTTTGGTATTTTCTAAGCTAGACAGTGCACAAATAGCATGTTTTTTATTTTTAATAAATATAAAAATAAAGTAAAATTAAAAACTAAAATGGTAATGTGAAAGTACACATGTCCAGGAGCTTAAGTCTATTTTTGTGAAATTTTTGGACTTAAAATGATAGGTCAATTAAATACAACAAGCATCCAAGCATTAAAGGCCTAGCAGGGACCTTTATGCAAATATCTAAAACTATGGGGGCACGCTTGCAAAATTTCCACGAAAATTTATACTAAATAAAATAGTTCCTGGAGTGAATGATAAAACCACAAGCCGCAGGGGCTTCCTTGCAAAAACTCCCAGGCTCACGTGAGTTACACGCGCGCCTGGGAGGGGCACGGATGTAATACTACAAAAGCTGGGGTCGTAGATGCAAAATGGCCAGAAAGATTACACGTGATCTAAATATTCTTGGACTGCTGACCAATACAAAAATGCCCGAGGGCCTATCTGCAAAACGGCCACGCTCCTCACGCGTACGGGCACGTGAGTTGACGTGGCCTAGGACCTATCTGTAAATACGTGAAAGCACGGGGGTTGGTTCGCAAATAATACACAAATTAAATAACAGCAGATGAAGGATTATGTGCCAAATATTAAATACAAAACTCGCTGGGAAAGTTATGCAAAATACCCAGTCAATGGGCGCGATCCGACGGTTGACGACCCCTTACTTATGCCACGTGTCCGCGCGAGGTCGTCCTATACCCGTTCGCTGCCAACGGCCACGATCAGATCAGCTGGGGGCGATCGACGGCTGCAGGCGAGGAAGATCCTACGGCAACTGTACGCCTGGAGCGCCGGCCTTTATCCAACGGCAGCAGAGGTGGGAGGAGGAACCGGGAAGAAGGTCCGGTTCGACGATCTTCTACGAGCTCAACCTCCGACTTCCACCGATCTTGAAGCTCCCAAAAATGGCTGTGGCGCTTCCTGCAAGGAACCTCTATGTGCTGGTAGTCTCAGATCCGCCGGAGGAGCGTCGTAGCACGACCACGAAGGTGGCGGAGCGAAGTGCCTCAAAGTGTCTCCGACGAAGGGGCAAAATGACTCCAGGAGATTTAACGTTCACCGTCCTGCAACAAAAATGGTTACGGGGGTTGCGGGCAAAGTGCCGCAACCACCCAGAGGACGAAAAGCGGAGGAAATGACGGAATGGAGGCTCACCGGAGCTCGCTCCGGTGAGGGGTCGAATGACGGGAACAGATGGATGGAAGGATGAAGATAATGGTGGGGATCTAATTCTACGCCTACCAGAAACTAAGTAACCAAAAGAAAAGAGAAGAAAACGTACCTCGAGCCCAGATCGGCGAGGTTTAATACCTCACGGCGACGCAGCCGCCGGAGATGGCTGGGACGCGTCTCGGCCCTCCGCTGCACCTCGACGAGGTTGGGGATCGACCCCCTGTCACCGGGGATCCCTGGCTAACCTCGGATGTCTCAACAAAGGCCAAAATGCGGTCCACAGGAAGAAGGGAAGGAATAGGGCCGGTTTTGAAGATGGTCGACACGGCTCGAAGATTGAGGGAGAACGGGCAGCATGATGGCCCTCTGCCCGAGGAGGAAGGTCGGCGAGGTAGAGGGATGGTAGGGGATCAGCTTTGCAGAAGGGCTTGAGCTCAAAGGATGAAAGGGGAGCCCGCGAAAAAATCGAGAAGATGGGGGTCAAACCTAGTCTGACGAGCTACAGGGGCTGGGTCAGAGAGTTGAACGAGGTCAACTCTCAGACCCTCCTGGTTGGTCCACGTGGACCAACCAGGAAAAACCCTGGAAAAACCCATTAATAAATTATTTTAAAATAGCAAATGACGTTATTTTAATTAGGTGATAAAATAAAAAATGTCTAAAATTTTATCTAGTATTTTATTCCGATTTTTAATTATTTTTATGAGTTATATTTTTACAAGTTTGCATTTATACCCTTTATAGTATATATATATATATCTATATATTTAAGTATTTTATTTTTATTTAGGTATTTTATTTTTATTATTTTTATTTATGATTTTATAAAATACTTTTATGTATACAAATATATTTTTATTTTACTTTTCTGATTTATTTTGTATATTTAATAAAATACAAGTATGTTTTGTATAGGTCTATGTATAGGCAATGTACCTATGTATTGAATATATACAAGCATTTTTATTTGTATTTTAATTATGTTTTTATTATGATTTTAATACACATAATTATTATAAGTAATATTTACAACATTATAAAAATATAAAATTATAAAAATAATAAATAAATAATAAATTGAATATTTTAATATGTACAAGTATACAATAGGGGTCCAAAAGTCAACTTTCAAACCGTAGCTCCGCCAAATGCGAAACCACCGCCATTGGATAGATTATTTTATTCTATATACAATTAAAGGTGAGTATGCTGCATTTGGAGTTGTCAATTGTGAGATACGGGTCTGGGAAGATGGGATTTTGGATTCTTATTCAGACCATAACTTTTTATCTGTACATTATTTTTCTGTGAAATCAATTTTGTATTTTTCTTTATTAAATTAGCTATAACTTTCATGTACAAAGTTTCTTTATTTGATGTATAAAAAGTGGAACCAAAAATAGGTCCCAAAATGAATAAAGAATGAATGGAATGTATAGGTATTTTATTGGTATTTCTGACCTTATCTCCCCCTACTTTATTCCTTGTCGACCTATTCATCAAGATGCCTAGGTCTCGGGGGTTTTGGGTCATAAAATATTTACAATATTTTATTCTTTTTCTTTTCTTTATTTATTCTATAATTTTGGCCTTAATTACAGTAATTTATACATTGTTTGGATGCACATGCATGAATGCTAAGATGCTCTATTTAAGGGTATTTTCAGGCATTTGCTAGGGTTTTTAGTGCCAAAATGATAGAATAAAGATGATGAAATGTGGATTCATCATCCCCCTATACTTTACCTTTGCTAGTCCCTAGCAAACACTTATGCAATAAGTGCAAAAAGAAAAACAAAGAAAAGAAAAAGAAGAACTTGGATTTTATCTGATTGTCAAACTTGTCTTCACAAAATCAAAGTTTGGAGCTTAAGTCAGACCTTTGGAATTTTAGTGCGGGCGGAACCTTAATGAGAACCGTGTTTGAAGTCTAACAGTCCTTGAGAATCCCAAAACTCTGCTCAAGTCTCCTCAATAGCCAGGTCAGAAATATCTCAATTCATACGCAAACTCTTACGACTATGAATCTGACTTGTACAGTGTAAGTGATGGTGGCTCTTCCCAACTAGAATGACAAAGAAACTGACTTCTCCAGTACGACAACCCAATGATTCCCCAATCCAGCAACTCCATCCTCGAGGAGCGGGGTATTCCCTTCTAAGTTCAAGTGGCAACCAGCTCAAGAGGAGGGGGTGAAGAGAAGAATGGACGGTAGCCAGTGTAGCTACCTATCCTTGGATGCAAGACCAGTGTAGTCAAGTCATCCTGCTGCAGGCTCACATGATATGACTTTGGAACTCAAGCTTGCTTATTGACTTTGTACATACTTGCAGGCTTTTTATTTTTGTACATGCCTGAACATTTTTTTTTTGAATACTATATACAGCAGCATTTACATAAGGAGTTTTTCCTCTTGAGCCAGTAGACTATCCCTCTTTTGAAGCTTTATCGCAACCCACAGCCTCCTGTCTTTAGACTTCCTAATCACTGGACGGGTTGGGGTGCACTTCCCTCCCTAGAGGAGGACAAGTGTTTCCACTTGTGTGCGTCTCATACCGGCAAATCCAATCCCCTCACCACTCCAACTGAGTTGAGCCATGTGAAAGGTGCAGTGTCCAAGTTAGGTCATTATCAACAAGAATCGTGCGTGTGCTCCGAAATACTCTACTTAGGCAGTCAAGAATCCATTGAACCAAGTCCCGTGATCCTCAAAGAATTAAGTCAGCTAGACCTGAAGTACCTCAAACCCAGTTCCTATAAGGTTCCTGTTATTAGGTAGATTTTAAGGTCCAATCAAGCTCCAATCTCCGGATTTTACTTAGACTTGTTCAACTATCAAACTCAATCCGAAAAATGCGAATGCCATGCAATGCAATGCAGAAAACATTTTTGTGATGCAATTTTCAAGATTTTGAACTTTTTATGGATTTTTGAAAAGATGATGCATGCATTTTTTTTGTGTTTTCAAAAAGATTTTTCAAATGTTTTTGGATTTTAATTTTTGCAAATGTTTTTGGGAATTTTTGAAAACAAAAAGATTTTGGCTGAAAACAAGGTGAAAATTATGTACACGGGAGTGCTTCTTTATATATACAAGAAGTGGATTTTAAGAATTTACAAGGATAAGTGATCAATTTTATACATATATACATAAGATGTATTTTGGTGTGATGTGTATATTCCTCAAACTTATTTGAAAACAATTTACACGCAATTTTTGAAAACTATAGTCAGAAATAGTTTTTACAAACATTTTACACACATTTGAAAATCATTTTGCAAAGGCTTTTCAAACAGTATATATAGGTTTTTCAAATCATTTTTGCAACCATTTTTCAAACCATTTGCAAATCATTTTCCAAACATTTTATTTCACACAAAGAAAAGAAGTTTTACAAACCACACATTTTTACACAGGTTGAAAACACGAAACAAAATATTTTCAAAATAGTTTTCAATAGATGTTCACAAAGATTTTCAAACTATTTTTCAAACATTTTGCAAAAAACATTTTCACCTGATTTATTAATCAGTAAATACAAAAAGAATTTGAGGAATAATCACATCTTTTTATTAAGGATTTTTAATGAATTTTAAAGAATTATTAGCCATATTATTAAGAAAATACGAAAGTACGAGTTATGGCTAAAGTATATACGTAGTATATACGACCCCCCTATACTTAGCTTGAGCTATGTCCTCATAGATCGGAGAGAAAAGAGAAGACATAACTCGTACTAAGTATAGACAAGTCTAAAGAATGAAGGAAGGAATCAATGAATCAATGAATGCGAAGTTGACCGTCCCCCCTATACTTAGGATCAAATAATCCTAAGTATAGCAGACTGTACACAAAGCAGGGAGGGTCAAGGGTGGGAATGAATTGTCTCCCCCTATACTTAGGGTAAGATATCCCTAAGTATAGACAAGAAGAGGAGACAATGGAGAGGATTGAAAGGAATAGAAAGACTCGGGGTGCACACCCCCCTATACTTAGGACAAAGTACGTCCTAAGTATGGAAAACTGTTTACAAGGGCGGCACCTTTTTGGTAGATGAAGAAGATAGAAGAGGAAAAGAAGAAAAGAAGAAAAGAAGAAAGGAGATGAAGATGGAAGAATATATCAGAGGATATACACATCACTCCCCCTATACTTAGGGTAAAAGAAGCCCTAAGTATAGGCAACAACAGGAGTGATGACACGGACGAAGAAGGAACACTCAACTCGTCTACCCCTCCTATACGTAGGACAAAGTACGTCCTAGGCAAGGCAAACATGAGAAATGGTAGACGAGCAAAAACGGGAGATGGAAGGAGTATCACAGGATAGAATCTACAACATAAATGGGTGATCATCAGAAGGTGGAAAGCAAACCTTCTTGCGGGACCGCTGAGGGATAGATCGGATATGGTGTATGTCGACATCGGGGTCCACAGTGGACGGAGGCCGATCAGGGTCGACACAGTGAAGGCCCTCAGTGGAATCAAAACGGAAAGGGACGAACTGATCGATGGAAGCAGTATGGCTAGGTTCTCCCTTGGTGATCCTATGGTGTGAAGGCGCAGACTGGTGAGTGGAAGAAATACGACTAGGTCCGGCCTTGGAAGTCTCGCCGATATTAAAGTGAAATGGGACAAACTCATCATCCTCGGAAGAAGTGTAATCGGAGTCGTCCTGTGAGTCCGCGTCCAGGTCAAAATCAAAAGGAACGAAATCATCAGTGGAAGTATACGAACTCAGATCGTCCTCAAGACTCTCACCTGAATCCTTGTCTTCAACAAGAGGTCTGAATTTATCAAAATAAGTAGCAGCATCATAACCGACCTCAATCATCTTGACCTGTGAAGGGCCAGGAACGGATTTATCAGTGGAAGTAGTCAAACTAGGTCCGTCCTGTCTAGTCTTACCTGGGTCATTTGTTGCCTTATGAGGTCTCTCAAAGTAATGGGCAACATCATAAACATCCTCAATTATCTTATTATCTGCCCCCTGATCAAATGGTTCAATCACATAAATACTCTGTATCTCATCAACACATCGCCACACACCCGGAGGAGGATTAGTGAGGTCCATGCTTTCCGACTTCCTCCCCTTTCGGGGGATCCGTCGGGTCTCATCAGTGGTCGCTAAGGAAGTGTCTCTAGTATCATCAGATCTGTCATGGGCCCCAGAGTCAGCTATGATCGGTGAAGGTGCATCAGGTGCAGGTCTCTAGTCAACTGTGGGTGCGGTGATCGTCGTTCCCGTCAACAGGACGGAAGCGAACCTCTCCTGATCCATAGTCAATAACGACCCTCGCAGAGGCGAGAAATGGTCGTCCCAGGATGATTGGAGATGGCTCCCCTGTGGAGCTCTCCATGGGCAACACGACAAAATCAACATGGTGGCTCGTGCCCTGAATAGAAATGACAACGTTTTCAAGGATACCCTTCGGCCTCTTGATTGATCCATTAGCAAATTGTACGATCATCCTGGTCTTCTTGAGAGGCCCTAGGTAAAGAGACTGTACCAGCGAGAAGGGTATGATGCTAATCGAAGCACCGCCGTCTAGAAGAGTGCGATCACAAGTATGGTCAGAGATGGTGCAAGTGATGAAAGGTGTAGCTGTGTTCTTCTTCTTGGGAATGGGACGGTGTGTGATGGCGAGGGCAGTGGCCATGGTCAGAATGTGACGCTCAGATCTGCTCCTCCGCTTTCTCTTCTTGGGAAGAGGAGCAGATAATTGGGTCATGGCCTGCTGAAGTGGGGCACGGATAATCTCATGAATAGTAGCCACCACTTCGGGTTCAGATAACATGTTTTTGAATTTTTGGACTTCCTCCATACAAGGGAAGAAGTCAGAATCAACATATACACGAGGCATGCCAAGAGCAGTCTGTACAGCGGCATCCTCGGGGTCAAAGGTGGGACTGGATGTGAATGGGTGTGTGGTCCAGGGTTCTGGCAAGTGGACTCTCTCCTCATAATCTTGATCAACCAAATGTCTCCCGAAATCTTTTTGGATTTTTAAAATTTTCTCATTTTTTTGTATTTTTGGCGATTGCAAGCTCCCATGATCACCTACAAGTGAAGCCGTATTCCCGACGAAAGGAGCATTAATCTGATTGTTCCTCAAGATAGCAAGATTATCATTCAACAAATCAATGCGCTTTGTCATCCGATTCAAGATATCACTCATAGAGATCGAGGGAGGTGACTCCATCAGGTCAAACTCGGGTGGATGTGAAGGTGGAGGCGGATAATATACAGGTGGGGATGGAGGTGGGTGAAAGTCCGAGTCGTGATACTGTGGCTGGGGCGGATATGTACAAAAATCAGAAAAAATAGGAAGAGGATTCTCCTGATAAAAGGGAGATGGACCAGCTGGAGCGAGCGAGGGGTCCGCAAAGTCCGGATAAAATGCACTCCAGGGGTCCATCTCGAAAACAAAAGGAAGTGATTCGGGGAAGCACGAAGGTCAAGTCAAGAGAGTGCAGAAAGAGGCGCAAATGCGCAGAGGCAATCTCGGACACACACGAAACAATCACAAACAAAAATGAAACAAATCAAACCCTCAATTCACCTACTCAACTCGGTAGAGACCGCAAAGAGCGGTCTTTTTATCTTGTCGGTTTTAGAGTTAGGTGAGAAGTCAAAGAATTGCACACACATTTAGGGGCTTGATGGGATTTGGGCACTAATCCTTAGCGTGTGCGCGAGCAATGTAAAACGAAGACAATGAGGGGATTACTCGCCCCAATACAAGATTTTTCTTTTTGGTGAATTTTAGGGTCAAGTAATGTTAGCAGTCCCAATTTTATTGGTTGTCACTTTTTTTTTGGATTTTTAGTGAGTAATGCACGAGCCTAACGAGGAGTCAATTCCTTTAAGATCCTAGGTTGGCAAAATCAGAGGGAGAGGCGGAAAAGCAATGCAAGCAGTAATCGATGATGTATGCTAAAGAGAAATGCTCACCTTGCCTCCAGCACTCTACATGTGAGGATGCTCAGCAGAATTGAAACCTATCTATATGCAAATGCAAAGCCGATGAAATCGCCCTAAGTTTCAGAAATTGCTATTATCGTGAAGAATCACAAGTTAACCACCAATCCTCAACCCTAGAGTCCGGTCTAGGCTCACCCCTCCTCTGTGCTCAACACACTTGAGCTTAGGAGAAAGCGCTTTACAGGGAGAGCTCGCGGCGCGATGGGTTGAAGGTGATGATCAACTGTTTAAAATTTGACTAAGTCCAAACGAGACTATAGGTGCATGCAAAGGTATTAGGTATTTGGCCTTAGTCTATTGCAAGCAACCCTAAAAGCTAAGGGCTCAATCACACAAAAGAAATGAAAAATAAAACCGGAAAACAAAATAAAAAAATGCGAAGAAAACCGTGAAAACCGCGGTGAGCCCCCAAGTGAACAATCACATGGAAATTAGGCTCAAGAGTCCAAGTCCGGGGGTACCTGTATTATTACAATAAAGGAGTCTCTGTCTCACTTAAATTACAAATTAAATGCAAGCGAATAAAAGAAATAGAACTGTCTTCAAAATTCTCTCCTATCCCGCCTTCGTGCTAAGTCAAGTAGCCTCACGTGGGTGCGCAGGTGCTCCTGGAAGAGAGCTCCTCCCTCGATCCGCGTTCCTCGCAAGAAGTCAAACAAGAGAGAGGTTAGACAATTCAAAAAAGAAATATCAAAAATAGAGAAAATGAAACAAGCAGAACTAAAAGCCGCAAAGGTAGACAAATAGTCACAACACCAAACAAAACCCGAACTACGCGTTGTTGCTCCCCGGCAACGACGCCATTTGATTTCCACACTTTATCGAGGGTCTAAATACGTCGCTGTGGCGACCCACAATAAAGTGTAATTAATCAACAATGAACCCACAATCAAATATCAAACAATGACAAGCAAATGTGGAGTCAAATTTATTTTTAACTCTGCACAAATGGTGTATAGTGACAAGTATGCAGAGAGTTCGAACACACACAATAAAGTGTAATTAATCAACAATGAACCCACAATCAAATATCAAACAATGACAAGAAAATGTGGAGTCAAATTTATTTTTAACTCTGCACAAATGGTGTATAGTGACAAGTATGCAGAGAGTTCGAACACAGGGAGCAAGCAGGGTAATTCACAAGAATGTGCTCAAGTGTGTGTGTGATGTGTGGAGTGTCTACACTAAGCAAGCAAGCAAGTTAAATTTTTGTGGGTTTTTAATTTTAAATATTTTTTTTAAATTTTGTATTTTGATTTTTAATTTTCTGATTTTTATATTTTATATTTTACATTTTTTTTTCAATATTTGAAAGTAAGGACAATATAATAGAAGGCAAGCTAAAATATTTATAAAAATGTACAAAAATACTCAAAAATTCAGAAATAAAATGTTTTTGGTCTTTTTAAGATTTTTTTACTGTTTTTGTGATTTTTGGGAATTTTTCAAGGTGTTTTTGATATTTTTAAAAACTGAAATAAGGCAAAACAGTGGAAATAATGCTGGCTGTGATAAAAATGGGAATTAAAAATAGCAACCAGTACTCAAAATTTTCACACTATTTTTCAAATAAAAAGAACAAAATAAGGAACAAACAGAAACTTAATTTTTGATTTTTGGAGTTATCTACTATTTTATATATTTTTTTGAAGTTTTTGAGTGTTTTTAAATTTTTAGTGTTTTTCTTTTGAGATTTTTAATGATTTTTGGACTGACACTAAAAGATGATAAAATAGACACTAGGTGATTTTTTTGGAATTTTTGGAGGTGTTTTAATATTTTTTTGGTATTTTCTAAGCTAGACAGTACACAAATAGCATGTTTTTGATTTTTAATAAATATAAAAATAAAGTAAAATCAAAAACTGAAATGGTGGCGTGAAAGTACACATGTCCAGGAGCTTAAGTCTATTTTTGTGAAATTTTTGGACTTAAAATGATAGGTCAATTAAATACAACAATCATCCAAGCATTAAAGGCATGGCAGGGACCTTTATGCAAATATCTAAAACTATGGGGGCACGCTTGCAAAATTTCCACGAAAATTTATACTAAATAAAATAGTTCATGGAGTGAATGATAAAACCACAAGCCGCAGGGGCTTCCTTGCAAAAACTCCCAGGCTCACGTGAGTTACACGCGCGCCTGGGAGGGGCACGAATGTAATACTACAAAAGCTGGGGTCGTAGATGCAAAATGGCCAGAAAGATTACACGTGATCTAAATATTCTTGGACTGCTGACCAATACAAAAATGCCCGAGGGCCTATCTGCAAAACGGCCACGCTCCTCACGCGTACGGGCACGTGAGTTGACGTGGCCTAGGACCTATCTGTAAATACGTGAAAGCACGGGGGTTGGTTCGCAAATAATACACAAATTAAATAACAGCAGATGAAGGATTATGTGCCAAATATTAAATACAAAACTCGCTGGGAAAGTTATGCAAAATACCCAGTCAATGGGCGCGATCCGACGGTTGACGACCCCTTACTTATGCCACGTGTCCGCGCGAGGTCGTCCTATACCCGTTCGCTGCCAACGGCCACGATCAGATCAGCTGGGGGCAATCGACGGCTGCAGGCGAGGAAGATCCTACGGCAACTGTACGCCTGGAGCGCCGGCCTTTATCCAACGGCAGCAGAGGTGGGAGGAGGAACCGGGAAGAAGGTCCGGTTCGGCGATCTTCTACGAGCTCAACCTCCGACTTCCACCGATCTTGAAGCTCCCAAAAATGGCTGTGGCGCTTCCTGCAAGGAACCTCTATGTGCTGGTAGTCTCAGATCCGCCGGAGGAGCGTCGTAGCACGACCACGAAGGTGGCGGAGCGAAGTGCCTCAAAGTGTCTCCGACGAAGGGGCAAAATGACTCCAGGAGATTTAACGTTCACCGTCCTGCAACAAAAATGGTTACGGGGGTTGCGGGCAAAGTGCCGCAACCACCCAGAGGGCGAAAAGCGGAGGAAATGACGGAATGGAGGCTCACCGGAGCTCGCTCCGGTGAGGGGTCGAATGACGGGAACAGATGGATGAAGGATGAAGATAATGGTGGGGATCTAATTCTACGCCTACCAGAAACTAAGTAACCAAAAGAAAAAGAGAAGAAAACGTACCTCGAGCCCAGATCGGCGAGGTTTAATACCTCACGGCGGCGTAGCCGCCGGAGATGGCTGGGACGCGTCTCGGCCCTCCGCTGCACCTCGACGAGGTCGGGGATCGACCCCCTGTCACCGGGGATCCCTGGCTAACCTCGGATGTCTCAACAAAGGCCAAAATGTGGTCCAAAGGAAGAAGGGAAGGAATAGGGCCGGTTTTGAAGATGGTCGACACGGCTCGAAGATTGAGGGAGAACGGGCAGCATGATGGCCCTCTGCCCGAGGAGGAAGGTCGGCGAGGTAGAGGGATGGTAGGGGATCAGCTTTGCAGAAGGGCTTGAGCTCAAAGGATGAAAGGGGAGCCCGCGAAAAAATCGAGAAGATGGGGGTCAAACCTAGTCTGACGAGCTACAGGGGCTGGGTCAGAGAGTTGACTGAGGTCAACTCTCAGACCCTCCTGGTTGGTCCACGTGGACCAACCAGGAAAAACCCTGGAAAAACCCATTAATAAATTATTTTAAAATAGCAAATGGCGTTATTTTAATTAGATGATAAAATAAAAAATGTCTAAAATTTTATCTAGTATTTTATTCCGATTTTTAATTATTTTTATGAGTTATATTTTTACAAGTTTGCATTTATACCCTTTATAGTATATATATCTATATATTTAAGTATTTTATTTTTATTTAGGTATTTTATTTTTATTATTTTTATTTATGATTTTATAAAATACTTTTGTGTATACAAATATATTTTTATTTTATTTTTCTGATTTATTTTGTATATTTAATAAAATACAAGTATGTTTTGTATAGGTCTATGTATAGGCAATGTACCTATGTATTGAATATATACAAGCATTTTTATTTGTATTTTAATTATGTTTTTATTCTGATTTTAAAACACATAATTATTATAAGTAATATTTACAACATTATAAAAATATAAAATTATAAAAATAATAAATAAATAATAAATTGAATATTTTAATATGTACAAGTATACAATAGGGGTCCAAAAGTCAACTTTCAAACCGTAGCTCCGCCAAATACGAAACCACCGCCATTGGATAGATTATTTTATTCTATATACAATTAAAGGTGAGTATGCTGCATTTGGAGTTGTCAATTGTGAGATACGGGTCTGGGAAGTTGGGATTTTGGATTCTTATTCAGACCATAACTTTTTATCTGTACATTATTTTTCTGTGAAATCAATTTTGTATTTTTCTTTATTAAATTAGCTATAACTTTCATGTACAAAGTTTCTTTATTTGATGTATAAAAAGTGGAACCAAAAATAGGTCCCAAAATGAATAAAGAATGAATGGAATGTATAGGTATTTTATTGGTATTTCTGACCTTATCTCCCCCTACTTTATTCCTTGTCGACCTATTCATCAAGATGCCTAGGTCTCGGGGGTTTTGGGTCATAAAATATTTACAATATTTTATTCTTTTTCTTTTCTTTATTTATTCTATAATTTTGGCCTTAATTACAGTAATTTATACACTGTTTGGATGCATATGCATGAATGCTAAGATGCTCTATTTAAGGGTATTTTCAGGCATTTGCTAGGGTTTTTAGTGCCAAAATGATAGAATAAAGATGATGAAATGTGGATTCATCACCTGGCACTGCTTCTTCTCTATGAGCTCCATCCGGTCCAGCTTCTCGCTGATGATCCCCATGTCTGCGGCTATACTCTCTGCCTGTGCTGCTGCCGCGGACGAACTGGAAGGACCGACGTCGACCCGTGCTATCCTCTGGTACTGCACGGTCTGTGACTGCTGGGGTCTGCCCTGAGTGTACAATCGGGTCTGGGACATCACCATATAGTTCTCAGCCATCTCCTCGTAGATTGCCCAGACCTGATCATGATCCTTGGCGAAGTGAGACCCGCCACAAGAAGCGTTTACCAAGCCCTGAAGCTCTGGTGTCAGCCTGTTGAAAAAGCTCTGAACGAGGTTCGGCTTGGAAATGTCATGGTACGGGCATCTATCGGTCAGCTCTCGAAACCTCTCCCATGCCTCGTGAAATTGCTCGTTGGGGAGCTTGGAGAAGTTGCTGATCAGGGCACTAGCGGCATTCGTCCGCCCGAGTGGGTAGTACTTGTGCAAGTACTCGGTGCGGAGCTGCTCCCAAGTGTAGACAAACTTCCCCAGATGTTTCAGCCAGGTGGCTGCTCTGTCTGCTAAGGAGAAGGGGAAGGCAATCATCCGTATGGTGTCCTGGTCCACCTGACGGTCGTGGACTGTGCTACAGATCATCAGAAACTCCTGGAGGTGGAGATGGGGCTCCTCTGTGGCAAGCCCATGGAAATGCGGAAGGAGCTGCAAAATATTCGGGGGGAACTTGAAGTCCCCCACGATAGCTGGTAGATTAACCCAATGATGCATCAATGTCGATCCAGGGTTGTGCAACTCCCGCATCGGTCTCGGTGGCTCTACTGCTGCTGCTGCGGCTGTGGCTGCTGCTGCGGCTGCGGCGGCGGCTGCCGCATGGTCAGGTATCCTCGGTTCATCTCTGGGCTCGCGCTGGTCGCGAGCGGCTCTCAACTGCTCCATCTCTCGCCTCATATCCAACATGAATGCTCCATGATCCCTCAACTGCTGCTGTACTGTCTCGAGGGAGGCGATCAGGGTGGAGTTGATCGCACCCTGGTCCAGAACGAAATGCTCAAGCTGCGGATCTCTAGTGCGATCATCACTACTGCCGGCCATAGTCTCTGCAAAATCAAACGATCCATACTCAGGTACCGATAAATCTGATAGTCTCTCCTCTGGCACTGGTCTATCGGAACAGAAAGAACGGGGGTCGAGGGGGAACAGGGTGGAGTCGTACTCGGGTTCGGAGAGTAGGTCTTGGCTCTTGCGAACCAACCTAGATGAGCGGGTAGACGCGCCCGAAAGCGGTACAGCCAGAGGCTGCCTAAGAGATCGTCTGCCCATCATCTTGATGTGGCGAGTAATGCGGATGAGATCTGGAAACAACTACGATCACAAGCAAACCCCCGATTCACCAACGCGACACGAGCTGAAGACCGTAAAGGCTCGGTCAATTATCTTGTCAATTTTATTTTGGTGAGCGGTCAGGATATCAGAGCGATTACGTGACCTGTTGGGTTACCCGATACTTTCCCAACCGACTGTCCCATGCAGAAATTGCCGGTAATCAGTTGAGAAGAATATCGGAGGGCTCTACCTAGTGTTCGGGGTCACTCTCTCGCACAATCAAACCAGACAATGAGGGGGTTGCTCTCCCCAAGACAAATTTTTAAGTGAGTTGTCTTTTAGGGTCGATAGTGTTAGCAGTCCCAAATTTTATTGTTTTTCTTTTTAGGTATTTTTCAATAAAAACAAAATCGCCTAACGAATTTTTCGGTTCTCCTGGTTATTAAGTCCAAAACAGGGGGAGAAGACGAAAAATCCGATGCGCGATGAAATCAATGATGCATGCAGAGTAAGAAATGCGTACCTGACTCCAGCAGTCTACATGCAAGATGATCCGCGCAGAATTGAAAGACAGAAAATAAACTACCTAAATGGTGCAGGCGAAAAAATCGAGTCCCTAAATAGCAATTTCTACTCGAAAGAACAGTCTAGCTGATCACCAGCCTCCGATCCAAAGGGTCCTGTCTCGATCCACCCCTCCTCCTCCTGACAAATCGGGTTCAGGAGCAGCGCTTGGCAGGGTAGGCTACGGCACGTAGGCTCGAAGGGAGCGAATCAACTATTTTTATTAATCTTTTATTTGTAGGTCCAATTATCAAACTATAGGCACAAACAGATATATTAGGTATTTGGATCCCACTAGCTACGTCACAATCAAACAGAAATTCCTAAGGCTAGGGGCTCGAGAAAAACCATGAGAAACCGTAAAAGGTAGTGAAAAACAAAAGCTGCGTAAAAAGCCGCGAAGAAAGAATAACAACCAAGGGGTCCCCCGAGCACACCGGTGCTCGGTGAAACAGACCCGAGAGTGTCCAAGTCATGCTGTCCATGTATTATTACAATAATTCAACTGAAATAAAGTCTAATCTAATCTAAACTAATCCTCTCCCACTCAGCTACTCTCTCGCACTCTCTTACGGCTCCGTGCAGAAGGGAGCCGCCTCCGAACACCGCGGTTGCGCCGGCTTCTCTAGAGTCGCCGCCTCGATCCTCGGGCCCTCGTAAGACAATAGCAAAGTGTCAAATACCAAATAAAATAAAGCAACTAAAGGCAGGAAAATAAACAGGGTATATGTGCAGAAATAGCAGGAAAAATAAACAAGCAAAATCAAACAAAAACAAAAACAAAAATAAACAAAAATAAAAGAAAATACAATAAAATAAAAGCAAAATAAAAAGCCGCGAAAAGCCGTGGACTCAGAAAGAGCCGCGGAAAGCCGCAGAAAAGAAAACAAAAAGAAAATGAAAAATAAAAAGACTACTAAGCCGTGCTCCACGGCAACGGCGCCATTCTGATCGCCGCAAGATCCCCAAGACTCGGGTGAATAAAATAGATCAAGGGTCGTTGCGACCCGGATCTCGGAAATAATGCAGACCGTCAAGAAAATAAGAGAGCAGACCACCAAAACAGAATAAAAATCAAAGAAACTCAATAGTGGCCCTGGCTATTGGATTAGCCTGGTATAGCGACCAGGGTCGGACTCAGGGAGCATGTGATGGCCTCATGGCCTACGAAGTAGTCAGAAATAAAGAAGAATAAAAGAAAATGGTTTTTGGTTGATTTTTAATATTTTATATTTTTTAGATTTTTAAATAATAAAAGAAATAGGAAAAACAAGCAAACAAGCAACTTCACATAATTATTTAACTACTCAAATAAACTCAAAAAAATCAAACAAAAATATTTTTATGTTTTTTATATTTTTCTATGTTTTGGTTAATTTTTGGGATTTTTCTAATTTTTAGGGAATTTTATAAAAATAAAACAAGGTTGAAAATCAAAGACACTGTCCAGTCAGACTTGGAGGGCCAAAATAAAATAGATGATGGTCCTATCAAAGTCTGAAGGTAATTTTCCTGTAAAGTATATAATACAAGGAAAAATTAGGAACTGGATTTATTAATTTTTGATTTTTCTATTATTTACTAGAATTTTTATAGGATTTTCAATGTTTTCAATTTTTATAATTTTTATGAATCTAAAAATGACCAAACTTGGTCAGAAAATCAAACACAGCAAGACAAACAATATCTAATTTTTTTATAATTTTTAAAGTTGTTTTAATATTTTTTTTGTGATTTTTAGAATTGGACAGTAAGAAAAACGTGTGTTTTTGAATTTTTAAAAATACTAAAAAGAGTCAAAAATATCTCCAAAAATTCGAGAAAATTTTACACCATGGCAGGAGCCATGTATCCAATTTTCATTCAATTTGGAGTAATTTTGCTATTTTATTGAAAACACACAACAAGGCACAGTGCACAGGGAACTATCTGCAATTAAAATAAGTTCCAGGGCCCCTTGAATAACTCGACTGGAAAGTATAGGGCCCAAAGTGTAAAAAGCCCCGAGAACACGCGCGCTGCATGTATGTTACACTCAGAGGGGCATAAGTGTCATTCCGATTTATAAAACTATAAAGAGCAACACCCTAGAAACACAGGATAAAAGCTGCAAATACACCAAAACTCACGTGTCGATGCACGTGTCCATCATATACAGGGGTATAAATGCAAACAAGAGAAATAAAAGGGTCCTCGATGCAATATGTCCAAAATAAAAACAACTACTAAACGTATTTACAGGACTAAATAGTAAATGTAAAAACTAAAGGGGCCTAAGAGCAATTACCCCTTATTATATGCCGAGGGCTGGATGCACGCCACGTAGTGAATCAGACGGTTGAGGAGGCACGACGCACAACAAAGGGAACCCCCGCTTGGATCAGACGGCTGAGGAACCCCCACGTGGAGGATCTGACGGCTGTGAATCGCTGTGGCTGCACGAAGGGTCTTCTGCTCTGATCTGACGGGGGAGAGCTAGCCACGTGGATGATCGACGGCTGCGGTGCGTCATGGCTAACCCTCGTGGATGGAGGGTCCAGATTAGTCCTCCCAAAGATCGGACGGTGGAGGGCTCCTCAGATGGACGGCTAAGATCGTGTCTGGAGCAGGAGGAAGATCGGACGGCTCTGGAGGATGCACGAAGAACAAGTGGCCGGCGAACTTCGTCGGCCCAGTGCTCGCACGATGACCCTCCTCGCGGGGTACTAGTGATCGGAGAAGGAACGCCTGGACCTCCCGCGTCTGAAGCGCCCCTCCGATGATGCAACGGAGCTCCGGAGAGCTCAGGCGACACCGGCGGTGCTGGAGCTGCTGCTCCAGAACGTCGAGCCTTCAGATGAGCTCGCCTTGACCTACAAAGCAAAGCAACAGACTCCTGGATCGAGGGCAAAGTGCCTCGACCCGGTTAGCGGTGGTGGGTATGGACGATGCATCGAGATGAGAGGGCTCCGGCGAAGCGACGGCGGTGGAGCCCTAATCCCAGTCCCTTGGCGAACTGGGTTGAATGGTTGGGCGGAGAAGGTGCGCGGGGGAAGTGCGAAGGTGATGGATGACTCCGATGGTCGAGATGTGGGCAAGGGTGGTCAGAATCGAAGGTCGTCGGCGATGGGTCGATTTGGGCGAAAATCAAAATTAGCTAAGGAAGAAAGAACTGAGACTACCTGATGGACGAGGTCGACTGGGAATGAGCCGGTGAAGCTCTAGGTCCTAGCCTCGAGGGCCGTCAATGCCCAAGGCTCGAGCACCATGTCTGGGCGGCGCACGACAGCGTGAAGCTGCCGGATCGATGGTCCGACCACTCCTTCCTCGCTGCAACACGGCCAATCGCAAGCTGTCACTCAGGCGGTGGCTATGGAGGTCATAGGGTGGAATGAGATGAGCCAAAGATGCCTGCAAGTGGGGGCGGAGCTGATGCTTTATACGGCTACATGTCCGAGAAGAGATGGTCGGACAGGGTTCCGCGAAGCGCGGATCCCAACGCGGATATGATGGTGTGGATCTCGGATGTAAGAGGAATGATCAGAGCTCGAGGTTTAGCGATTTGGCGATCGGGTCGAGCGGGAAGAATTTGGAGAAAACGGGTCGGGCGCAACGAACCCGGCTCTGGTGGTCCTGGGGGGGAGTTGACCGGGGGTCAACATCCCCCGTGGATCAATCAGAGCCCGCCAAATACCAATTATTTGATTATTTATTTAAAAATAGTAAATGGTCGAATTAAGAAAAACTTAAAACATGAAAAATGTTTATTTTATTTTAAACTATTTTATTTATTTTTAATTTTTTTTGAAATATAAATTAGGTACTTACAATATAGTGCTATATATAGGTATATATACAATATTGATTTTTAATTTTTGATTTTTAATTAATTATTTTTATACATTTTTATTCCCATTTTATATTTTATTTATCTATAGCATAAAATTAGGAATAAAAAGGTATTTTTATTTTATTTTTATTATTTATTTACAAGGGTAAAATAAATAGGTATATACATTTATATACATGGTATATATACAATGTTTCTTTTGGTTTTTATTTTTGTTCTTTTTATTTTAATTTTTGTTTTTATGGTTTTTATTTTATTTATTTACAACATGAAATATAGAATATATACAAGTTTTATGGAATTTTTATTTATTTATTTACAAGGTAAAATAAATATATGTGTGGTCTTATATACATGGTAAATATGTAAAAGGAAGGTTATTTTTATTTTCTTTTTAATTTTTCTATTTTTATTTTGATTTTGTATTTACAAATATTTACAAATATATACAAACCCATTTTTATTTTATTTTTAGAGGAAAATATTTTTATTATATTTACAGGTATATTTACATACATGAGCTTCCTTATCTCTCTCTACTTGGCTTTTATGCAGTCAGGCCCATGCTGAGCCCTCCCTTGGGATTAGGTCGCTCAATATTTATTCTAAATATCTCCCTCTTTTTCTTTTATTTCTTTATTCTTTTATTTTTGCACAAAAACATGCTAATTATTAGTTTTTACACAATGCATGCGTTTTGCTATTTATTGATATTTACATATATATATACATGTATTTGCAAAGGTTTTTGTAGCTAAAATATAAGAATAAAGAGTGATGAATGAGTATTCAGCAGTCAAATTGTATCTAAACGTGTCATGGAAGTTGACCCAACCAAGGTGGAGGTGATTTTCAAACTAGAGCCATCTGTAACTATTAAGCAAGTCAGGTCATTGTTGGGCCATGTCTGTTTCTACTGACGGTTTATCAAAGATTTCAGTAAGTTGGCCAGACTGTTGACAGAGATGCTAGTTAAGGAGTATGATTTCATTGTTGATGACTATGTGCTCATTGCCTTTAATCAATTGAAAGAACTTATCACTCAGGCCCACGTCTTGCAACCACCAATTTGGATGCAACCTTTCGAGATAATGACAGATGTATTAGATTATGCCATCGGTGTCGTGCTTGGACAGAGGAATGATAGTGTAACGTCCCATTTGTTATTTACTATGCTAGCCAAACACTCGATGAAGCTCAAAGAAATTACACAATCACTGAGAAGGAGCTTCTAGCAGTAGTTTTTGCCTTGGAGAAGTTTAGATCTCGTCTCCTCGAGTCCAAGGTCATCATATATATAGATCACTCGGCCATTCAGTATTTACAACATAAGAAAGATGCCAAATCATATCTCATCCGGTGGATCATTCTCATCCAGAAAGACCTTGAAATTCAAGATAAATCCGGAGTTAAGAATGTGGTAGCCGACCACTTGTCCATACTTCGCCTGAATCTCTTGAGCTGAACTTGCAACCAATCACAGAGACCTTTCCAGATGAGGCAATTTTGTCAGTCACCTCGCTTCCATGGTATGTTGATGTTGTGAACTATCTTGTGTCCAAGAGAACTCCACAAGATTGGCCGAAGATGAAAGTAGACAAAATTTTATCTAATATACATTTTTACCAGTGGGAGGATCCATATCTATTCCATGAGGGTGCAGATTGCATATGAAGGAGGTGTATTCCTAAGGAGGAAGTTTCGAGTGTCCTTACACTTTGTCATGATAAAGAATCAGGAGGACACCATTCAGGCAGACGAATGGTAACAAAAGTTCTTCAGAGTTGCCTTTGGTGGCCTACATTATTCAAGGATGCAAATAACTACGTCAAGCATTACACTAACTGCTAGAAGATAGGCGGCACCATAGGAATGAGAGATACGATACTTCTGAAGTTTATTCAGATATCAGACGTCTTCAACACTTGGGGCATCGACTTTTATGAGCCCATTTCCAAACAACCAGGGCTACAAATATATTTTGCTTGTTATCGACTATGTGAGTCGATGGGTGGAGGCTATTCCTTCCCGAACCACTGACAGTCAGGCTGTCTGTCGATTCTTAAGGGATCACATCATTGCACGATCCATGATTCCCAAAATTCTAATATCAAATGGGGGTAGTCATTTCATCAATAGAGAGGTGAAGAAGTTAACTCAACAATTCTGCATAGAACATCGTGTCACTTCACCATACCACGCATAGTCCAATGACTTAGTTGAATGCTCAAATAGGGAGATAAAGACAATTCTACAAAAGCTTGTGCATCTATATCGCAAAACTGGTCTCAGCTACTTGATTCAGTTCTCTGGGCTTACAAAACCAGATACAAGTCACCATTAGGAATGTCCACCTACCACCTTGCCTATGGTAATGTATGTCATCTGCCCGTTGAGCTGATTCACAAATCTTTATGGGGCATTAACATCTGCAACTTGGACTCTGCAAAAGTCGGGAAGAACCAAAAAGTGGATCTGAACAAATTATTGGAATTCAGATATTATGCATATGATAATAACCTGATGTACAAGGAGAAGGTCAAAAAGTGGCACGACAAGTATATCCGTCGCAAGTCCTTCGAGCTGGTCAGAAGGTGTAGTTGGTCGATGCAAAATTGAAGATCTTTCCAGGCAAGCTAAAGAGCAAATTGACAGGGATGCTTACAGCAAGGCATGTGCATGACAACGAAAGTGTGATGATATATGGGTTGTCAACTGACGCACAACCATTTGTGGTCAATGGATAGCTACTGAAACTTTATCTTGAACATGACACATTTATGTCTGTCGTTGACTCAATCCAAGTGATTTATGATGATGTGCTGAATGCTTCCATAGCTGCAGTAGAAGACAAATCAAATCAAAACATTTTTGAATGACTTTTCTTCTTTTCATTCTTTAATTCTTTTTCTTCTGAAAAGGTGGCATCCCCTTCATCACTACAATGCCTAGGACATACTTTATCCTAATTATGGGGGGATGTCCACTCCGAGTTGTTCAATTCTCTGAGAAAAAATAGCAAAAAGCAAAAACTCCAAAGAAGTGGGCAGGCCTGATTGAAAATAAAATGCCTGCCGGATTGTAAATATTTGTGCAGTCAATAAGCAAGCTTGAGCTTCAAAGTCATACCTTGTGAGCCTGCAGCTGGACGACTTGACTACACTGGTCATGCATCCTAGGACAGGTAACTACATTGGCTACTGTCCATTCTTCTCTTCTCCCCTCCTCTTGAGCTGGTCGCCACTTGAACTTAAAAGGGAATACCTCGCTCCTTGAGGAAGGAGTTGTTGGATTGGGGAATCATTGGGATGTCATGCTGGAGAAGTCAGTCTCTTTGTCATTTCAGTTGAGAATACCGCCATCACATACACTATATAAGTGAGATTCATAGTCATAAGGGTTTGTGTATGAGTTGAAATATTCTAAACCGGCTATTGAGGAGACTTGAGCAGGGTTTTGAGATTCTTGATGGTTGTCGTGTTTCAAATCCGATTCCTAATAAGATTTCGACCACACTAAAATTCCAAAGTCTGACTTAAGCTCCAAACATTGATTTTATGAAGTCAAGTTCAAGAATTAAATTTAATCCACTTTCTTTCTTTTTATTTTCCTTCTTTTTCATTTTCTGCACTCATTGCATAAGTGTTTGCTAGGCAACTATAGGGGTTGATGAGTCTCCATTTCATCACCTTTATTCTGTCATTTTGGCCTTAAAAACCCTAACTAGTGCATGTAAATACCATTAATTTGTACAAATTAACATTCATTCTTTGTTGTATAAATACGGTATAAAATATTGTCTTCAATGCCAAAATTATATAAAACAGAAAGAAAAGAAAAAAATAAAATGTCAAAGGTATTTAATGACCCTAAACCCCGAGACATAGGCATCTTGATGACTAGGTCCATAAGGAATAAAGTAGGGGGAGATAAGGGCCAAGAATCACCAATAAATCCCATTTATTTGTTCATTATTTATTCATTTTTGGAACCCATTTTATTTTCTACTTTTTATCCCTCAAATAAAGAAACTTTGTACATGAAAGTTGTAGATATATAGAAAAATACAAAATTAATTTCACACAAAAATAATATATAGTGTACTTTTTATACTCTGAATGAAAAGCCAAAATCCCAACTTCCCATGTCCATATCTCTCAAATAAAAACTTAAAATGTATTAAAATCACCTTTATATATAACTTTTAATAATCTATTTAATGAAGGTAGTTTCATATTTTTTGGAGTTAAGGTGTGAAAGTTAGGTTTTGGACCCTTATTGTACAATATACATGAATAAAATATTTATTTTATTCATTCCTTATTCTTTTTATAATTCTATATTTTTACAATTTTTAAATATTATTTACAATATATGTACATTAAAATAAAAAAAACACAAATAAAATATTAAAATAAAATAAAATACAAATATACATAGATAAAATATCTATACTTATACCTATATATATCATACTCCTATGTATTTAAGTGTATGTAATATATCAGAAAAAAATAATAAAAATATATTTAAGTATCTAAAAATAAGTTATAAATATATAAAATAACAAAATAAAATAATAAAATTAAAATTACAAAATAAAAATAAAATACTCAAAACATAGGTAAAATAATATAATAAAATGCCTTGAAAAATAAATAAAAATCATAATAAAATAATATAAAAATAGTAATTTTTTAAATTTTATAACTTAAAATTAATAAAATCATTTATTTTCTTATTATCAATTTTATAAATAATTTTTGGTTGGGTTTTTTGGTTGGTCCACGTGGACCAACCAGGTTCCTCAGCTAGTTGACCTCGGTCAACTCTCTGACCAAGGCCCTAGGTTCTGACAGACCTGACATTTGACTTTTTCTCGATTTCTCCCTCTCCTTCACTAATTGGCGTCGATTCCTTCTAACTTTTTCTTCCTCGATCATTGGTGATTCACGCCAGCTCGACTCCTTGAGCTTTGGATCATTGTTTCAAACAGACTGCCTCAATCTTGGAACCCATTCATTCACCTTGTACAAATCCCCCTTCCCGAGTTCCTTCTCATTTTGAATCGCCTTGAGCCCCTTTTTGCTTCCATGTCTTGTGCTCTGGATTAAAAGTGGTTACAGAGCCTTCTCCAGCCAGATCCATCGGAATCAGGCGAGGCTTGGAGCTCATTCCACCATCATCTCCAGCCACCGACCATTGAGGTTCTTAATCCCGTGGTTTACACGCATTTGAGGTACTTTTTATTCACTTTTTAGTATAGTTTCCATTCCCAAGTGATCTTCCTGTCATTAGTTTAGCATTTTCTTGTGTAATTTAGCGTAATTGATCCCATTCGTAGTTCTGTGAATCGAACAGTTCTGATCACGCTTTCGCCTTCACATCTTGCCCTCTCGCTTCCCTACGCCTCACCCCACTCCAAATCAAATGATCCTAGTAGGATCAGATCATGGGTGTCCCACCTCCGCCACCTCACCAGGACACCTCCCCTTGTCCCTGGTACTCTACCTTTCACCCTTCTGACCGTCGAGGCAGTTTGTCATCGATTGTCCTTTGCTTCATGTGCAGGATTGGAGCTCAAAGACCTCGCTGGAGCGATTTTGACACCTCGCAGGAGATACCTGGAGCTCCTCATCTTCCTCAACTTCGTAGAGGAGCTCCATTGAACCTCGAGGCCTTTTACGTCCTCCAGCCGACAGAGTACCCTTACAGGAACCTTTTGGACCCTCAGAAGCAAAGCAAGAGCTTGGGAAGTGGAGGTCGACCGATCAAGTTCACCCGCGCATGAGTTCCCCCCGTTCTTCTAAAGGGCTTCATTGTCATTCGATCACCCAGTTCTTCTAAGAGCATAGGCACCATCTAATCTGATCGCACCTCCACCGTTGATCTTCAACAAGAGATCTGATCATGATCGTCAGCCGTGAAGCATCATTGTCGCATGCGGGCGTGACACATGGTTAAGTGAGTGCCATCGGACCGTCTGCCTCCATGCAGTGTAAGGTATTTTGCCTATTTCACCCATCGAGTTTTTGTAATTAATATTTGGAACTAAATCTTACATCTGTTGTGTTATTATTTGTTTATTATTTGGAACTTAGACCTCACACTTATTGTATTAACACATTGATCCTCGTCCACGTCAGCCCACAAAGCTTGGACTTTTTGCATTTGGACCCTTGCGTGTTTTGTATTTTGTATAAGGATGAAGAACTTATTAATTAAGTTATATATTTTGTGGTTTAATTGCATCTTGGCCCATGCCTTTTATTATATTTACATATATGCCCTTGCTAGGTTGTAGTTTCTTTTTAGTCTTTCATTTATTAAAATTATCAAGTATGCTCCAAAAAAATCTCAAAAAGATAGGATAGGTGTCTGAACTATCAAAGATTCAAGCAATATTTTTGCATTGTAATTATAGCCTTTAATTATTTTATAAAAATCATTTAGAGCACATTTTTGCTCTGGCTACAGGATCTCCGGTTTGACAGAGTTCACTTTTGAGGGGACATTGCAGGACTCAAGGATGGAGTACATTTCAGTGCTGAGAGCACAACGACTGGTTGATCAGTGATTTGACAATTTTCTGGCCTTTGTTTAGGAGGTTACAGATAGAGAGTCGATGGCTCAGGACATTAGAGTTGTGTCGGAGTATCCCAACGTGTTTCTTGAGGAGTTACCAAGACTACCTCCAGTTAGAGAGATCAAATTTGAGATCTCGTTACTTCCCGATACGCAGCCAATCTCCATGGATCTGTATCGCATGGCACCCGTAGAGCTGAGAGAGCTGAAGGTGCAGCTACATGAGTTGCTTGACTTAGGCTTTGTGAGGCCGAGCACTTCACCTTGGGGCGCTCATGTACTCTTTGTTCGGAAGAAGGATGGAACCATGATGTTGTGCATTGACTACAGACAGTTGAACAAGAGGATGGTGAAGAACCGTTATCCTCTGCCATGCATTGATGATCTATTTGATCAGCTATAGGGATCTTCAGTGTTCTCGAAGATCGACCTCCGCTCGGGTTACCATCAGTTGAGGATTCGGAAGACAGACATCCCGAAGACAACCTTTTGGATACGGTATGGCCACTACGAGTTTGTAGTGATGCCATTCGGACTGATGAATGCCCCCGCAGCATTCATGGACATGATGAACAGAGTGTTCCGTCCTTACTTGGATAAGTTTGTTGTGGTGTTCATAGATGACGTGCTGGTTTACTCGAAGAATGAATGGGACCATGAGAACGACTTGAGAGCAGTGCTTGGTACCTTGAGAGAGCATAGACTGTATGCCAAATTGAGTAAGTGTGAGTTTTGGCTACCTTAGGTCTCATTCTTGGGATACGTCATCTCAGGAGCAGGAGTTGTAGTGGACCCTACGAAGATAGATGCAGTGATGTCTTGGGAGAAGCCCAAGACAGTGACACAGATCTATAGTTTTCTTGGGTTGGCAGGTTATTACAGACGCTTTGTCAGCAACTTTTCGCGTATCATACTACCCTTGACGCGTTTGACGCAGAAGGGAGTACCTTTTGTTTGGGATAGTTCATGCGAACAGGCATTCAGGACACTGAAGGAGAGACTTACTACAGCTCTGATTCTTGCTCTACCATCAGGTACACAAGACTACGTGATTTACACAGACGTGTCAGGTGATGGTTTGGGAGCAATGCTGATGCAAAGGGGGCACGTGATTGCCTATGCTTCGAGACAGTTGAGACCACATGAGAGGAATTACCCCACGCATGATATTGAGTTGGCAGCAGTGGTATTCGCTCTGAAGATCTGGCACTAGTTCTTGTACGAGGTTGACTTTGAGCTCTTCACAAACCACAAAGAGTCTGAAGTACATATTTGATCAGAAGGAGCTGAACATGAGACAACGCAGATGGTTAGAGCTGCTGAAGGACTACAATTGCACGATCTTTTATCATCCCGGTAAGGGAAACGTGGTTGCAGACGCCCTCAGCAGGAGAGCGCACGCGGAGGGTACAATGAATTGGCTAGACACTTGGGACTCACTTGCAGTATTGACATATTGGCATCCGCAGGACAGTGCATCTTCTCCCATTTCCGTACCTCCGAGGTACAGCAGTCTTTGGGACCGTATAGTGGCAGGTCAGCAGACAGACCCGTGGATTCGCGACAGATACATGAGGGCAGTGAAGGATGAGTTTGATGACTTTGTTGTCTCAAAGTCGATTATGTGGAAGGCAGGTCGGGTAGTGGTTCTCGACGATGAGCAGCTACGAAGAGACATACTTGACGAGGTGCATTGTTCGCATCTTTCCATTCATCCCGACAGTACGAAGATGTACCACGATCTTCGCAGACATTTCTAGTGGGACGGCATGAAGAGGGATGTGGCTGGGCATGTCAGCAGGTGTTTGACTTGCCAGATGGTGAAGGCGGAACACAGATGACCACATGGTTTACTGCAGCCTCTCCTCATTCCTGAGTAGAAGTGGGAGAGCATTCGATGGACTTTGTTACGGGATTGCCAAGGACACCGGGAGGCCACGATTCCATTTGGGTCATTGTTGATAGGTTGACGAAGTCAGCCCATTTCATACCTGTCAGCATGACTTATACACCTTCTCAGTTGGCTCGATTGTACATACAGCACATTGTGAGGTTACCTGGCATACCCTGAGAGGTAGTGTCTGACAGAGACTCGAGGTTCGCTTCCCATTACTGGCAGTAGTTCATGTCAGCATTATAGACCGAACTGAAGATGAGTTCAGCATATCACCCTCAGACGGACGGGCAGAGTGAGTGTACGATACAGACCTTGGAGGATCTTTTACGCGCCTATTCTCTAGAGTGGAAGGGATCTTGGAAGGATTATTTACCTCTTGTTGAGTTCACTTACAAAAACAGCCATCATTCGAGCATCGACATGGTGCCATTCGAGGCTCTTTACGGGTGGAGATGCCTTACGCCAATCAGTTGACGCGAGGTAGGCGATCATGCGTTATATACCATGGATATCTTGGAGGAGACTGCGATGGTTGTTGACTTAGTGAGGAGGAAGCTTTTGACAGCATAGAGTCGCCAGAAGAGCTATGCAGATTGACGACGCTGACACTTGGAGTTTCAGGTTGGAGACTTTGTGTTCCTACGTTTATCGCCCATGAAGGGGATACAACGGTTTGGAGTTCGTGGTAAGTTGGCGCCACGTTTGTCGGGCCATTCGAGGTACTTTCACGTGTTGGGAAAAATGCATACAGACTGGCACTTCCCCCACGTCTGGCGGCCATACACGACGTATTCTACGTATCGAACTTGAGAAAGTACGTGCACGATCCTCGACACATCATCAGCTATGAGAGCCTTGACATAGAGCCAGAGTTGACATACGAGGAGGAGCCTGTACGGATACTTGATTTCGCGGTCAGGAGGCTTCGGAACAAGGAGATTCCCTTGGTCAAGATACTATGGCACCGACAGGGTGTTGAGGAGGCGACATGGGAAACTGAAGCAGGAATGCGCGAGAGATACCCGCGACTTTTCTCAGGTACTTTCTTAGTGTAAATTTATCAATTTATTTGTGTGGCAAATCATTTCACATTTTGGATAAAAACCTTCTTTGAGGTTTTTATGGGCTAAAAACCTTTTGAGGTTTTTATGACATACCAAACAAACCCGATTTAGACGCGGAGTCTCGAGGACGAGACTCTCTTTGAGGTTTTTATAATTGTAAAATCCCTAAAACCTAATGACTAAGTAAGCCCAAGATGATGAATCATTAGCGAGTTTGATGGAATTTTGAGATGCCATTTGTGGTTAAGTGGGATTAAGTGGCTAAGTAAGGATTTGGAATTAAGTATGGGTTACTATTCATAGGTGGGCCTTAAGTGCAAATAATAGGAAATTGTGGGTTTATGTTGCAAATTTCCCAAGGGTATAAAATCCCCCTTAACGCCCCTTCAATCCCACTTATCTCCTCTTTTCATCTTCTTCACTTTTAGCCATGGCCGACCACCCTCCTTCCTTCAGCTTTTCCTTTGATTCACTCCTCATTTCTCATCCAAATTTGAGTTTCAAGAGCTCAAATCAAAGCTGGGGAGGAGAGGATCTTGGATCTTGAATTGCATGTAAGATCAAGGGCCAAAGAAAAAGAGAAATCCAAGCTTGAAGCCCAAGGTGTGGACTGCTCAACACTTGTTCTTGGAGTGTTCTTCTTCAAGCTTTTAAAGCTTGAATTTGAGGTACAAATTTAGCCCCCTTTTGCTGCCATTTGTAGATTTGCTACCACTTATATCCCAGGTCTTGAATTGAGTCTTTGTTTTGGGGATTTTTATGATCAAAATTGGGATTTGGAGGCTTTGAGTGGACGGTTTTTGTGGGTGTCCAGATCTGGTTGTTGTTCTTCAAATCTGAATTATGCATGTGTTTTGGGATCTTTATTGAGCCCTCTTGGGTAGAATTACTTGTTGATTTATATTCCATTAAGTTGGCCTTCAATCCATGGGTTTGGACACGAAATTTCATGTGATTAGGATTTTTTGAGAGGCTATACATGGACGGTTTTGCTGAAATGTTCAGATTGTTGTTGCTGAATGTTGGCCAATAATTTTCATGATTTGGGGATCTTCTTTGAGTTCCCTTGAGTAGATTTGCCTGCTGATTGTATCTCCACTAAGTTGGCCTATGATTCTTGGCTTTATTTTATAATTAGAGGTTATTTGGAAATGATTTGGCTGTTGTTCATATACAAGTAACCGAATGTCTTCAGATCTGTCCATGCACTTTAAATTTGAGATTTATGATGAAATTGAGGAGTTTCTTCATGTCTCCCTGAGTGTATTTACTTAATGATAGAAACTCTTTCATGTTAACCATCAATCCATGGATTTAGTTTCGAAATATGATGAGTTTTGAAGAGTTTACGACTGTTGTTATTATGCTTGTCACTGAATGTTCAGATTTGAAATTGTTGCATTATGGCTAAGGACATGCATGATTTTGGAAATATTCTTAGACATCCCTTTGGTGGATTTGATTCTGGATATATGGGGATATAATACCCATGAAATCCATGTATTTGGATTGGTTTTGGTGGTGATTTTGAGACCAATTTGGTTGCTGTCCATGGACCTTGTTGTGGCCGAATTTCATTGTTGAATGCATATTTTAAACAAATTTTTATGAACCCTTTAATAGGTTTTAGAAACCCCAGGTCCCATGTTCTCCTTATATTGAAATGTAAAATAGATTTATGATTTAATCCCATAAAGGAGAGGGATTAAGAGAGGATGAATTGATGATTTTGGCTATTGATGCACTGCTATATGATGTTGTGCACACTTGCAAGTTCATTGCTGAGCATTGATGATTTTGATTGGATTTTGACCACGGTTTTGATGATATTTAAACATGTATTGTTAGAGGATTTTATGGTCTTGAAAGATATAGCCTTGCTTGAGTAATTAGGAGAACTTTGATGCTTTGAATTGCCTTATGTTTGGCTATATGCTTGCTGTACACATAGATTTGTGAGTAGAATAGATGCGTGATTGGAGCATGTGATGCTCTCTAAAGGACCCTATAAATGTTAGACTTTAAAGTCAATTGAATGCTTAAATGGTGTCTTTGAAGCCATGAAGTTGGGGGTGAACTTAAAAGGACTAGATGCCTTGAATTACTATGAAGTATACACGCACATTACCATTGTTTTGGTATGACAAAAACTTTGAAAGGGTAAACCCCTATTAGTAACCATTTTAGAGTGTGTCTTAGGATAATTGTTACTTAAAGATGGGTTTGAAATACATGTTAAGAGTTATGAGATTGGGGATGAACTTAAGGATATATATGTGGTTATCATACATGAAAATAAGACTATATGAACTTGCCATGAAGCAAGTCTTCCTCTAATAAATAGCCTGATCTTGTGGGTGTTTGTGAATCTTTTGGGGGCGTAGGAAAGAAAGATATTTTCCGATAGAATAGCCAAGATCATAAGATAGATGTTCTTCAGTAGGAGTTGAGAGAGAGACTATCATAACAGGTCTGTATCCCTGACCTAGGATCAGTTGAGATTCTTATAGAACAAGTTCGGGTCTGGGACTGACAGCTTATAGATGTGAAATAAATAAAATAAATAGTGAAGATACATATGGCCAGTCGTGGAGACTCAAAAACATGAAAATAAAAGAAATGGTGATGTCACATATGGTCAGTTATGGAGACTTATACTCCGACTGTGCGAGGGCGCGGTGACCCTCACCTAAGCAGGAGATAAGGTCGCTCAGGCTTGGGTAGCGGACACTGAGAACATGGGTCGAGATACTTTTGTAAAATTGTTATAAAATAGGAGGTATAACAAAAAAACTTTTGTCTAATAAAACGTGCTTCTTATTTACTCTTGCATATCATTCTTGCATTAAAAAACAAGAAAAAAATATCTTGCACTTCATTCATATGCATGTCATAACATATGCATTTCATTTGCATATGCAAAGTGGAAAGTCAACGGGATCGAATCGAGTCATGGATAGAAATTGAGGATATACTTAATTTGACATTAATTCACTTAAATTCCAGAGGAACTTCAATTGAGAAGTAGGATTTTAGGAACTTCAGTTCTTAAACTTAATTCTCCAAATTCACAAGACAATGTCTAGACTTGATTCTTAGTGTCTATCCTGGTCGCCTCATTCTAAGTAGACTCTTGGATAAGGAATTATTCTGTATTCTACACTGCACACTTAGCTCAACTCAGGTGAGGTGTTGGAAGACCGTGTGTTTCTTTCTTTGGTAGTGTGGACATCTAAAGACCAGAGTATCAACTTGAAATAAAGCTTTAGACGAGGGATGAACTGCTAACACAAATTTTCTAAGACCCCAAAACATGAGTAAACAAAAAGACTCTGTATCTATTGGGGTATAAAAGATCCATGCAGAGCAACCACAAAATATTACCAAAAAGAAGCAAATACTAAAAATAAAAAATTCCAAGCTTCAGATAGCTTGCAGATCTAGTGGAGGCTTGGTTACATCGGCCAAGCTTCAGAGGAGAGTTGACTATACTGGTCACTCTCCACTTCTTTTCCCCTTCTTCTATATTCTCTCCTTACTCGTTGTGAACTAGCACGTTCCTGAACATAGAATAAAATACCTAACTCCTCAAGGACGAGTTACTAGAGGAGGAGATTGCACGACAGTCTGGCAATCTTGATGGGAAGACCTAACACCCTTCACACACCAGAGGCAATTATTCAGTGTTCATGTGGAATGCTTAAGGAGAGGGATGATCTAAGATGACTTCTAAGTCAGGTCAGGATATTGACTTGTGCAAACCTAGAGGTTGTTGTTATTAAAACCCTAATTCTCATAAGGAGATCCCCCACATTATCAATCCAAATGTCGAATCGAGCTCCATTTTTACCTTTTGTTCGTGACCTTGGTATGGAACCCAATATCATTTTACTTTTGCATTTCGCTTTAGTTGCTCTAGGAAAAGTAAGATTTAAGTATAGGGGGTTGATGAATCTGTGATTCATCACTCTAAAAGTTGAAAATAGAGCTTTGTTCCCAAGTAATTAGCTGCATTTCTCTATTTATTTTACATTATTATCATTTATGCACCTATAGATAATATTTGAATTTTAGCATGCATAATTGCATGAATAAGAAGCCTAAATTCCCTTGTACATTATCATCTTTAATTATCCATAATTCCCCTATTTTTATTTATTTTTTCACTGGCTCAGAATCAAATAAAATAAATTCTCTAGTGTATATATTCCTAACACTAATTAAAGAAAAATACCAAAAGATATTAACTTGTAAATTTGCCTAATAAAACCCAAACCTTTATTTTGAGACTAAAAGTCATCTAAGTGGATATCTCCCTCATACAGTCTTCTATGGACACATACTCACTTTCGAATTAATGTGCATTCAGTTTTCTGCAAAACAAGATCAAATTCAAAAGAATTAGAGTTCATATGTGAAACTTGGGTTTCAGAATCTCATTGTGTATTGTACATACTGTTTATTTTGACCTTATTATTTCATGTAAGAAATAACTCTTTTTTATTTATTTCTTTTGCATTTATTTTCCTTGTCTGTTTTAATAAAACATGTAGAAATCTAAATAAAAATTGAGGCAAAAATCAAATAAAATAAATCAATGTGAATTTGTATATATAGTTTGTACATAAGTCCCCTTATTTTATTTCTTTGTTTTCATAATTACTAAAAATTCAAAAAAATATATTAAGGTGTAAATATTTATTTTATATTTTATTTTATTTTATTTTTATTTTTATCTTATTTAAAAATGGCAACAAAAGTTACGCAATATAAAAACATGGTGTTTTATATCTATAGAGTACCATGAAAAATATTTTTTGTACCATTTATTTCTTTTGATTTTGGATCTCATCTAGAAGAACAACTTTCATGCTACACACTTTTTGGTTTGACTTTGTTTGCTATTTCTTTTTTATTTCCTTAGGATTTAATTTTTTATTTTTCTAGGAGCGACATGTGGGAGCTCTTGGAGCCGCTACATGTCACCCTCTTCTATTTTATTTTATTTTATTCATTTATTTATTTATAATTATTATTATTTTATTTTATTTATATTTATATCCTTATTTATTTATTTATTTTTATTTATCTTATTTATTTACTTTATTTTATTTTATTTTATTTTATTTACTTATTACAATTTATTTTATTTATTATTATTATATTTATTTTTTATTCTCCCCTCGCCATGTGACCTCACTTCCACGCTCTAAGCGACGCTTCCTCCTTCCTCCGCCCATCTTCCTCATGCTTGCGATCGCCCGCGCAACTGTAGCCCGCTTCTCATTGCAGTGCGCCTGCTCCTTGCGACCCACTCCCTCCTCCTCTCCTCCAGCATCTGTCCTCTCATGCGCAACCGCCACCTGCCCTTCGCGGCGATGCGTTCGGTCAACCTGATCTTCTATCTCCTCCTTCCATCTCAACCCTAACCACCCACATCGACCACCACCAAGCATCTGTGCAATCGCACGTCTGTTATCCGTTCCAACCATCACCCACTACCCCCCACATGCCGACCGTGCACCATAAGCGACCGTCCCCCCATGACCCCTCTGTCTTCCAAAGCTGCCCCAAAGGCCCATAAAGCTTCGTCGGTCAACACCAACGTCCCCCATCTTCCATTAACCAGAGCAAAAAGGTACATCAACCTCCTCTCCTTAGGGCTCGTTTGGATGTGGGTGTGGGTGTGGATGGGTCGACCCACCTCGCATTTGGGTTGCGGTGTATGCGGGTTGGCGGATGGGTGGAGGTGGTGTGGGTGAGGGGGGTCGAAGGGCAAAGTTGCATCGTTCCCATCTCTGAAAAAGGGAGCAGCCTATTCCGCAGCTTTTTCCGCAGCTACCAGCCTCTTCGTCGTCTTCCCATCGACCTCCTCCCGGCAACCGCCATTACTCCTTTGCCCCAGCCTTCCCGACATCGTGCCCCCGCTAGAGGACAGGCGTGTGGTCAATGGAGCCCTGAAGACACTTCACAACAGACGCTGCACCTGGATTGAGACAACACGATGGGCAGCGCAGAGGAGGCACCCGCGTTGTTGAAGACCTCTCGAAGATGGGCATCTCCATCTGCGTTAAGTGGGAGACATGCCTAGCTACGCAAGCTCCTGCGAATCCACAGCACCCGCATTATCTCCCAAACCATTGAGATGGGGAAGAAGGCAAACTAGGGTAGAGGAGGAGATCTACCCCTATAAATTATGTGCGACCGTCCTTCTCGCCATTCAATCTCTCATTGCTGCAGGCATAGTGCTTCGAGCGGAGCAGTTGGAAGAGATATCACGGTGCTTGAAGCTCGTCCTTGGAAGGTATGTCCACATTCTTTGTTCCCCTGAGCAGCTGCTGTCTATTTTTATGCATTTCAAGTTCTTCGAGCGGATGAGTTGAAAGAGATATTCGTCGTTAGCATTTCTTGCGTTCTCGATTTTTATTGCACTGCTGAGCTAATTTACATTGTCCATTGCGACCCTCATAGATCCTGCTATGCACCACACATGGATATTGATATCAATTTCCAGATAGGAGCGTAATTGATAATATTTGTGTGCCTGCTGATATGCTATTCTGATATTGGACCTTAGATCCACAACAAAAAGGTGATCCATTGCGAGATAAATCCACAATAATTGATTACATACACCAACAAACCGGTGATCCATTGCGAGATAAATCCAAAGTCGTTGCTATTCTGAGATATGCCCCCAACCAGTGAGATCCAGTAGGTATTGAGAACTTCTTCCTTGATTTTGGGTGCTGTCTTGAGTGTTGTAATTGAGGTTATTGGTTGTTTTGGGTTGTTTGCTTTATGGGTAATATTAGAGCTTCTCGTGATGAATATCAAACCTTTGGGGTTCTTGAAAACGGCATTGAGGTATTTTCTTTATTAGGATATTTGATAATCTGCTTGGGTTTGGATAATTCGTCATCTGAGTAACTGTGTTTAAATGAATATGAAAGCATATACATATGCTACATTGGGTGTTGACAAGCTTATATGAATATGAAAGCATATATATCTGCTACATTGGGTGTTTATATGAATATGAAAGCATTTATAACTTCCTCGAGTACTCATTACTAAATCCATGCACGTTATCAGAACAAATAATTGATAAGATGACGACTAATCACATTCTCACCTTCGATGAAACTCAAGTGCACTGAACAGGTAGCAATCCTATATGACTTGCTAATACTTGATAATTGTGCCACTTGGAATTTTTAAGCCAATGGGAGAATTATAAGAAGACGAATATGACAATTCTGGAATTATAATAAGAAACAGATACTGATAATCAGAGAAATTTGTGATAAAGCAGATTTCTCATAATCTGAATATTCTTGTGGGCGTTATTTATTTCAAGAAAAACAGAGTTAACTCGCGAGATTGGCTTCTATTCCCAGGATCAGTCCTTACCTCTAGTTACTCAATCAAGCATTCTAACTTCCTCAGCCAATTCTATTAATAGGATTGTATTATGAAGGCACTTATCCATCCACTACTACATATTAAGCAGGGGATTCTGGCCGAGTCCCGCTGCTTAACTGTGTTTTCTTTATTGCGGTATTTGATTATCTGCTATGCTTGGGTTTGGATAATGCGTCATCTGAGTAACTGTGTTCATATGAATATGAAAGCATATATATCTGCTACATTGGTGGGTGTTGACAAGCTTATATGGTGTCAAGCTTATATGAATATGGAAGCATATATATCTGCTACATTGGGTGTTTATATGAACATGAAAGCATATACATCTGCTACATTGGGTAAAAGCACCAACGACAACCAGGGAAATGATATGTGGCTTTAGATCTGTCACTGTGGCAAACTGTGCCCTCATACAACTATAGCAAAACATGTTCTTTAATATCTGTGTATTACAGACGCCATAGCGTATGCTTTATTAATCAACTAGTTTTTTCTTTCACTCCGATGATCTAACACATTCGACCCACTCCGATGATTTCTTCCCCATTAAGAAGAGAAATGTCGGACGGGATGGGCATACACGATGGAGATGTAGGAGGACCATCGGATGTACCCAATACAGGAAGTGCACAAAATGCACATTGGAACACCGGGTTAGATAAAATATTTGTGGACGTTATGCTAGAGCACGGCAGGAAGCACATTCACAGTCCCCGGTTGGCATTCTATCGTGAGGAGATTCAATGAAGTCGCTTGTCGCAGCTATACGAAGATACAATTGCAATATCGATGGGAAATCCTGAAGAAAGACTACTCCTCGTATTTATACCTGCGCAACAAGTCTGGATGGGGGTGGGATAGCATCTACAACAAGCCAATTCCTCCTTCAGACAGTGCTTGGTTTGAGGTAAGCTATGATCTTTGTTTCTCTCATATTATGGGCATGACAAATATCACTTCAATGCCACTAATAATTAACTATTCTACAATTAGGTACCTGACAGATATCGCAAATACCGCAACAAACCTTTCCTGTATTTCGGTGAGATTCAAAGGTTCTTGATCAAAGACATCGCAACATGAGCGCATGCAACATCTTCACCACCTGCAAGGGAGAGGCCGACTGTTGGGGAAGGTAGTTCACGGATAGCTTCAACGCAGAGAGAGTTGGATTTTGATGAAAATCTTGACGAATACATGCCGAAACCGGGCGAGGAGGTGTACGACAGTGACGGAGTTACGCATACCCCTTTATCAAGAAAAAGAAACGTAGCGGAGAAATGTGGAGCAAGCAAGAAATCAAGGAGTGGGGGCTCCCTGAGCGCAGCTGGGCAAGATATCTTTGAGAAGTTCCTTACCAATCTCCCTAAAACTTTCACTGAGGCTAGGGACGATCCAGACAAGCTGGCTAACAATGCGTGTAGGGAAATCAGTGAGATGCGCCCCAATCTTGATATTGACGAGTTCGAGAGGATTGCAAAGAAATTGGCAACAAGTGGTCGTAATGTATTCTACCACGTGAAGGGCGATCCCGCGAAGCTCAACGCCTGGATTGAGAAGACCATTCATCGTTAGTTTAGTTACGTTCTTTAGACATTAATTTTACATGCACGGAGACTTGATGAACCTGTCTTGACTATTTGGTTGCTCGTAGGACACGCTTATCTTATTTGTAGTTAACATTAGTTGGACATCATTTTCGAAGCCGTGCATTGCAGGTTACCCATCTGATTTTATTTTGCATGTTTTACGTAAGCGTTAAACAAGTGCATGGAAGAGCGACAATTTGAACATTCTGTTTAATAGTGCAAAGTACTTACATCTTATTGCAGGTTAATTGGTGCCCAACACGGCTATCTGTAGAAACTCGCTTTGGTACCTTACAATTTGTGGAATATTAGTTATGGTATAGTTCTACAATCATTTCTCTAGTGCAGGAACTGCGGTTGTTGGCTACGCCAGCCATGATTTACTTTACATATTCCAAATTTGGTACCTTACAATAAATATAAACTAGCAGGGATCGTTGTACGGATATGGCACTACGTGGCTACAATCCGTTTAGGGATGTCGAGGAACAAGTCCTCATAGCATGTGCTGCAGTAGTAGGAGCAATTGCTATACAAGAGTGGGACTCACATATCCGACAAGTTCCGCGCCCATTGCATACCCGTCCTCTGACAGGACGTGACTGGATTAGGGAGATGCTTGACGGCCATGACGACAGGGCCTTTCATAACTTCCGGATGAGGCCTTCTATGCTCAGGAGATTTGTGTGTGTACTATCGGAACATGGGCTAACACAGACAAGGTATATGGATGTCGACGAGCAGGTCTGCATGTTCCTCTACGCATTCACTAATGGCCATTCGAATAGGGTAATCCAAGAATCATTCCAGCATAGCGCTGAGACCATTTCCCGCCATATTAAAAATGTCCTATCGAAGATATTGACATTGGAGCAGGAGTATATACGATTGGCTCTGCCGGTCACCGCAGCTAGGATCACTGGAGATCCTCGCTATTACCCGTACTTCAAAGTAAGGATCGTCCTTTTATCAACCTACAGTCCGAAATTTTGTTCCTAAATTTGCATTCGTGGCACAGGGAGTGATTGGAACAATAGATGGGACTTACATTCCAGCACATGTGGATCCGGAGATGCAAGGAGCGTATCGGTGCAGGAAACTATTTCCAGCACAGAACGTAATGGTCGTTGTGGACTTCAACTTATGCTTCACGTACATGGTTATTGATGAATCCACATTTCATCATCTTTATTCTATCATTTTGGCCTCAAAAACCTAGCAAATGCCTGTAAATAGCATTAAATAGAGCATATTAGCATTCATGCATGTACCTGTAAATAGTGTATACAATAATGTAATTAAAGCCAAAACTATAGAATAAATAAAAGAAAAGAAAAAGAATAAAATATTGTAAATATTTTATGACCCAAAACCCCGAGACCTAGGCATCTTGATGAATAGGTCGACCAGGAAAAAAGTAGGGGGAGATAAGGGTCAAATACCTATACTTTTTAATTTATTCTTTATTCATTTTGGGACCTATTTTTGGTTCCATTTTTTATACATCAAATAAAGAAACTTTGTACATGAAAGTTGTAGATAATTAAATAAATAAAAATACAAAATTGATTTCACTGAAAAATAATGTACAGATAAAAAGTTATGGCCTGAATAAAATCCAGAATCCCAACTTCCCAGACCCGTATCTCACAACTGAAAACTCCAAATGCAGCAAACTCACCTTTAATTGTATATAGAATAAAATAAGCTATTTAATGGCGGTAGTTTCGCATTTGGCGGAGCTACGGTTTGAAAGTTAAGTTTTGGACCCACATTGTATACATGTACAGATTAAAATATTCATTTTATTATTTAGTCATTATTTTGTATTTTTATATTTTTGTAATTTTGTAAATATTACTTATAATAATTATGCCCATTAAAATCAGAAGAAAACTCAAATAAAATACAAAATAAAAATATATGTATATACAATACATAGGTATCAGACCTATACTTATACCTGTATAAAGTATACTTCTATTTTATTAAATATACAAACTACATCAGAAAATTAAAATAAAAATACGATTAAGTGTATAAAAGTATATTATGATTTTATAAAATACTAAATAAAAATAATAAAAGTAAATACATAAAATAAAAATCAATTAATAAAATATATAGGTATTATACCTATAAGGGCTATAAAAAGTAAGTTGTAGAAATATACCTCATAAAAATAATTAAAAATCAGAATAAAATACTACATAAAATAATAAATATTTTTTATTTTATAACCAAAATTTAATTCGTTCTTTTTCTATTTTTAATTGAATTTTTAAATCTTTTTAGGACCTTTTTCCTAGTTGGTCCACGTGGACCAACCAGGGGGCAGTCACAGTTGACCTCGATCAACTGTCTGCCCTAGGTCCTGTAGCCCGTGTCAGATCCATGTTTGACCCTTCTTTCTCAATTTTTTCGAGACCTATTCTTGCATCATCTCGTGATAGTTTCTTCTTGGCTTTTGATCCTCGATCAATGGGCATGCCCGCCCTGATGCAACCTCGGTCGAAGGACCACTGTGCCCATCGTTATGCCTCGTTCTTCCTCCACTGTCCGTCAACCCCATATAACCCAGCTCCAATTTTCTTTTGAATTTTGAACCGCATTCCATACAAATCTTCCCCCTTTGGCCACGCTCGAGCTACCTGGAGGTGACAGCTCCAAGTTCCTTGCTTCAAGGCGGTGGATAGTCAACCGATCTGGGCGCGTTCCTCACCTCCGGCGAGCCTCGCCGTTGAGGTTTCTCAACCTCGGGTCCGACCCCTTGAGGTATCCATTTCCTTCTTTTTCTTGCTCCTTTTATTCTCTGTCATCGTAGGAATCATTAGCACTCTTAATCACCCCATCTCATCGATCAAATCGCAATATCTAAGTTCTCGCCGGAGTGCTCCTCCGGCCGCGACCTTCACGTTACCTTCACCATTCGCCCACCACCGTGGGGCCGAGGCAATTCGCCCTCGACCCTTTCACGTCATTTCCCTGCAGGTCTTGAGCCACATCGCGCACCTGGCGCTCATTTTGGGTAGTCGCTGGAGGCACCTGGAGCACCCAAGCTCCGCGGTCACCGTGTGAGCGTTCCGGCCATCACACGGACCTTTTTGGAGCCGTCGTCATCGAGAGGAGGACCGCAGGAGCACCGGACGCCATCTTGGAGCACAAAGACGTGGCGGAGGAGGGAGATCGATGCCTGGGAAACTCGCCTCTGCGCGAGTTCATCCCAGTTCATCGGGAGCCCTTCCCCGCCGTTCGATCGTGAAGGTGTCCCAGACGGAGCAGCAGCCATCGGATCTAGCAAGGCCCCAGCCGTCGATCTCCATCGCAAGATCTAATCAGAGCCATCCACCGCGCGAAGGGGTATCGGCGCGTCTGGTGCTGACATGTGGATAAGTGGATCCATCCGCGCCGTCCATTAGCGCCTTTGCGAGGGAATTTTGCAAGTATACCCCCGCACGTTTTTGTAATTTTATTTTAGTCCTGAAACTTTCCTTGGTAGTTTAAAATTTTTGTAAGTTTTATAATTAGGCCCCTGAGTTTCCCAATATTACACTTAGGTCCTCAGCCACGTCAACTCACGTGACCTGTTGACGTGAGGTGTGGTCTTTTTGCAGAGAGGCTCCGACCCTTTTATGAATTTCTTTCCAGTACTTGAACTTTGAATCATAGTGTAAAAACTTTTTGGATATTTGCATATTAACCTCCGGGTTTTTGTAAATTGCAAGTAGGTCCTTCCCAGGCGCGTGCAAGTCACGCGCCCTAGGGGACATTTTGCGCCAGTGCCCTCCCGGATTTGGGAATTTGGAATTGATCCTTTAAATTAAATATTAAGTGTTATATTTTGTGGAAATTTTGCATGTTTGCCCCTGGATGTTTTAATATTTGCACTTATACCCCTGCTAGGCTGTGAATTTTTGTGTGCTTGTCTTATTTATTTGGAGCATCTTTTTAATTCGAAAAATTACCAAAAATTCAACTTAAGCTCACGTTCACTTGCACTTCCACGCCATATTTTTAGATTTTATTTTTGTTGCATTTTTATATTTATTAAAAATAAAAAATATATCATTTCAGTATTGTCTAGCTTAGAAAATACCAAAAAAATATCAAAATACCTTGAAAAATTCCAAAAAAAATCCCCTACTGTGTATTTTAGTCTATTTTAGTGTCAATCCAAAAATCATTAAAAATCTCAAAAGAAAAACCTTAAAAATTAGAAAACTTCTTAAAACCTTAAAAAAATCTATAAAATTGTAGAAAAATCAGAAAAATACAGATTCAAGTCCTGTAGGTTCCCCATTTTATTATCTTTATTTTAAAATTAGTTTGGAAAACTTTTGTGCGCCTAGCCTAATCCTAATCAAGAGTACGACATAGGTTCCGAAATCGATGCTAGCTAAACGACTCGAAGAGAAGGCAGTTGCTTTCTGGGGCGTTATATACTCATCACCAATATATCGCAGGGTTCATCATGACAGGAGCCTTTGCTCATGGAGCTATTTTGATCTTGATTTTCATTCGGGCGGGGGGCGACTCTGATTTCACTCCCCCCTAATATATAATGGGACGTCTTGAAAAAAGAAAATAGGCTTCGGCTCGCTCGGCCTCATTCCTCTCTGGCCGGGCGCTTTTCTCAGCGAACCGTTTGTTGATATTTTTAATTCCTATTTTACCTTCAGCCAGTAGCTTATTCCCTGTTTTCTTGTATTTTGACATTTAAAAATAGCAAAAAATATTTTGAAAAATACCCAAAAATCATAAAAACAGTAAAAAATCATAAAAAACCAAAAATATTTTATTCCTGAATTTTTGAGTATTTTTGCATATTTTTATAAATATTATAGCACCTCTTTTATTACATAGCTTATATATATTCCAATATTGAAAAAAGAAAAAAATATATATAAAATATAAATAGAAAAATAAAAAATAGAAAAATTAAAAATCAAAATAGAAAATTAAAAATTAAATAAAAAATTAAAAAATTAAAAACCCACAAACATCAATGCATTGCATAGTGTAGACAATACTCACATTCACACACACACTTTTGGATCTACCCTGCCTTGCCCATGTGTTCGAACTCTCTGCATACTTGCTCTATGCACCATTTATGTAGAGTTAAAAATAAATTTTAACTTCATATTTATTTCTTATTGCTTGATCTATAGTGTGGGTTAATTGTTGATTTTATATGAGATTCATTTGAGGGTCGCCACAGCGACAGTTGTCTCCGCCTTGTGTGAGACACTATTTTAGACTCCGTGAATTTCGTGTAAATCAGTTACTGGATGGGAGGGTTCTTATGCCGACATGATGGTGCTTCGTGACTCCGTGGAGAGATGCTCCCTACTTGTACAAGAGGGATGCAAATACTTAGTCGATTGCGGCTACGCGAATACGGACACAATTATCGCTCCGTACCACGGCTCCCTTTATCATCTACCGGCTTGGCGAGCACGTGGATGCATATATGAGAACCATAAGGACCTATTCAACCATAGCCATGCGAAATTGCGCAATGTAGTAGAGCGCACATTCGGAGTGTGGAAGAACAGGTTTAGCTGCCTCAGACATATGTCCTCATATCCATTTCAAGTGCAGAGGGACATAATTAGAGCCACATGTATCATACACAACTTCGTACGATTAAATGATGGAGATTCAGTATCCGACGCTGACGCCGACGAGGACTTGTTGCCGGAGGCCATGGACGAAGACCAACTTCGTGAGGTTGGCATTCTTCGGGATGACATTAGACGGGGGGAGGTCCTCCATGACAGGATAGCCCGTGCAATGTGGAATAATAGGAGGAGGAGTACGGAGTAGACACCCCGAATAATGTAAACTCCCCGAATATTACTTTTACTCTTTAAATGTCTACGCTAGTAGTTGTTGTTACATGTTGTTCATTGGAGTAGGAAGTTATTGCTTCGTGTTAGAATTGAAGACTTTTGTGTTCATCATATTAATTTAAAATTGTATGTATCAGGTAATGGACTGTACTGCGATATGTAGATGTGGTACCCCTTTGATTTTGAGCTATGAAGGTGGCCAACAACACCCAATGAGGCGCCTTTTCTATGTCTGCTCCTCCAATCAATGCGGTTATCGCCTGCCTTATGCGCATGCTCCAAGGACAAAGGACAATCAGGCAGATGAGTTCTCCTTTATCGCCGAACGTTTGTGGGACGCCGAGCGCGAAAATGTTGTACTACAACAAAAAGTTGAAAGTGCTGCAACGACGATAGACGACAAGGACTGCGAACTTGCCTTCGTATACTCAGAGCTGGACGATGCTGGGGACACAACAAGTTCGCTGAAGGATATGGTGGAGGCACTACGCATACAATTGCAACATGCGGGCATCGACACCGTGGACGACCGTATTGTTGACAAGCACGTCCTATGAGGGATATCTGTCTGTTTCCTTTTGGCAAGTTGTCGCTATCTAAGAATGAATCTGGTTCAAGGGCGTTCGGGGGGGGGGGGGGTTAACGTGATCTGGTAATTTGTTCTCTATGTTAGGACTTTATATCGTATTGCAAACTGTGCTAGCGCACGTGGTAGTATTACCTGTTGCTAAATCATGCGAAGTAAATTTATTGCTGCAGAAGAGATGTATACTAGTAACTCAAATAATGTTTACTGCTCGCAAGGAAATTATTGTTGCTAAAATGAAACGCTAAAATGAAAAATTACTGTGATCCGTTAATTAGATGATTATATAACACGGTACAACTTCTTTCCTCTCGGAGATTTCATTTCATCGTCGTATATTGTCTATTGTACACTATCAAATGGAATCCCATTCATAATAGCACAATGAAGCTCAAACCAGAAAAAATCATCCATCAAAACAACTAAAACCACATGCATAATCCACTCCAACCCACCCCAGCAACCAAACACCTACTATTACAATCAGGGTATCCACCTCCCCATCCCTATTAGGTGGGGGATAACCCATCCCACTCCAACCCAGCATCCAAACATGCCCCCAGTGATAGTGCTTCGTGAGCCATTGAGCACGATTACTACCGCATCACCTCCTTCATCGGTGATATCTGGAGGAGACCCTTCCTCTATAGCGGTGTGTTTCTCGCTCCACCAAGCTTCAGAGGAGCTCCGCCAAGGCTCTTCGAGGCGAGAATCGGGGTCGAGTGTTGCTCTCCCACAATTCTGGTGAACCCTCTTCCTTCTTATATTCTCTTTTCCTCGTTTTCTTCTGCTGCGTTATCTTCTTTCTCCTCCTCTGCGTTTCTCACCACAATGCTTCGTTCTATCATCAACCCACCTTCCCTGTTCGACATCTCGCACGATCGTTGCCCCTCCGATTCGCCATCCTCGACCTTTACTTCCACCGATAATTGTCAGCCACCACTGCCTTGGCCGGCCTATCCGCACCACCGCAGCAGCTCGCTATCTCCTACCCACTCACACGACTCTCTTGCTAAAACGCAAGCCCCTTTGCAGAACTCCACCCATTGCCCTCGACCTCGACTCGTATCCACAGATCGCCCTCTCCAGCCCCTCCATGCTCTGCTCGATCGTCGAACGGCAACCAACCTCACAGATGGGTGTGTGTCGCCCTGAGCGCGTGTGCACAGCCGCCCTCGCCTCAGCCGACGTGCTCCTGCAGGGGCTACCGCCTCGACCTCTGTCGCCCGCCCATCTCATCCAGCATGCCCGCCTTAGTTGGCGGGTCTTCCGCCCTCATCCGCACTAATCGCCCCAAGTCTTCCCCTCTTTACGTGTCGCGCACACGAGCGTGAGAGAAATTGTGCCAAGCACCCCAAGATCCAGTAATTAACAAGAAGCCCCCACTCCAACAGCCACGTACGCGACACGTGTCCCGCCGTGAAATTTACATTGACGCCCTTTAACTTCTAGCAAATATAAGAAGGGCCCCCAATTGAGACATGTGCATGACACATGTAAAAGGGCAAATTTGCAACAATCCCCTCAGGGTTCTCAATAATTAAAGAAGCACATATTTTGTGGCTATTTTTATTTTATTTTTTAACATTGCGTTTAGGCCCCTCTTTGGATATTAACTCGAACCTTCATTTTGCATCAATTTTCAATTCCAAAATTACGTTGTGTAGAATCATTTGTTCTCTATCATGTAGATATTTGATTGATTTTTTTGTATGGAATATGGTTGGTTTAATATAATTATTTTAGTAGAAAATCGCATAATTTACCTACTATGTGATCTAAATTTGTTATTACATTGATTATGACTTCAAAAATTCGCAAAAATTCATAGTAGATAGAGCTAAGTGTGTTCTATTTTGTATCCAAAATTCATGGCATTTGCATGCGTATTGAAGTCGTAATAAATTAAATGGTGATTTGACTAATTAATTTTTAAATGGCTGTAGACCCATATTTTTAAGATCTAACCTTTTTCATGGATACCTCTCACATAGAACTTCCTAGGATAATTTTATTTCTGAGAAATAAATATGTTTGTTATTTATTATTATTAATTTGCTCAAAATCACTCTGCCTGCATTTTTAATAATTCATTTTGCATTCAAAAAATTCCAAAAAATATAGTGCATTAATTTATTATTTTTCACATTCTTACCAAATTTTTGATTGGACTTTAATTGGTTGAAATTTGCATTTTAGTCCCTAAACTTGCTCGAAATTACATTTAATTATTAGTTGTATAAACAAATTTAAAAAAATGCTTCTATGAAAACCTAACATCTAGATTGACTACTAATTAACCTAAGGAGACAGTGGCCTCTTGAGTTCGACATTGGGATTGCTCAAGTAAAATAAAAATCAGACCAATCGCATCAATTGCGAGATTAATTTAGTGGTCTTTTTTATTGATCCTAAGTGCCCAACTACTACATTAAAAATGACAAATTAATCAGTGTATTTAGTGGTTCATCAAAATCTTGGTTTACAATGGTTCATACCCTTATGCACATACATGCTCGTACCCATCATATGCATACATATATTCGTCACACACTTGAATACATGACCATACCCCTGATCGAGTAATTAGAATTTGTTTTCTCCCTTTTCTCACATTTATTAGGTTGTTCAACTATCTTAGAAATTTTATAAGATGTTTAACTATGCGAGAGAGCGACTCCGCTCGAACAAAACAACACCTAAGAAAATTTGGTTTCGATAAGGACCAATTCGATATATTATCCTAACATATCCTACCCCTACTCATGTACCTGCAAAATAGACATCAAGAGTCGTACGGTGCCATGAGGGTCATTTCTTAGCATGTAAAGCTAAGGCCCCCGACAGTTGTAAAAAAGGCATAACACATGATGGGGCATCACTCCCCAAAACGTGTTACACATACCTCCCGTTGTGCAGAGCCACACAAAACATAGTGTGGAAGGACACACGCATGTGAATGAGGTTTTGTGTGATTTCATGCAATACCCTAATGCATCTATATGCTGGTCTATCTAACAAACACATAATATACAATCATTTATATTTAAAATAATGACTATCTAACAAATGAAAATATATTATGCATTAACATCAAATACATGACTATTCAAAATATACATTAATTGTGGTCCTCCTTTTGTTTTTTGGCAGCATGGGATGATGATGCATCGTATGAAATTCTTTTTCAATTCACTAAATATGAAGATGATCCACCATTAACCACCAAAGTGTTGGATCCCAAATGAAGTCGGGTACCTGTTGAACAGGAAAATCGCAGAGGTCGTGTTGACTCACAAGGCGAATCAACAGTCGCTGATTTGACCTCCAACGAAATCCCGATTCAAACAACAATTAACCCACAACAAGTAAATCAAACAATGAAAGTAAATGTGCGGAGTTAAAATTTATTATAACTCTACAACAAGATGTGTATAGGTGCAAGTATTGTAGAGGTCGAACACAGGGAGCAGACAGGTAGATCGGGGCACGAATGCTCAAAAATGTGTGAGTTGTGATCAAATGCCTATTATGCTAATTTTGTGGGTTTTTGAATTTTATATTTTTTATTTAATTTTTAATTTTATATTTTTGTATTTTGATTTTTAATTTACTGATTTTGTATTTTCTTTTTATATTTTATATTTTTATATTTTCTTTTTCAATATTGGAAAATAAAAGCAATGTAATAAAAGGCAAGCTAGAGTATTTATAAAAATAGATAACAATACTCAAAAATGAGCAAATAAAGTCTTTTTGGTATTTTTATACTTTTTTACTGTTTTTGTGATATTTGGGTAATTTTTAAAATGTTTTTGGTATTTTTAATTAGCAAAATAAAGAAATCAGTGAAGAAAATACAAGGCTGAAACTAAAATGGAGAAATAAAATAGCAAACAGTAACAAAAATTCTCCAAATTAATTTTCACTCAAAGATAATAAAACAAAGGAAATTCAGGAAAAGAAAACACTATTTTTGGATTTTTTATGAATTTTATAAATTTTTATGAAGGTTTTTAGAGTTTTGCAATTTTTAGGAGTTTGGTTTTGTATTTTTTAATGATTTTTGGCCTGAATTTAAAACACACTAAAAGGAACAAAATATATTTTTTTGGGAATTTTCTGGAGCGTTTTTATATTTTTTAGTGATTTTCTAATGCTAACAGTGCTAAAAAGGGATGTTTTTGATTTTTAATAAATATAAAAATGCAATAATTATGAAAAATAAAAATATGACGATAAACTACACTACAGCAGGAACTTAAGTTCAAATTTTTAGAAATTTTGGAATTGAAATGATGTACGAAATAAATATAATCAACAACAAGAAACTACACCCTGGGAAGGGTATTTTTGCAATTAAACAAAAGTCCAGGGGTCAAAACGAAATTTACACACAAAAAAGTGAACTACATACAATATTTTCTGGACTAAACTCAAATACAAAAAGCCGCAGGAGCTACCTCGCAAAATCTCCACCCACGCGTGTGCTATGCACGCGCCTGGAAGGTCTTAGACGCTATTATCCAAAACGCGGGGTCTCGGTTGCAAATATTACAAAAAGTATAAAGCGGCAGATAAATGATTTTAGAGTATCCGGAAATTACACAAAATGTGGGGGGCCTGGATGCAAAAACCCCCACTTATCCACGTGGCACGCCCAGATGGATAGGACCGAGGACGATCGACGGTGGGGCTTTCTTGGGCCTTGGGCGGCTGTGATCAAAGGGGGGGGGGGGCGAGATCGACGGCAACTGTGTGTTGCCCCCTCCCCCTCGTTCTCCTTCCTGCGCGGGTGTGCGCAGGCGGCTGCTGCGCGCGGGCGGCGGCGCCGGCGTTCTCCTCCGGCGACGCGAGGCGCGAGGACCTCGCCTGGGACCTGCAAGATGCAAAAAGAATGGGCTCGAGCACGTCGTCTCGGCCGGATGGTGACGTGTGTGGATGGTGACAGAAAATGGTGGGGATGGCCGGAGCTCGAGAGCTCCGGGCACGCGATGGCGGAATGGACGGGTGCAAAACGAAAGAAAAACGGATGTCTACCTAATCCTAAGGGAAAGCTAAGTGATAAAATCCAAGAAAAAGAAAGAAAATACACCTCAAGAGCGTGGTGCTCGAGATGGGTACCTCGCGACGGTGAAAGCCGCCGGAGATGGATTGGAACCACGCCAACGACCAGCCTAACGCCTCCTCATTCGGCTGAAGGTGGTGATGTCACCACGACCTCTTGAGCACGAGAGAAAAGGAGCAAAAAGGGGTCAAAAGGGTGTTCGAAATTCAAATGGGGCTTTTGGGAGGTTATTTGAAAAGTTGGTCGACGGGGAACATTGATCGAGGCGCAACGGGAAGAGCAGTGATGCTCTCCCCGAAAAAATCCTAGGGCGTGGTAGACGGATCATAGATGATCAACTTTGCAGAAGAAATCACCCTCAAATAGTGAAAGTCGTGGCCACGAAAAAATCGAGAAGATGGCTACTCACTCATATCCGGCGGTCTGTGACCTGGGTCACAGAGTTGACCCATGGTGAACGGATGGCGTGGCCTGATTGGGCCACGTCATCCGCAAAAAGACAAACACTTAAATAGATACCTTGTAAATTAAATTAAAAATAGTAAATGATCAAATTAATTTTAGGTTATTTAATAAAAAATATTTATTATTTTATAAAGTATTTTATTCCGATTTTTAATTATTTTTATGAGTTATATTTTTACAAATTTGCATTTATACCCTTATAGGTATCTATATCTATGTATTTAAGTATTTTATTTTTATTTAGGTATTTTATTTTTATTATTTTTATTTAGTATTTTATAAAATTATAAAATACTTTTATTTACACAAATATATTTTTATTTTATTTTTCTGATTTATTTTGTATATTTAATAAAATACAAGTATGTTTTGTATAGGTAAGTCTATAGGTAATATACAAGTATTTTTATTTGTATTTTAATTATGTTTTTATTCTGATTTTAATACACATAATTATTATAAGTATTATTTACAACATTATAAAAATATAAAATTATAAGAATAATAAATAAATAATAAATTGAATATTTTAATATATACAAGGTACAATGGGGGTCCAAAACTCAACTTTCAAACCGTAGCTCCGCCAAATGCGAAACCACCACCATTGGATAGATTATTTTCTTCTATATACAATTAAAGGTGAGTACGCTGCATTTGGAGTTTTTATTTGTGAGATACGGGTCTGGGAAGTTGGCATTCTGGATTTTTATTCAGACCATAACTTTTTATCTGTACATTATTTTTCTATGAAATCAATTTTGTATTTTTCTTTATTAATTTATCTACAACTTTCATGTACAGAGTTTCTTTATTTGATGTATAAAAAGTGGAACCAAAAATAGGTCCCAAAATGAATAAAGAATGAATAAAATGAATAGGTATTTTGACTGTATTTCTGACCTTATCTCCCCCTACTTTATTCCTTGTCGACCTATTCATCAAGATGCCTAGGTCTCGGGGGTTTTGGGTCATAAAATATTTACAATATTTTATTCTTTTTCTTTTCTTTATTTATTCTATAATTTTGGCCTTAATTACAGTAATTTATACACTGTTTAGATGCACATGCATGAATGCTAAGATGCTCTATTTAAGGGTATTTACAGGTATTTGCTAGGGTTTTTGGTGCCAAAATGATAGAATAAAGATGATGAAATGTGGATTCATCAGTACCTCAACCAACCACTGTAGCTTGAATACTCTTGGGATCACAACAACCTTGGTTCCAAGGAAGTCCACATCCATAGAAGCGATAGCCAAGGATAAATCCTACAAAATAAAAGTTCGTGCCTCCAAAGTTTGATTGGTCATATCACAGAGTCCGAATTCTTGCAAGTAATTATCAAACCAATGGAATTGGATCCCCCTATGAAATGGAAGTTCACAATTTTATAGTCCCTCAAGGCCCCTTCCATTGTAGGATCCATATAAGACATGAAAACCAAATAGAAATCCAAGAGACTGAAGAGAAAGGACTTGAGCATAGCAACTTGCATAATAAATCCGAAATCTGATGCATGGTTCGATTTGGGATACAAAAACCTATGCCTTTCAGAGATTAAAAAAACAAGACCAGCAAAGTTGGTAACGCCACAAGGAATCTAAGAATTTTCTTGTACTACGATCCATATCTAACCACATGCACTCTCTGCGATAATAACTCCAGCAAGACTGGATGTAATCATCAAAATCTATTATCATCCTTCTACTATAAAGGGATAAAAGTTCTCCCAAGAACTTCAACAACAAAAATATTCTAGGAGAGAGATGTTGCAGGCCTCTTTAAAGCACATTAATTTTTCTTAGTCTCTTCTTCGTAAGGTGCTCATTTGAATTCCTCACAGAGGCAATAACATTAATATACTCAAACATATCAAAAGAGAACATAGCTCTGTGCTACCGCTGTGAAAGGAGAAATGTTCCTCCTAAAGCAATTTTCACAGCTATGTGTTCTCTCATGCATATTCGTAAGAATCATGTCTTCAACATCATCATTTTATGGAGTCACATGGACCATCCTCCTTTGGACCTCTAGGGGAAAGATTCGCTCTCGAAATTCACTCATGGCTCTCCTCCAAAAGATGGGCAGCAGAGTACTGTAAGGGAGCGGAGGAGTACTATAAGGGACCAATGCGCACACCAACATACACACACACACACATAAATATACACACATTCACACACACCCACACCCAGTCATACACAGACATGCGCGCACGCGTGCGCGTGCACACACACACACTCATATACACACCAACAAACACACACACTTCAAAAAAACACTTACACTCATACACACACCAACACACACACACACAGACACACACAAACACACACACTCACTTGCTCACTCACTCACTCACTCACTCATACACACATGTGCATACATACACTCTTTTATACACACACCAACACACATACATACTTCAAAACACACAATTACACACATACCAACGTACACACCAACACATACACATGCATCTACTCACTCACTTGCTCTCTCTCACACACACATACTCATACATCCACGCATATACATACTCTCGCATACACACACCACCACACAAACACACATTCATACACACACCAACACATACACACACACACACAGACATGTATTGAACATCTACTGTTTCTCTTAGACATTTCATCAAACACATACATCACATAATAAAGAAAATACATACAAGAAACAAAAAACCTATCATAACTAAATGTATAGATTAAATAAGAAACATCACATATTAACACCCACACTTCAACGCACACATCTACAACTTGCATTTCTGAATCACATATGATAATAACATCATATATTACAAAAAAATAACATTTTAAAATCTATTTAATTTAATCTAGTAAGATAAAACCTCTTAGACATTTCAAGAAACACCTACAATGCATTCAAATCAACAAACATACTTAAATACAACCATTACTCAAAATAAAAACTAATCTAATAGATGATAAAATTAAAAGACGAGAAATATACCTAATGAACAAGAGATTAAGATGAGGGAGATGTTCATCGGTGGATGAAGATAAAGGAGGAAAGGATTCTCTCCAAGGTGCAATAAGGTTGAGAGGAGATGGTGTCAAAAATGAGGATGCAGAAGAGGAGGAGAAGGCCGAGAGTGTAGTGGGTAGGTCGGGGTGGATGGAGGAGGAGAGGGTGTCGGAGAGGAAGGAGGTTGGGCGGAGCCAGGGCTTGGAGAGGGAAGGTGTCGGACACACAATGAGGGTGTTTTTGTTGAGTAAGAAATGAGGTTCTGTTCTGAACAAGTGTTCTATTTAACAGGCTATGTGATTACAATATGTGACAATAATGTGGTTGCATATTGAGGCGCCAAATCGTCCATCTCAATTTGATGGGCGCATATTAGTTTGTGACCATCAGTTCTGAGAAAATGCTCGCATTTGCTATTGCGATCACATTTCCACTACTAGTGGTGACAATTCAGTGATGGTAAAATGACACTTTCTTGTAGTGAGTTGTGGTAGGTAACAATAGCTTCTTCCTCATCCATTTTTTGTCTTATTGAGTGCATAACACCCGCCCTTTCCTCAATGTGGCCACCACCTCATAGCCGCATGCACACCTCACTTCTCCACCCTATCTCATAACCTCTCCATCTCTGACCACACGTGATGGCTGGAGCATCAACTCCCTTCCCCCACATGCGAGGAGACCCATCCATACACAACCTTACTTTTCTTTTTTATGCAATTTACCTTGGACGAGACTGTGTCTCGAGCCTATCTTCAACATTGCAGGTCTCAGCATTCTGCCAATAACCAGCAACTACAACCCAATGCCCTCTGTGGTTAATCGTGCATCATTGTTGCCAGCCACTCCCTATTTGCGAGCCAGAAGTAGAACACAAAGAAGAGATGGAGGGGACTGCGGATAGCAGTCACTGTTCGCTTCCCCTCTCTTAATCTTCACCATCCATGTGAGAGGTCCTCCAACCGTCCGATTGTATGCCATCTCCATATCTGAATCGCCAACACACCTCCTTTGCTAGACGTTCGATCACATCGATCATACGCTCTAGATCGCGCCAAGTAGTGTCTTCCGATCCCAAGAGATCCATGCCCCATGTAGGGCTTACGTCATTGCACGTACAATGCACATGTGGGGTTTCTGCATCTGTACACCTCAAGAGTTTTGATATTTCCAGGGATTTCCTTTTGGACAACTTTTGAACTTATGTTTGTTTCTCATGTTTGCATTCACATCCATGCACTTAAACATTGATTAATCATCCATCTTAATTTTCTTTTTTGTGAAACATGTTGGAAAACTTCTCTGAATACCTACATCTTGTTAAAGTTCACAACTTTTTGATGTACGAATGATTATTGGTGAATTTTTGAAAATAACTCTTTGCAAGCTTTATATATCTACTCATTTTTTAAATATTATAGATGTCTATTAGACTAAACATACATCTAAGTTTCATTAAAAACTAGTCTGATTTATGGCAAGAAGAATTTATGTAATATATCGTGTAATTGGTTTATTTTAGAAGAACTTTTTATCTATTTGAAAATCTAAAAATATGCTCATGTGCCCATAACTGTGTTTTTTAGATTTTTGTTGGATTTTATCTTATTGTTTATAAAAATAAAAAAAATCAAAAACATGTTTTTAGCCTTCATGTAGTCTCGATTTTATAGTTTATTCACATTTTTTCATAAACATGCCAAAAAATAAAGTACATGCCTCTAGGGATGAAAACGGATCGGATACGGATCGGATATGTCTATTATATATCCATATTCGCTTCATCTCTATCGAATACGAATACAGATACGGATATGATTCGGATATGCATTATGGAAACCATATCCTAAAAAATACGGATACGAATCCGAATCGGATATTTATCGAATCCGAATACGGATCGAATAAAGAGCTAATCTAAATATGAATTGAATAAAAAGTGAAATCCAAATATGGATTCAATAAACATGGAATACAGATCGAATAAGGACCACATATAAATATGAATTGATTTTTTTTATCAAACTTCATAATGATTTTAAAAATAAAAATGAAATATAAATAAGTTGCATCATGACAAAAGAGAGTGTCGATGTGACCTGCATTCTTGATCGGAAGCAAAAAGGAGATATGATTTTATAAGTTTTGTCTGTGCTCATCCCCAAAGAAACATGAATTTATTAATACATTAATATATTGTATTAAATAATGCATAATACAAATATGATAGAATAGGGTTGTGGCTTATATTATATTAACTAATATATAAAATAATATTAAATATTGTATTCGGATATCCGGATCCGAATCCGGATATTCAAGCCACTACCATATCCGTATCCGTATCCGGAAATTTTTTACAACCCATATCCATATCCGATCCGTATTCGATTAATATTCGGATACGGATATCCATATCCGGTAATTTTTCGAATACGGTAAGCGGATATTCGGATATATCCGTATCCGTTTTCATCCCTACATGCCTCTCATTTAGATACACTTCATATCAAAAATCTATGTGTTATTGTGTCTATTTCCGAAAATCACAAAAAGATAAAATACCTTCAAAAATCACTAACCATTCATAAAAATCAAAACGTAAACGGACAAAGTGTTATGAATTCTACTTTGAACTTGTGTTGTGAGAAAAATATTTTGACTTTTATCTACATTTTTGAGACTAAAATTATTTTCAAAGTTAGGTTCAATTACCTTAATTTCTAAGTCAACTTTTGTTTTGATTACTTTTATTTTCTCTCGTTATTTGCTTGAAAAATACCCATAATTTCAAAATATAAAATCACAAAAACATTGTGTTTATATTTTTATCATAAGTAAATTTGTTTTATTTGAAAACCTTCCTTTTTCCATTTCTTTTATATATTAGTATTACAAAAAAATTCTTTTTCTTTTTTTCTTTTTTATTTAGTTTCTAAATTGAAAGTTTAAAACTTGCCAAATTAAAATGAATTAAATACTTAAATAATGTAAAATTAAGAATAAATCAAAAGCATAAAACACATAGACAAGCAAAGCAATCGGACCTAGGATAATTTGTGAGAATCCCTATATGATTAGCAGGTCTGCCTCCTTGTGTTTGACCCAAGGTACACTTACCTGGTTAATTAGAACTATTTAAATAAAATGTGTTTGATTAGCGGTCTTTTGATTTGCGGTCTTGATTGGGTACTACAACTTGACTCTTTTAGGATATCGTTCAAAGCCGTTATTAAGGGGGTGTTGGTGCCTCCAAGGTCAAGAAGTAGAGTTTAGGGAGTTGAAGTAACATGAGGAGCATACATTTACTTGAGACCCCCTTCTACCATAGTCCAAGCTGAAAGTGGAAATGAAGAAGGTTGCATTTAAATGCTAATAGGGGTGTAGACTGACCAAACATTAACAAACCTACAATTGATACTTACTAAGCCTAAATTATGTGACCAAATCAACTATTCGTCGTATTTTATGACTAAATTATGTGAAACCCATTGTCTATTCAACACATTTAACTTCATTTGTACATAATTTGCATTACATTCATTTTTATGCATTATAAATAAAAAACACAAAAGGATAGAATTCTAAAAATTACCATGTCCTCAAATAAATGTTGATTCTTGTAGATAACCAGCGACACTTGTAAAGACTCCCTACGATTGATACTTACTAAACCTAAATTTTATAATTTTTTTATAATATATTATAATCCAATCAACATATGTATATGGACTTAACTACTTAAAAAAGAGAGCCTGCCTATATTTGATATTAATGACATGTATGCGAATGTATTATTATCTCTAAAACATCTATCTATATGATCCAAGCAATTATGTTTATCAGTCTACTCGACAAAATCATTAACAGTATTTATCTCACATTTATTCAACATGTTAATGAATGTCCAATTCCATATATAACTCGGCTGATAATATTCTCATCTCAAATAAACATTTAAATGAGAATAAATTATACCATGAATGTACAAATTATTCATTTGTTGTTGGAGTTTGAGTTGGTAAGTTCATGCATTATCAGGAAGAAAGGAAGAGATAACATTAGATAATATTTAAATTAATTTTAAAGGAAGCTGCATATATGCATTGCTACGCTCCACTTAAGTAAGCCATGTAACATTTACTTTATTGTCATTTTTTTCACGCAGATATGCTCAATCGTCTCTCTCTCTCCTCAAGGAGATAGGAAAGTGCGAATTCGGACGAACCGCTCGATCAAAATTAAGCGGTTCGTGCGGTTACTACAGCTGCAGACGATAAGCTCTCCTCCCCGGGACCACTCTTGGACCTCGATGCACATATCCGAGGATGGTCAGCTCCCTACGAGGATCGTCTCGGACGGCCCGCTTCCTTGCAACACCTGATGTGTATAGATCAGACGATCCACACAGCTTCTACGACTCTCCGAACTCGGCCACACACGACTCAAGTCTTTCACAAAGTCTGCACTTCTACGATATGGCTGCAATGGAAGAGCCGTCCACCGGCTCGTCCTCTTCCTCACGCTGCATGAACTGTCGCCAAAGCGGTCCTCTGCTCTCCAGCCGTTACCCCTTGCCGACGTTTCTGCAACCACCCTCAACAACACCCCCTATGGGTTCGTTTGGTTGCAGGGTTGGGCAGGGTTGTGTTGAGTTGGGGTACCCCTGTCAATAGTAAACTGTGAGGAAGATTAGGAGTGTTGGAAGGAGGGGTACCCTGGGCCGGGCCAACCCAACCCTGCCCAACCCTGCAACCAAACGAATCCTATAAGGAGAGGGAGGGAGGGAGGACAACCATGACAAGGGGGCCATCACAGGGACTTCCCCCCTTCCTAAAGAACCCAAAACAATCTCGGGGCTTCGAGCACAAGATCACCACCAACATCACCGCCACCATCTGCTGCTTCTGCAATTCATCCAAATTATGTTTATATTAAAACATTAAAAATTTGGAAAATTTCCCTTCTATCCAGATAATTTAGGTAATCATAAGCATGCACTTAAGTTTTAATTTTATTTACATTTAATCCCTATCTTTTAAGAAAATTACAAATACGTCCCTAGTAATTATAAAATTCACCGTAAAAACGCAGGTTCAAGTTCAACTTAACAGTAGTTCGCAAATGATATTACAAGTGAAACTTGTTAAAAACAAAGTTGAAATTCATTTCTAATAGATTTCGGTAATAAAGTTTGATAATCATATATAAAAATAATAACAGGTTTAAGTTGAAATAAAACAAAGTCCACCTAAAAATAAGAAACGGTTTAAGTTGAAATGGACTTGTAGGTTGGACCACATTTGGTTTCGGTTCTTTCACGGAAAATCATATGAGCCTATTGTTGGGGTCATATCATATCAAGCATCACACAAATAGAATCACAACCAGAGAAGAAAAATATGTACAATCACACAAAATAAAGTATTATAGTGGTCAACAATGTATCCACTTCAATGTTTTTGAAACTGAACCAGACACCGAACCGGAAATCTTACTGAAATTGTCGGATCGGGTTGAACCATGTAATCGAACTGGTTCAACCGGATGATGATGTCATCATTATTTAAAATCGGATTAAATCAGACCGGTGAAAAAAAGTGGTTGAATCGACTAATCAAAATGAAATAATATATATACATATTATACACTTAAATATACTTGAAATATAAATAAAATATACAGATAATATATATATATATATTTCACACTATACATAAAATATTGTTCTTATACACCATCAAATATCATACATATCATATATATATATATATTATTTAGACTAGATGCTCTATAACATGATAATAGTTTAATTACATTTAAACCCCAATTCATGTAAAAAGTTATGCTAGTATAGTTGGTTAGAAGTTTATAATAAGTTATCAAAGGACATGGGTTCAACTTCCACTACTAATAATATTTTTAAAAAATTGAAAATAAAATACGATTCAACTTGTGTTGAACCTAGTTAAATCAGGTAAAAAATATGTTGAACCGGGAAGGTTAATTAAAATTTGAATAATCAAATCGAACCGGCATAAACCGATTAATCGGACCAGTCCAGACCCGATTCACCGGTCGAACCGATCAGTGCGGTCAGATTTTCAAAACATTGGCCCACTTCACTTGCTCACGCAAATCTCTCTCTGTTATTATTTGAATGATTTTACTATACAATTTAAGACTTGTGACAGAAGCTTATCTAGAAGGTAATTGCATAACTCGACAAACAATATATTTGAATCCATAACCACGTTCCAATTTAGTACTCGAAGTAGATATAGGTCGGAGAACAAGAGGCGATGACGTTCTCCTCAATGGCCTTCCTCATCTGCCGGATGCTTCCATTTACTTCCCTTATTTCAGAGGCCCGTGTTTCGAAAGGTGAGTATATACCTCTTGTTAATTTAGCTAATCTGCGTACAATGTCGACGAAAGTACGACTCGAGTCGAAGATATGAAAGTCAAAGACCACTGGATAGGGAGCGATTTCAACCCATCTCCTGTTTTTGCCACACGTCCGTCGACGGACGCGGTTCTCTGCAATTACGTCCCAACGCGTCACCAGTTGACATGCAGGGCTTATTAGTCAACGGAGGTTTATTTTCTTTTTATATTTTATATTATATGTTTGGAAACTAATGTCCGAGTCAATCGCAACGCATTACTTATCTCTCTATTCTCTATATATATGATATTATCTTACGTACGTTGGGTCGGGGTTTGGGAGGCTATCTGACAGTTGGATCTTACATGGTCTGGTCGTATTGACAAATATATCGTGAGATTTAATAGTAATTAATTATGATATCGGAATGGATACGCGTAGCAGTGGAAAAGAATGCACACAGTTCAAGGTCACGTGGAAGAAGACGGACCTTTTCTAACGAATCCTTGATTGAATTTGTTATGATATTCCCCATGTTGTGCAAAATATACCTTACTACCAATTGACACCAGATGTTCACTTGGTAAGTTTACTCCCATAAAGCCGCTGAAAGAGCCTCCACCGTAATAATTGAAGATTGGAATAGCTCTCCGGGGATTTGCTTGATAAAGTCCACTTTGTAATCTGTATTTCTACCACCTGGAAAATCACCATAATGTTCTTTAACAATATGAAACCTTTTGATAGATCGACTAGTTGGTTTAAAAATTCATTCGAGTCCGTTATAGTGGCCGGATTTAGAGCTTGTCGAGAAAGGAAGTTGGGATGATATCAGGGGAGATGAAAATAGTCTTAGATCAGAATTATTTTGTCGTTATTAAGTTATTTTCTTGTGTTGGAAATGAATCCATGATAACTATAGAGTTTTATTAGTTGTCCCCCTCTGACATATTGCAATATCAATTATGTCCCTCTCTTTTTTGGAATATCATTTGTGCCCCTGACTTCTTGCATCGTTATCGCTTGTACCATGCTGTTAGTTTAACAACTAAAGGAGCAGAGCAAACCGTGATTTATTCGAACCATGGTGTGGTTATGAATGGTATAACAGTCAAAACAAATCCAACCCTCTCCCCAACCCATCCCCTTTCTTCCTTCGCTACCGACCTTCCCCTCCAACACCTTCCTCCTCCACTGCCGACCTCATTCTCTAGCCTCTTTCTCCGCCCACCTTTCCTCCGACCTAGCTCTTCCTTGCACAATATATGTGTTTACATTAATAGAGAGGGGTTTGCCCTCATTCTTCGAGCATCTCCAGGGGGTTGCCCACCAGCATCCAGTATTGTCTAATTACCCTTGCACATCATCGACTGGGGGAGGAGGAGGAAGAGAAGAATAGAGTAGAAGATACTAAAACGACATTTACCTTTCATTTTTATTATTGAATTACCATTGTGTCTCCAAAGTTAACGTTCATTTGAGATGAGAATGGACAACAACTAACACGAGGGACATAAAAGATCATTGTGAATGAAGTCGGGGGCACAAGGGATATTCTAAAAAAGAGAGGGGAATAATTGATATTGCAATATCTGAGAGGAACATAAATGATAAAAATCCATAATTATATTTAGGATTACCACAATTCCTCGGATCCCTTGGACATCTTTGTACGTCATTCTGTATGAACGTGCCAAATATGGTGGGCAAGAATCACTGTGAAATGTTCATATCGATCTCAGCACAACAGCCATGTTTTTGTTTGGGAATAAGTCGGAAATATACAAAAGCTAGAAGCGATGGCTAGTATTTAATGTTCTAGCTTCCTGGAAGGAAATACATGACTCGGCAAAGACATCTTTTTGAAGCTATGACCACGTTTCAATTTAATGCCCACAGTTATCATACATTATATAGAACGGAGAACAAGGGGACATGACGTCCTCCTCAGGGTCCCTTCCTCACCTGTCGGATGCTTCCTTCCACTTCCCAATATTTTACAGATCCCCATGTTTTGAAAAGGATATGAGCGTCTATAAAGGTCAATGTACGTTTGACAATTTAGCTAATCTACTTGCAATCACGGTAAATGTTCATGTCATCCCGTTTTTGCCTCACGTACGTCCAACTGACGCGGTTCTCTGCAATTTGTTCCCAACTCATCACAGGTTGACAGTTGAGTTACAGACGCTTCTTAGTCAACCAATGGAGGTTTTATTTAAATATCTTATTATATGTGTTTCAAATCTAATATCCGAGTCAATTCCTGCACATATATTCAAGTATACATGCATTGGGTTGGGACTGGGAGGTTATCTGAAAGTCATAGATACGATCAGATGGCGTTGGGAAACATGGACTGGAATGCACAGTTTTGACATGAACTGGACATTCAGAAACGCTATAATGTCCTTGCTCGAAACGAGCTGCATCCCAAATGTGAAGATTTTCATATGATCAATTATATGTTGTTAAAATGATCAACAAGGTATGCAATAAACATTAATTATTCAAATAAATATAAATAAATTAATACATCACAGATTAAAAGGATTATAATCATGCATTTCCGATTCATATCACAATTACAATATGTATGTATGCATGAATGGATTAAACATTGATACATCATATTAGAGCAAAATCCGTCAAATGCAAAAGAGCAAACCAATTGCAGCAAGAGAAGAGCCGAGTAGAAGAGCAATCCAACAGTTTAGTGAACGGGTGTCATGAGTTTCTGAGTGTAGGATCACCATCCAACGTTGCCATCGACCCCAGCAAATTAGCCTCTAACGTAATAACATTGGATCTGCTTCATTTCGATAGGAGGTTTCTTTAAAAAAAGAAAAATACTTCAGACCTGGGGGGACTAGATTGCATTGTGATTCATGTTATATTAATATTTATTTTTTAAAATAGAGTTGGCTGAAAATTTAGGTTATATAAATAACTATTATTTGATGAATTAACAAATATATATGAACTAAAATCAATAAAGTCAAAACTCCATACACACACACACAATATATGTATATGTATATATGTATATATTGCATACTAAACATAGAGTGTTTTATCAGTTGTGCCCTTCGAGATATTGCAATATTAATTATCCTCATCCCTTTTTGAAAATATTGATTGTGCCCCCAACTTCGTGTCGTTCTATCATTTGTGCCCCTTTGCAACTTTAGTCATCAATAACTTGAACTTAACCATGATTTTTTTTCAAATTATGGTGAGATTAAGAGTGCATAACAGTGTAAACACTTCCCCCACACATCCTCTTCCGACCCATCCTCCTCTGCCCCACGCCCTCCGACCTCCTCCTTCGTCCTCGCCAATGCACGAAATTGTGTTGACTTCAGAAGGAGATGGGGGCCGAGGTTCTCGCTGGTGGGCCAGCTGTGTGCGACAGACTGACAAGGAGTTCCTGTGGCTTTGATGCCGAGAACGACAGTGTCGTGGGGTGGTGGTCGCAATGGAAGAGCAGGGGGATAGAGGAGGAGGAGGGTGCATAGAAGGTGAGGAGCAGAGGAGGAAGAGGAGGTGGTGGTGATGGAGGAGCCAAAAGCGTTCGAGGAGCATGTGAGTGGTGGAGGAGGAGGGGCGTTAAGGGGGAGGGGGATCCGGAGGAGGAGGTTGGGGCAGAAGAATGGGGGGAGCCAGAGGAGGAGGCTGGGGAGAAGGAGGAGGGGGTGGAAGAGCATGAGGTAATGGAGGAGCAGGGGGCGATGGAGGAGGATGGGGCACTGGAGGAGGAGGCTGGGGTGGAGGAGGAGGGGGAGGAAGGGGAGGAGGAGGAGGTTGGGGATGAGGAGGAGAATGGGGCGATGGAAGAGTAGGGGTGTTGGAGAGGAGGGGGCGAGAGCCGGAGGAGGAGGAAAGACCACAACAACATTTTTTAAAAAAATTTAATTCCTCTTGTATCCCAAAAATTAACATACGTTTGAATTAAAAATGTACGACAACCAACCCGAGTGGTACAAGTGATATAACGGCAAAAAAATGAGGACACATATGATATTCCCAATAGAGGGGGGTATAACTGATATTGCATAGGGGCACAACTGATCAAAACCCATAAATACACATGGGTTTATAAATTTGATTATGAAAAAAATTCAGATCAATTAGCTTCTTAATTGGTGGTAGGTATTAATCATATAAAAGTTAATCATATTCAAAGACGTGTATTTCAAAGTCTGATTCAACATGAAGTTACTTAGAAAGTACGTTTAAGGGATCCCACATGCATCTATGTAACACATATTAAAGCATATAAATCCTCCGTATATAACGGCAAAAATGATAAAAGGGCAAAAAGCATATGAGAGTATAGGTTAGCATGCGTTATATTATATATTTTAAAGTATATTAAGAATGTCCATAGGTAGCTCTCTATCAATCCTGTTAATTATATATAAGTTTTGCCCTAAATCCCAAATTAACGAGAAACAGTTGGGTGCGGATAGTATCACGTCGCATGAGAACTCCATCTATTTAACACACATTAAAGTATAAAAATATAGATTACATAAACGACAAAAATTACCCGTGTTTGAGAAATCTTGTAAGTCCCGATCTACGTGACACAGACTAAAAATATATAAGTTTCAAAAAAAATTAAGTATAATTTATATGTTCAAATTTTGATTTAAATTAAATTATATATCTTAGTCAATTTAACAGGGGATTTTTACCCAGCAGACTCTATAAACGTTTTAAAATGCCTCTACGACCTTTTGCACAACGTAATTACCCCATCGATCATGTAAATTACCCCAAGAACCTCCACGGGCTTAAAACATATTACCCGGAAGGTTCATGGGGTAAGAGTTGGCAAGTTTACGAGGTCGAGGGAGGAATTAGGTTGTTTCAAAGGCCGTGGAGGTGATTGACAAAGTTTATAGGATCTGCCGAGTAAAAATCTCATTTAACAGAGCTATATCAATTCATTGGAATAATAAATACTTTATCATAAATCTTATAATAATGACATATTCATATTTATATGTGACTTCATATTCTCATCTATAAATAGATACTAAAGAGTAAAAATGTCAAACTGTGTAAATATACAATACAGATTTAAAATTATTTTGAAATGGAATCTTACTATATATTATAGCCCGTGGGGCTGTTACTGTAGCTACAATTGTAGCAATATTTTTGCTATATTATGTTTTGTTATTTAAATTGTGATATTGGATATCGCATGAGCTTGGTTGCCGATCATGCTAGGCACGACGTGCCCATTTTCCTCTTCACTTCTAAGGCACGTTACCCTGTCACTTGCCCAACTCTGCAAGGAGCGTGACGGACGATATTTACAATCACAATAGCGAGCACGAGTATGAGAAGCGAAGCTCCACACTACCGCTTGAGCTTTTATCTTTTGTAAAAGGTTCAAATTGATGGCGTTGCCTTATCTCTGCCTCGGCCCTGTAGGATGAAGACAATGCATGTTTGACCACCTCCGCCGCCAATCTCCGACGAAGTTGTCCTTCGTTCAACAAGCACCACCGGGGTCTCTATACTGCTCGTCCTCGACAGGAGGCCATGACAATTCTCAGTTTCTCCAAGTCATATTCAACATTCGAGTCTACGGCATCCTCCCTGCCATGTTCACTGTCGATCACTACAACCTGGAGACTGATATTTGATCAGCTTAGTAGCAAATGCATCAGTGAATCACTACGTTTGCCCTCCATCCTCGAGGTGACCCTGCCTCAGGAATCAACAAACGCATCACCGCCGACAAAACGGCACATCCCATCATTATCGTTGTGGTGGCCAGCAACCTTATGATCATTCAACTCCGCCCGACTACCACTGGTATCCAGGATTGACCGACGATGTCATGCGCATGACAAGCAAGGCCTGACCTTCTCTTTTTTTTAATTAATTTATTTATATTAAGTGCGAAAATCATAAAATAAATTGTTTATTTTCGTATTTTTTATTTGATTTCTGGCAGTCGATAGGGACATAAAGGTACTTCAAATTTGTTTTGTAAATTCGTGTTAATTTATTAAAAATCGTAAAATTAAATATTACCTTTTGTATAACTATGCTAATACTACTTTGCATGCACTTACTATGATTTTTTTGTACATGTCTGCCATAGTTGTTGCTTCGAAACATTTCTATGACGTTCGAGTAAAGATACAACAGTCTTTCATGCATTAGATGTTCAGTTATTGGTGTATAAACAAGCACGGCCTTTGACCTTCTCTATCTTCTGCATCCATGTGATCTGACGGTGGCGCTTCTTTCTCCTCCAACATAATCTATTTCTCACAGTAAGTGGTTTTATTCCATTTGTTTAATAACATATGTATCAAATAATGTTAATATAGCATTATCAATTATGTACACTTAATTCTATATACCTAGACGCGACTGAAGAATTGATTGTTGTACTTCACATTCTTTGCATTTATCACAATGAATGTTATGATAATCTTAGATCCTATGTTGTTTTTTTCAACCTGACACCAACAAGTTCAAGGTGCACATGCAGACTAATGTTATGTGGTACATTGTGTTTTTTCTTCCCAAGGTCAAGCGATGCTTAATAAGCATTTATCGATAAAAAATATGCTTAAGATTCCGTATTAATAAAAAAATATAGATATTTTTAAGGATTCATGTCCATTGCAGAAAATAGTTTTTTTACCAGGATAAAAGTTCTTGGTAAAAAGGTAGAAAAAATAACGGGAACTACGAGTGTGCTATAAAATTTGAAATAATAATTGGTATTTAACTGTCAAATGTGAAATGTTTACATTAGTTATCAAAGTCTAAGTAATTAACCTCAAAATCCAACTATCCTCTTTTATGCAATTAGAGTGTCGGAGTTTTGCATTTTCTTGAAAAAAGATCGCATTTATTTCATTTGTAATAGCATTCTGTTATCATGATACAAGAACAAAATATTTTTTATTCCTAAAAAAGTATTCTTTTTTAAATGATCTTAAGAAATTAATAGAATGATATATGAATATGGTTAATATATCAATTTGTTGATATGCACATAAGATATGCGATTATTATTGGTGTACTATATTTATTTACACATTAATTTGGATGGTGACTTCTAAAAAAATTTTATCACATGTAGTATTATGTTAATACACAAACATATGATCGCAAAAATAATAAACAAGAATTATTGTCGTGAGATGCTTTGATAATTTGGATTAATTTTCATACTTCCGATGTTAAACATGTAGCAACAATTATTATTTGTTGCAAAAATAGCTTTTGTTATACTAATTAGCAATGACTGTCAAATTTGTTGATAAAGGATAATATAATGATGATATTGACATATTCATAAAATTTTTATCAATTGTTGCTAAAAAACTAATGAAAAAAATTTTTGTTCTATGATTCATTGATAGGAATATAGCAATAGATACGATAATTGTGGTATATTTTAAAAAATAGGTAACAAATATTATTCATTGTGTATATTTAACTATGGAAGATATGTTAATGATTGTTGAATTATTTGTTGTATGAGGTCAAACTTTTATTATAATAATTACTTAAGTTAACGTTAATCTATATCTCTCTTTAGATTCCAATGAGATGTGTGCTCTTAAAATATTTCAAAGAGTAATAACAGGCAAATAACCTCCGATTTGATGTTCTCATATTTTCTCTATTCGGAAATTATTAAAAAAACAAAAGATAGAATTTCTAAGTATTTTCTTGGATAAATCACATAGTAATATAAATACATTTAATTACTTCTTAACTACAGTTATTAACTGCATATTTGTAACATAATAGTATGTCACTTGCAGCGAAACCATTAAATTGTGTCTGCGTGAATGACTACATATTAGGTGTCTTCAGTGGGGGAAATTGAGTCGAGTTTTCTCCTTTAAAATTAGCAAAAACCATACAAATATGTCTTAAATACCCTAAAACCTAGAGAACCTAAGGCCGTGGGGATTAGACAATATGCATATAGACCATTCATAAGTTTTCTTTATTAATGATTAATGAAATTGAATTTTAATAAGAGATCATGACAATGATGATATTATTGATGATATTATGTAAATGTACCGATGTGGTTGAGCTGCACAAGAATGGAGCGCCCGATAGGAGTGTATGAGGTTGTCCACTCCTAACAGTGACAAATAAGCATCCTCAAATGATAATGTAGACACGTCGAACGTAATCAGATTTCATTGCAGCCGTGATATGTCTTTCTATCTTGAAATTTGTAAAGATTTATTTAAAACCGATTGCCATCTGAATGCGAAACGCGGGGAAAACGGGGATCGAACCCGCGACTTCTGGCATGACAGACCAGCACTCTAACCAACTGAGCTATTTCCCCTTTTATGTGGCAAATATACAATGAGCTCTTTGATTTATTTTCTTTAAAAAGTATATTAGACGATGTTCAGAACTTTTAAGAAATGTCAATGGTAACTCCACTGGTCTCTACTTGATCTGATCATGTTAAGATTCACAAGCCTCCGACCACCTCCCAATCTATCCTTTCTACATCGTACTCCTCAACATCCCCTCCCATGGGTGGCTCCTCATCGTGCAATCCAGTAGACCCATTCGAAACTCCGTCGACAATCAAGGTCATGATCCACTTCCAAAAGTAGATGAGGACCTTCGAGGAGCGAGGTGATTTTCAACAACCTCCTTCCTAAATCCAATGTTTAAAGATTCCTGTGTAAAATTTCAGACATCAAGATTCATGAGCAAAATTTCAGACCTAAACTTTCTTGATATAATTGCACATATAAACTTTGAATGTAGATTTTATTTTTGTTCCTACATCTAAGAAATAAGTGAGTTAAATTCAATTCTTATTAGAATATCATGTACCTAAATTAATTGCTTCAATGACTAGACTATGCAGTGATTTGGTGGGTGTGGGTATCCGATTTAAATTTTATGGAATATAGGTGGATGTTTGAGTTTGTTTGCATTGAAAACTTTACGATGTAACTACATTTGGAGCTGTTAAATTAAGTAATCATCAAACACTAATAAAAAAACTCAAATATTAATATTAAACATACAATACCATATATATTATAGAACAAATATTTTTCTAAAAGCGGTACTTATCGTTGCATATCGTAAATTATTATCAAGATTTGGACTAATTCAAACACATACTTTTTTGAATTTTCTTGATTTTAAAATGTTCTCTACATGATTATGATATTAATTAAGGTATATTTATTGTGATGATAGTTTTATTATCTTTCCTGGTATATTTTCAGTATTATTAGTCCAACCCGCAACGCACGGGGGTGTTCACTAGTTAACATGGTAGTCAATTTCATAAAGCTCTGTTAATCCGTATAATTTGATCAAATATATTATTTTTTTGTAAATTTCAAAAAAAGAATGAAAACTAAGATTCAGAACCCGCCAAATGTCATTTCAACTTACAGTTACAATCGTTCAAAGTTCCCGAATAAAATAAACATATAATAAAGCGCATACAGGTGGATCACACCAAGAGAATATACTAATAATATCCAAATACCAGAAAAGAGTCAAATTGCCATGAAGATCTAAATCCAGGTTCCCACAACCAGCTGCGAAAGGGCCGTTGATCCATAATAAGACGAGGGGGATGGATGCCTCTACTTTGCCTCGTAAAGAACGCGCTGCTCGTCAAAATCGGCAGAATCCAAAGTTCCCATGTCCACGTTTTCTGCAATTGTCCCACTTGACATATAGTCAAACCAACGAAAGTAGTATTATATATATATCAGATCACCTCCTTCCCCTCTCCCTCCATCGCAAACAACCACTCTCTCTGAAAAGACCAAGCGACCTGCAACTGCAAGTGCAGCACCATGAAGAAGAACGATTTCTCCACCACGATGGTAGAAGACAGCATCTCCACGGCGGAGAAGATCATCACCAAATGGGACTTAGAAGGCTCTCACTACTCCAAGATTACCTCCCTCTTCTACGAGGACTGCGACGAGGCTCGCTCCTTCCTCTCCGCCGTCTCCGATCTCAAGCACGCTATGAACTCCTTCCTCTCCAGAAACTCCTCCTCCTCTGCTTCTCACCTTCTCTCACGCGCCCACAAGCTCCTCGACTCCGCCATGAACCGCCTTCAGAAGGAGCTCCACCAGATCCTCGCTGCTCATCGCTCCCGCCTCGACTCCGACTCCCTTGCCTCCTCCCGCTCCTCTCTCTCCTCCTCCTCTGACGCCTACAACGACAGTACCTCCGAAGATGCCGACTTAACCGAAGACAGCAACTCCACCTCCGTCACGGACGACCTTCGATCCATCGCTGAATGCATGGTGAAATGTGGGTACACCAAGGAATGCGTCAAGGTCTACACCGCCGCGCGCCGCTCCGTCGTGGAAGAGGGTCTCTCCCGACTTGGGTTCCTTAGGCTGACCGCCTCCCAAGTGAAGAAGCTCGAGTGGGAGGCTGCGGAGCGTTGCATCAGGAGTTGGGTCGCCGGTTCTGGCTCCATCGTGAGGAACCTCTTCGCCGGAGAGAGGTCCCTCTGCGACTACGTCTTTGGGTTCTCGGAGTCTCTCAAGGAACCCGTCTTCGCCGAGGTTGCGAAGGATCCCGCAGTTAAATTTCTTCGGTTCCCTGAGATGGTCGTTCCCAAGAGGAAGAACTCGCCGGAGAGGATATTCCACTTCCTCGATCTCTACGACAGAATCTCGGGGCTCTACCCGGAGATCGAGACCATATTCTCGTGCCACTGCACCGCCCATGTTACATCACAAGCTCGTGCTTCCCTTGCGAAACTGGGCGACTACATCCGATCCTCGCTCGCCGGGTTCGAGTCTGCGATCCAGAAGGACCCGCCAAAGGGGACGGTTCCCGGCGGCGGGCTTCACCCTCTCACCCGCTACGTCATGAACTATCTCGCCTTCCTCGCCGACTACAGCGAGATCTTCGAGGACATCCTCGCCGACCATCCCCTCCTCCCGCAGAAGCCACTCCCGGAGCCATTCGTGGAGTTCCTCAGCCCGGCGACCACGGCACCTTCCTCCCCGAGCCGCCTCAGCGACGAGGACGTCGGACCGGCTACGCCGGTCCTCCCCTCCCGTGTGGCGTGGCTGATACTCGTCCTCCTTTGCAAGCTCGACAAGAGAGCAGAAGCCTACAACGACGCGGCACTGTCGTACCTATTCCTCGCCAACAACGTGACGTACGTGGTGAACAAGGTCCGCACGAGCAACATTCGGCACCTCATGGGGGAGGAGTGGGTGAGGAAGCACGGCGAGAAGGCGCATGCGTTCGCCATGAGCTACGTGAGGTTGGGGTGGAGGAAGGTGGTGGAGGCGATACCGGAGGTGGGGAAGGGAGGTGTGGAGAAGATGGTGCAGTTCAGTGTGGCGTTCGAGGGGGCGTACAGGAGGCAAAGGGAATGGGTTGTGAAGGACAGGAAGCTGAGGGAAGAGCTCAAGATCTCCATCGCCGGTCAGATCATGACGCCCTACAGGGAGTTCTATGTGAGCTGCTTGGCGGCGCTCAGGAAGGAAAAGGGCGCCGCCGCCGTGAGGGAGGCGAGGTTCACGCCAGACGATATTGGGAACTACCTGTCGGATCTTTTCTACGGAGTACCGTCGGTTTCGGGGAGGTCCAGCGGATCCAGTTCCAGATCTGGATCTAGTTCCGGGTCGGGATCTTACTAAGACGAGCTAGTGGAGATCCGGTAAGCTGATGGTGCTAAGATTGTGCGTGCAATAACGTTGGTGTGAAAAAAGCATTGTTATATTGTTTGGTTTGTAATTTTGGATACAGCAAACATTGTTTGATTCGTTTACTTGTGATAATAACGATACACTCTTCCTGTGTTGGGTTTATTTTGTGTGTATCGGACGTCTTTCCTATTTCTACATTCTTGTTTAATTGTTGCATTTCGCAGTGACAGTATTTTTTAGTTGTGGGCATTTTGATGTACTTGTAAATCCGTTGTTTTATCACCTAATGCACCTTACTTCTCTTGCAACAACAAAGGATTGTCTTTCAATCTGGACAATATTGTTAAGTCACACATCCGAACTGTTATCAAAGCATACACGGTAATCAATGAGCATACAAATAACCCTTCTCACGAAGATTCATAAAATCCATTCAAACTGAGAGTTACATCATTACGTCGCCAATAAAGGTATGGTTGTAAAAGATAAATAAGTAATACAATAGCATTTCCTTGGTTCCAGTGGACATACAGATATTCTTCATGTTCATGTAATAAATGTTACCACAAAGAATATCTTAACGAAACTGTCATGAGATCCTATCTGCATGATCAACCTTGTCATGTGCCTGATATAAATAAACATAATTTTACATTAAACTAATGCTCTATGTATCAAGGTCCATGCATGGAAATTCTAACAGTGGGTTAAACCGTTATATTGCATGTACATGAGTTTCCATGATAAAATATCATTACATGCCTAATTGTTCCCGTGGACGTCTAAGTTCATTCCCTAACATATAAATTTTGGCTTCTTTCGTAAATAAAGGTATACAAATCTAATATGCATAAGAATATATAACATACACGTCTTTCATCTTGTGCGACATATTTCATAAGATTCATAGCATATAAAAGTTTCTTTTCTCATATAAATCACATTATATGTTAGCCCCTTTAAGATGACTTCGCATGACTTATGATGGTTTACTTTTCTTAAACCATTTCGTCTACAATATGTAATGATTTGTTCTTTTATTAAACTATTTTCTTGAATAATATGTAATGACTTACCTTTATAAACAGTTTCCTTGCATACTTATAATGGCTTACCTTTATGAACTCCTTCGTTGCATACTTGTAATAGTTTATCTTTATAAACATGCTTGTAATGGACTACCATTATAAATCATTTCTTTGCATAACTTTTCATGTATTGATCTTGTTACGTTTTCAACCGCTAGCATTCGCGGTCCATGGTATGACATGACAATATAGTTACAACTGTAGAGGACTTAGCTTTGAGCTCTTTGATTCTTAACAGTATTGCCCATTGGGCTAACACGACCCTCTACGGTCATCCACATGACTATTTATGAATGTGCCTTAATCTTGATTAGAACTTTGATGATTTAATTACCTTAGTAATCATCATTTGGTGTTATTATCTTTACAATTACAACATATTAGTGGTGTATGATCAACACTAAACTTTCTCAGTATTCTTGATAACAAAAGTGGTTTTGTCAAAAATTACACATTTACTAATTTCATAATTAGGTGTATCATGATCCGTGGTTCATATATATACCTTAGTTAGTACATAAAATTCTAAGGTATGATATGCTATGATATTTGTTACATAAATACCGTATAACTTGCATGATCATGAACCACGGATCCATCACCATGACTTCGAAATCAATCTGATTAGTACAAAATTGAGATCATGCCAGCCAAGAAAATAATATAAATTTATTACCAACAAAGCATTAAAATAGGTGAGAATAGATATTAATTAACCACGATCGACGTTCAAATGTTGCCATTGAATATGTAAGACGACGTTTGAATGTTGCCTTTGATGATCCAAGGTCAACGTTTGAATGTCGACCAAAAGCTTTAACGGCGTGATTAAACGGCCGGATGGAACCCTTTCTCGACGTTTATAAACGTCGGCTTTAGTTACCAAGAAACTCGACGTTTGTTTGTTATGTCGGATTATCCAACGACGACGAGGCTGAGACGACATATCCTAATCGACATTAGTAAACGTCGAGTTATACTATGACGACGTTTGATGTGATCAACTCCGACGTTTACAAACGTCGCCGATTGTGTAGATTCTACTAGTGTGATACAACACTTTTTACATTATATGCCATTGTACATGCTATTATACACTAGTACTTTATATTATATGTCGCATGATCATAGTATGCATCTTGCATGTCAATACATGGAAAACTCTTTTTTTTGTGTAATTAAGCTATGTATGAGTAAATCCATGCACCTTACTCGGGAACTTCTCATTCCACCGTATATTTTCCGTTGATTACAAATAAACCTCTAAGAATGGACATATGACGTAACTATTTCAAAACGTAAATATGATTTAATTACCTCGAACAATAGTGGGATTTAGTTCATGAGAATGTAGTTACCCAGCGTAAACAATTGTATCATTTCTTAATAACAATAATCTAACTAAGATGGTACTATATATTTTATTAAATAACTTTATTATTAATATCTAATACTCCAAAGTTTGCCACTGTATGAAGCTCAACAAATAATAGTTCCAGCCTTTTCATGATACGCAAATCAATATACTCATGCATGATGAAATCCAACCAGTAACGTCAAGGATGTACCTTCCTAATAACTCCATTGTTAATATGAGTCATAATAGAACAAAAACAAGATTCAATATCTTATTTTCTCTCTCTCAAAAATAGGAACTAAATCAGTTGGACAATATATTCGTTGATCTTAGTTTGTCTAATATATTGAGGAAGCACTCAGAAAAAGACATGTCGTGCGAATAAATAGAGAATCTATCTCAAATAGAATCAACACCCATGCATGCAATCTAAAGGTTTATACCTAAAATCAATATCCATACATGTCATCTAAAGCTTTGATACCTAAATTTTGAGCCCTTCTTCCAAATAAGATCATTATAAGTGTGTGCAATCCTATGAATCCAGCACATAGATTTAGAAGTATAGTCTAAATCAAATCAATATACTTAAATGTTAACATAAGATCTGACGCATACATCTATAGATTGTATCTCGAACATGAACTTTGTTTATACATAATCCTAAACCGATACATACCTCACGTTCCAAACTTGACTCATCCCATTGCGGTCATCATGGATCCTTTTGATGGTGTATCACACTCTCATCCTTCTCCGACATGATGCTATCATCTTATGCGACGAAGACGATCCTCCCAGAGAGTCCTCTCTCCAACTTTCTTCCTTTCTCTCTCCTTGCATAAGATTTTGGAAGAGAAAGTAACCTGAGTATTGGGAGGTGATGATCTTTTATTGTTATCAATTAGGAGATATTTATGGCTACTGAATCTCTTTTAATACAATTGATTCTCCTTTTTAATTACCTTGATAATGGTGTTTGAGAGAAAAATGAAAGATGATTGTGCAATATAAAATTTCAAGCCGTTACAATCTACCAACCTTAAAAAAAATCATCCTCGAAATTTCATAGAATCAGAAGATTCTGAAGAGATGTGGATATTCCCTTGCATCTTACTTTCTAACTTCCAAGTAGACTCCTTCTTTGATTATACGACGATGAGGTTTGTCGTCTTTTCAATCAACAATCTGTACAACTTCTCATCGAAAGTCAGATTAGACTGATTATCAAGGACTTTGTTCTCGACCATATGTGAAGGGTTAGGATCATACTTTCTCAGCATGGACATGTGGAACACATTATGTACTTTTGAATACTCAGACAATATTGCAATGCCATAAGTCCGTAGCAATCCTTTTTTATATCTCAAAAGATGAAAAAAACACCTTTGGTTTGAGAGATTTTCATAAATACATGCTCTCCAACTGCGTAACTCAACTCTCTTCTATGACGACTACCAAAAGACTTCTGTCTACTTTATGTTGTCAACAATCTCCTTCAATTAGATCAAAACCCTTCATACTAGTTTGAACTAGCTCTTGTTCCAAAATATATTTGTCTTCAACATAACTCCAACATGAGGGTGATCTATAAAGTCTTTTATATAGTGCTTCATGGGAAGTCATATTGATGCTCAGATGATAACTATTATTATAAGCTAATTCTACTAAAAGGAGATGTCTTATCTCAATTTCTTACAAAATTGAAAGCACATGCTCTTACAATATCTTCTCTTATAGATTGCCCTAATTAATAGACCATAAGTTGACATGTGAAATGAGGTGCTAACTTAAATTGAGGGTCGTGGCCTTTTTAGTTCTTTCACATAATTGGCTCGTAACCTGATCTGACACAATTAACATTGAACATCGAATACACTAACGATCTCATCCACCCAAATGTGTAAAAAAGGGAGATGATCTGGTTAGCAATGACCCATATGGTATCACAAGGCTGTATCCTTGCCTTGGGTAAATCAGTAACAAAATCCATGCAACATACTTCCAATTTCAATCTTAATATCTCGAAAGGTTGTATAGGGATAACATGTTTTCTGACATTTAATTTTGAATTGCAACATGGTTGGAAACAAATTTGGCCATCTCTTTCTTTATATTTGGCAACTAGAAATTTTGTTGTTCATCTTTATACATTTTTCTTGTTCGTGAGTGAATAGTGTACATTAATTTATGAAAATCATCTAAAATCCCCTATCTTAACTCATTGTCACCCAGAATACAAAATCTATCATGACATCTCACATCTTTATCGATCCCATAAAATCATGTTCTTCCTTCTTAGGATTTCAAACCATTTTGATAGATCAATATCTTTGCATACTACCTTGATCATTCCCATTAAATCATTTTTTCCACGGTATCGGTAATGTTGTCGAATTCTTAAAATTATCACTATTAACTCCAGGTCATGATTAGGGCAATTACTCTATTGAGATTTTGTTGACGTGATGCATAACCTTTTCATTCTACATAAAACATGTCCATATTTTGTGCCAAATACATCAATGTAAATCACAACCCTTATATTGCATAATGATAAGGCCAAGATTGTAGATATCGTCAATCTCTACTTCAAGTTGGAAAGTTCTTTCACATTTTTTTGGTCATATAAATTTTACATACTTTCTAGTGAGCTTCGTCAATGATAATGAGATCCTTGAATTGCATAAATCTTAAGTAGTATCATGTGAATTCTTACATCTGCAGAATTCGCATTCATTTGAATTCGCATTCATTTCTTGACTGACTTCAATTCACATAGATTCATTTTTAACTATGTCCACTTCAATCCCGTCATTGAATATGGTTTACTAAAGACTGTGATTTTGTCTCACTAGAGGTAACACTTGTAGAATTTTGCATAGATCAAGTGTCAACATAAAGTTTATAATTCAACATTGAGGTGTGCTTGGTGTTTCTCTACATCGCAGGAGTATTGCAAAAAACATCCTCTAAGGATATGACCATAAATTTATCAAGGTATTCTCAAACGACCCTATTAATAAGATTGATAAAAGTTGCAAGTTTGCAACAATGAGACCTTATTATGAAGGTTATTTCTGAAATATTCTCTGCATTGATTCATGATTCGAGTTAACTTGTATGCATAATGATCCTGGAAAAGATCTTCCATCTCCATAATCGATTAGATAAATCATTGATCCAAAGTAATAAATATTTATCCTTGGTGTGAAATATGGGCATGTGACCTATCACCTTTCAATAATCAATACGAAGATTGTGACCTATCTTTCTTTTCTTAAAGAGCATAAATGCCTTCCTATAGAGAATATCGAGTCACAAAAAAACTCCCTTCTACAGTTTTTATTGTAACTGATTCTTTAATCCTGTAAATTCAGCACATGCAAGAGGAGCTTCCGTAATCAATGTAATTTTTGGAATAACATAAAAAGAAATCCACTTGTCTGTAATAATGTATCCTCAGACAATCATCTGGAAATGTATCTAGAAAAATCTGACAACGTATAAATTCTCATTATATAATTGAGATGAATGTGTACCGAGTAATAACTAAATATGTTGTGTAAAATCTAACTAATAGCTCACGCTTATCATTTTCATGTATCCTTTTCATGTTGGACATGCGAGCCCACGGCGAGCCATTATGCAATAAATGTTATTGCAATTCACTCCTTGATCTGAAATAAAGAGTATATAATTTGCATAATAGGTCCCTTAGTACAATTAGGGTTGTGTACCATGGCCATCTTGATGATCATACAGCTGTTGATTCAATTATTGAATCATAGAGGCTGGTGCTTGGATGAATATCTAAAGAGTTAGATTGAGGACTCATCAAGCACCATCAAATGATTATTAAGAGATGATCTCTAGCCTGAGAAGGAGATGGCAATCCTTTCTCTAAAGGCTGATATCTGACCGACCTCTTGATGCAGGTCCTCTACATAGGAATAGAGATTCGGAGGTGTCAGATTAGTTAGGTCAAAGAGTTGACTTAACGAGATCGAGATAACCAAAGTCCTATATCGTATGTTGTCACGATACAGGCACGCATCCTCTGACCGGAGACAGATGTGTTACTATATGTTTGAGTATGTACATTTGGCAGACCAATAGGTTGATGACCTAATCAAGGTCTATACACCGGCGCGCTGGTGTGCATATAAGGGCATATGAGTAATACGATCTCTCAAAGGGATCATACAGGTTCAGTTACTGAACCGGAAGACATGAGCTCACTCATGAGATATTGGGAAGAATCAAATTCCATGCACATGGTCGTCTCGCTTTGGAAGCTTGACTGAATTTGTAGGTTTGATATATACTTTTGGAAAGTATATGATCAAGACCTAGGTATGATATATGCTTTTGGAAAGTATATGATCGATACCGACTCCCAATGATCGAATGAGAAACTTACTGATAAAACCCTGAAGTAGACAGTGTAAAGTTGATCTAATACTTCGGGTTTACTCCGAGTCTTCCAGTATGCAGGATGTACAGGTATTAGGAATACCTGAGGGTGATGTGATCATAAACGATTGTATAACCATGACGCTTCCATTCCTAGGGAGTGATGAAATGGGTCTGGATTTTAGTGACTCCTCTCAGTAGAGAAGTAATCTGATCTTAGTCCAAATGTTGGACATTGCTCTGAATGTGATTCAGATGCAATGAGAAGATTAGATTTGCGGTCTTGATTTAATCAAGCATCTATGAGAGGCCCGCGATCTGGATTTGAGATATCATCTCAATATCCATGTCACTATACATGGAACAATACAATCGCCCTGTCCTTATCTCCATGTATTCGCGGAGAAAGCGCATTATCCTTGAAAGAGTTCATGGATAATTCTATCGTTGATATATGTATCCGAGCATTGAGAAAATAAATAATTAAATGTGATTTAATTATCATGAATAATATGAATTTGATTCATATTATAAAGAGAGTTATCTTAGATAATTAAATGTGATTTGATTATCAAAGATGTAAATAATATGAATGTGATTCATATTATTTGAGCACATGAGAATAAGTTATCCAATATAATTAAATGTGATTTAATTATTATGGATAAGAATAATGTGGATAGAAATATCCAATTATTCATAATATATTATAAATGTGATTTATAATGTATTGGAGAGAGTTAAATATAATTTATATTAGTAGATTAATTATTAATGTGTATTGGATACACATTGTCTAATTAATTGAAAATGTAAATTACATTTTGTTTTGGGTTGTGAATGTGATTCACAATTTTCCAATGGCATGATTGCAATGTTCACAAAATAAATTGGATTTATTTTTGTGAAATAATATTCAACAAAAGTTGTTGAGAGATATTAGAGAGAATTATGAGATAATACAATCTCATATAATAGGAGAGGCATCCACCTTCCATATAGGAAGAGTGGACGGCCACAATTCCCACAAGGAATGTGGTGGTCGTCCACCCTTCTTATGGAAGGAGGCTTGCCTCCTTTCCTATTTCTCTAATTGAGATTGATTTAATATAAATCAAATTATATTCTACATATATTTGATTTTTATTAAATTAATTGTTGTTGGTTTTTACCAACATAAATCTTAGCCATTGAAAGAAACACAATCAATGAGAACCATTGGATTTGTGTTGTCCCATGGATTGAGATCCATGGATCCCAAAACCCTATAAATAGAGAGGCATACCCATGCTCTCTCTTTACACAACATGTGCTATTGTAGCACATCTCTCTCTCTCTTTCTCTCTAGAGGTCAGCCCTCTCTCTTCCTCTCATGGTCGTCCATCATGGATGCCATGGAGAGGTTCTCCATCGCCGCAGCATCGTCGTTATGCTGCCCGTTCGTCTGCTCGTGGATCTCCGTCTCCTTCGGTGCGCCTTGCTCGTGAAGAAGATGTCGGATCTCGTGTGTCGAGATCAGGAGATCCGCCGCTTGGATCATCAACATGGATTGCGAGAAGCACGCGGTTCATCCCCTCGCTCGCAAGCGTCTCCTCCGTCGGATCGGACTTGAGACAGGAGGTCTCTTCGTTTAGAGACTTGATCGCAACCACGCTTCAAGAGGTAATCCTATTACTTGTTTGTGGTTTAGACGAAACGATCCGAGAAGTGTTCTTGGATCATGTGGTTTCGTCGTAAGAAAATTTTTTAAATTCCGCTGCATCGAGCAACTAGTGCGACTAGTCGCTCTTCGTCGTATTCGATACGACGCTCACGCTTCCGTGATGCGCTTGAGGATCTAATCACATCCTTCAAGTGGTATCAGAGCCTCAGGTCGACGGTTTCGAATTTGATTCGCTAATCGAGGACGACTTGGGTTCGTTAAGGTCGCGAATGTTTTTATCGCATTTGATTTCGCAGATCTGTTTAGTGTATTTTTTCGGCCATGTTTAAATTGTTTAAACACGAAAATAGCACTTGAATTTTGTTCCTCATTAAATAAGGAAATCATAGGATCTGAGTTTGCGTAAATCGGATTTCGTATGCTCTAGATATGGTAGTTTTAATGAACATGTATCCACTGTTACGGGAACTGCGAATCTTAACGTAATTAAAGAGTTAATTACTGTTTAGAGACGCCTCAAAATGCGTGAAACATCACTTGGTTTCTGTTCTAAATCAAATTAGCAAACTTTAGAAATTGACTTTCCTTAATTTGGATTTAAATTGATTAAGATATGTTAATTTTAGTTAGTAGGGGTCACTGCTGAAATTACTTTCCTAATCAAGACCATGTGATTGTCAATTAATGAAATTAATTGTTAATTTCGAGAAATAATTATGGAAAATATTTGTGAAATATTAGAGAATGATTATTTCCTTAATTGACTTGGCCCCAATCAATTATTTGATTAGATTTGATCTAAATCATAATTGAAATCACAATCATCAAACTCTTGCTTGAGTAGGATTGGGAATTTGTCTAGCAAATTTCCTTATAATCAAAATTGTTTTGATTACTATATGGTATAATTTCGGTTGAAAAACCGATGATCATCTCAAGTACAAATTAATCAATTTGGCATTATCCTTTCCCGAGGTGGATATGGTGTCTAGTCGGGGATCGCTGGGGTAGCAGGTTGCAACGTATGCGGTCCGTCCCACTCCCGCCGGTACTGGCCATGACAGCGGGTAGGGTCGGGATAATGTCCGAGGGATTAAGATGTATTTTTCTAATTATTAAAATACGAATTAATACGTACTTTGAGACTAATACCATATATATATATTCAAGCATAAAATTAAGTTTGATTGATTGAATTGGATTGATAATTAATTTAATATGATTAAGTTAATTATGTCCAATTAAAATACTCTAATATGATTGGAGTTAAGAATTCCCTTGGAAGAATTAATTATATGAATGTGATTCATAGTAATTAATTAACTTTGAATAAGAGATGGAGGATCACATAAGTGACATCCATGGTCTCCCGTCAAGGCGAAGGGTTTCGTTGCCAGATATTATGTGTGGGAGACGCTTGTCCGAAGTGACAGCTCCTGCATATGATCCATTTGGATCGGGCTCGTCGCTTCTCGAAAGAGTAAGGACGTATGCGTAGTGACCCCAATATCGGGTCCTCATATTATTGGGGCGATATTGGATTGCGCATAGCGAGTTGTATTCCTGTTGACGGTTGGTTCAATTAATGGCGGGTCAACATCACCTTAGGGGTGGTGGGCCCGGGTGTTAAAGACCGAATTGGGAGATGCAAGTTGGACTTGCAAGGCGGAATGTGTTCCCGCTTCTTTTTATCCGAGTTGTAGGGTCTCATATTATTGGGATGCAACAAAGATAAGGAAGGAGATCCCAGATCTTGCTTGAGATATTATGGTAAGTATATCTCTTACATTGAAAGTGATTAAGGGAATGAACTTTCATTGTTGACATGGCAAGACAACTTTGATATAAAATTCCTAAATCAAAGTAAGTTATATATTTATATATATATTTATGCAAATTTCTTATTTCAGATAATCCTTCATTAAACCCACTCAATATTATACTCAATAATAACCAGTAATATCGTGGATTGGACCCTATGATCCAGATATTGTACTTGCAATTGGGCACACAATGTATGTGGTTGCAATATGCAAATTTCCTCATAATAATGAGAAGTGATAATTAAATAGACAATAGGACTAAAACCCTAGGGTTTGTATGTCTCTATAAGTCTTGATCTCATCGAATGTACTTTGGAAGTGACATGTCAATGATGATCGTAATTATCAAATAATCCTTATAAAATCAATAAAGATTTTCTGGCATACATATGTGCTCTTGACATTTAATCATGAATGATATGGTTCTCTACATCATGTAGAATAGTAGCTCTATAAGAGATAATGTATTCAAATTGTTTGAGTACCTACCTGAACCTATGCTTTAAGAGTTTAGATGGATGTAGGTGATGAGTGTCATCATTCTACTATCTTTACTCTAGTCATTCATGAAGCTTCATAATATTCATATTGTATGAATTTAATGAAGCATGTATAAGTGTTGAAATACTCTTATATTGAAATTTTTGATTTTAACATAAGAGATCCTTAGTCTTAAGCAGTGGTTGCTTATAGATAAATGGAGCGCAGTGGAAGCATGGGTTGGACCCAAGTAAGAAGTATAATCAAAGAGTTGACTGTACTTCTGTGACTTCCATATGACATCCAAAGATTTGGATGAATGCCAATACTGCAATATGTTGATGTGTTGATAGTATGACTATCAAGTCTATCTAGAATTCTTAGAGAAGGAATTGGATAGTATATCAGAATAATCTACATATAATCATTAAAATTGGCTTACTTATTTGATAAGGTAAAGTCTAATAATTGTATCTCAATCTTCTAATAACACTTGCAATTTGTTGCATATGTATTAGAATATTAGAAGTTTGATCTTAATGTTTATTGGTCATCCATGTTGAAAGTGATGCAAGTGTTGCAACAATTTCCATGAGATCAATAGACTTCATATTTTCAGTGGGAGCCCTTAGTCTTAGAGAATGTCTCTATGACCTAGATATTAGAATACACTCATTGTTTATTTCTAATTGTTGGATATAAACATGAATTCTGTAATAAATCTATCATAAAGAGTTATGATGAAGATATTTCAATCTAAAATCTAGTGGACTCTACATAATTAGAAAATTAATGAATGGTTCATTAAGATTTCTAATACTGAAAATTAAAGCTTTAAAGATCAATAGGAGGATAAAGATCATTTAACAAAGATCCGGCATCAAGTTTTCGACACATGTCTGTTGATGAGATCAATGGACTAGTAAGACATGAAACTTTAGATTGTCTAAAGATTCTAATCTCACATACTTGTGAATATTGTATTCAAAGTAAAATATCCACTACACCCTTCTTTGTGATAGGTGTAAGATGTTAAGGTATTCAAGATCTCATACATATTGATGTATGTGAATCATCTATATCATAATAAACATTATGGATATGTGATATCTATTAGTGATTATTTGTGATATGAGATTTCTTCTCTTCACTTAGAAAACTTTGAAATGTTCAAAGATTTCACAATTTTGGTTTAGAACCAAAGTTTGAAGGAAGATGAAATGAATTTGATCTAACCAAGGTAGCATGTACCTATTAGATGAATTCAAGAAATATCTTATGGAGATATGAATATCATTCCTATCTCAAACCTCCTAATGAACCTGAACTCAATGGAGTTGTAGGGAGATACAATTGATCATGTGTGACATGATTTAATCAATGATTAATCCTAGCATAATTATCTCTTAGTTTCCAAGGTATATATGTAGTAAAGACTACATTATATACTTAATAAGGTTCCATGCATATAAGCTGGAATCTAGCACTAGAGAGTGCTACTTCATTAGGAAAATAAAGGATGGTATTGTATACCTACTTTATGACCTTGAGATTCTTAAAGGATCTCATCTTCGAGAATGTGATTCTTAGAGGATGACTCTCTTAAGAATCAAGATAAAATGAAGTAAAGGAACTCATTTAATCTTAAGAAGATAATGAGGCTCATGAAATCGGAAACTAAAAGAATAATTGAAGATGAAACACTAATACTTTTCAAATAAGTTTGAGGATGTATTCCATGTGAAAATGATTGGACTTCATGTGATGAAGCTCCTGAGGATCATGACATGGATAAATGGATGTTAGCAATAAAAGTCTAATGTAGACTTCATATACAAGTGTTGTATATGGACCCTCGAGGATCCACCTATATGGGTAAGACCCATTAAGGTCTAAATGGATCTTCAATAGAAAGAGGGAACCTGATGAGAAGGTAGAGACCTTCAAAGAACGGTTCGTAGCCATGAGCTACACACCGAAGAGAAGACATCGCCTGCGATAAGACTTTCTCTCCAGTGACCTTGCTTTGACCCATCAGAATATTGCTAACTATAGCTACACAACTTGACTATGACATCTTCATGATGTGAGTCAAGATTGCATTCCTCTATGATTACCTCTCTTAGGATGTTCATATGAACTAGCCCCAGGGCTTCGTGGTTGAGGAAAGCAAGGTGTGCAAGCTAAAGAACTCCATCTTTGGACTCAAATAAGCTTCTTGTAGTTGGAACATAAGATTTGATGAAATTATAAATGTTATGATTTCAGATAAAATCTTGATGAACCATGTGAAGCTTAGTGGGAGTGCCATTGTGTTCATCATGCTAAATGTAGATAATATCCTAATCATTTGGAATGATCTAAGGATGATACTAGTAAGTGTTTTATAATTTGGTTGTTCCATACCTTGAGATATGATCTCAAGGATACCTCTTAGATCCTATTTCTGAAGATGTTCAGAAGCAAAGAGAAGAGGATATTGGGACTGTCACATTCTTAGTACACCTTGGACATATTCTATTCTTAGAAATTCCAAGAAAGGCTTCCATTCCTTAAGATATGGTACTGATCTATCTAAAGGGATAGCACCTCAAAAGGTTGAGGAAGTGAATGCTAGAACTGCTTGCACTTGTGCATCAGTTACGAGAAGCTGAGTGTATGCTGGATGTGTACGAATACCGGATGTCTGCCATGCAGTGGGAGTAGTAAAATGTTACTGATCCTACTATGGAGATAAAACACTTGATTACAGTAATAACAAAATCTTCATAGATGATAAGATTTTTGAGATAGTGATCTTAAAGTCTTATCTTCAAATACTTAAGACTATATAGATAGTGATCTAAAAGGTCTTAACTTTGGATACCTTTAGAGATGGTAATCTCCAGAGATAAAGGTATTCTGATAAGGATTATGAAAATACTGGTTATAACAAATTATTAAGCTATAGTGTCAATGACCCTATAATAGCTTTAACAAAATTGAGTATTGGTTGCATGAGATGCAACATTCACATTAAATGTGAGCACTGTTACTGGGGATATGCAAGTACCGTAAAAGGACTTGGTGTAGTCTCGCGGGAACAGAGTGGCTGATCAACTTACCTAGCTATTTTCTAAATAGCCTATGATTGTCACATGAGTGTGTGTTTAAATGATTAGCCCATTAATGGCTCTTTGGGCTAGTGGGAGATTGTTGGACATGCGAGCCCACGACGAGCCATTATGCAATAAATGTTATTGCAATTCACTCCTTGATCTGAAATAAAGAGTATATAATTTGCATAATAGGTCCCTTAGTACAATTAGGGTTGTGTACCATGGCCATCTTGATGATCATACAGCTGTTGATTCAATTATTGAATCATAGAGGCTGGTGCTTGGATGGATATCTAAAGAGTTAGATTGAGGACTCATCAAGCACCATCAAATGATTATTAAGAGATGATCTCTAGCCTGAGAAGGAGATGGCAATCCTTTCTCTAAAGGCTGATATCTGACCGACCTCTTGATGCAGGTCCTCTACATAGGAATAGAGATTCGGAGGTGTCAGATTAGTTAGGTCAAAGAGTTGACTTAACGAGATCGAGATAACCAAAGTCCTATATCGTATGCTGTCACGATACAGGCACGCATCCTCTGACCGGAGACAGATGTGTTACTATATGTTTGAGTATGTACATTTGGCAGACCAATAGGTTGATGACCTAATCAAGGTCTATACACCGGCGCGCTGGTGTGCATATAAGGGCATATGAGTAATACGATCTCTCAAAGGGATCATACAGGTTCAGTTACTGAACCGGAAGACATGAGCTCACTCATGAGATATTGGGAAGAATCAAATTCCATGCGCATGGTCGTCTCGCTTTGGAAGCTTGACTGAATTTGTAGGTTTGATATATACTTTTGGAAAGTATATGATCAAGACCTAGGTATGATATATGCTTTTGGAAAGTATATGATCGATACCGACTCCCAATGATCGAATGAGAAACTTACTGATAAAACCCTGAAGTAGACAGTGTAAAGTTGATCTAATACTTCGGGTTTACTCTGAGTCTTCCAGTATGCAGGATGTACAGGTATTAGGAATACCTGAGGGTGATGTGATCATAAATGATTGTATAACCATGACGCTTCCATTCCTAGGGAGTGATGAAACGGGTCTGGATTTTAGTGACTCCTCTCAGTAGAGAAGTAATCTGATCTTAGTCCAAATGTTGGACATTGATCTGAATGTGATTCAAATGCAATGAGAAGATTAGATTTGCGGTCTTGATTTAATCAAGCATCTATGAGAGGCCTGCGATCTGGATTTGAGATATCATCTCAATATCCATGTCACTATACGTGGAACAATACAATCGCCCTGTCCTTATCTCCAAGTATTCGCGGAGAAAGCGCATTATCCTTGAAAGAGTTCATGGATAATTCTATCGTTGATATATGTATCCGAGCATTGAGAAAATGGATAATTAAATGTGATTTAATTATCATAAATAATATGAATTTGATTCATATTATAAAGAGAGTTATCTTAGATAATTAAATGTGATTTGATTATCAAAGATGTAAATAATATGAATGTGATTCATATTATTTGAGCACATGAGAATAAGTTATCCAATATAATTAAATGTGATTTAATTATTATGGATAAGAATAATGTGGATAGAAATATCCAATTATTCATAATATATTATAAATGTGATTTATAATGTATTGGAGAGAGTTAAATATAATTTATATTAGTAGATTAATTATTAATGTGTATTGGATACACATTGTCTAATTAATTGAAAATGTAAATTACATTTTGTTTTGGGTTGTGAATGTGATTCACAATTTTCCAATGGCATGATTGCAATGTTCACAAAATAAATTGGATTTATTTTTGTGAAATAATATTCAACAAAAGTTGTTGAGAGATATTAGAGAGAATTATGAGATAATACAATCTCATATAATAGGAGAGGCATCCACCTTCCATATAGGAAGAGTGGACGGCCACAATTCCCACAAGGAATGTGGTGGCCGTCCACCCTTCTTATGGAAGGAGGCTTGCCTCCTTTCCTATTTCTCTAATTGAGATTGATTTAATATAAATCAAATTATATTCTACATATATTTGATTTTTATTAAATTAATTGTTGTTGGTTTTTACCAACATAAATCTTAGCCATTGAAAGAAACACAATCAATGAGAACCATTGGATTTGTGTTGTCCCATGGATTGAGATCCATGGATCCCAAAACCCTATAAATAGAGAGGCATACCCATGCTCTCTCTTTACACAACATGTGCTATTGTAGCACATCTCTCTCTCTTTCTCTCTAGAGGTCAGCCCTCTCTCTTCCTCTCATGGCCGTCCACCATGGATGCCATGGAGAGGTTCTCCATCGCCGCAGCATCGTCGTTATGCTGCTCGTTCGTCTGCTCGTGGATCTCCGTCTCCTTCGGTGCGCCTTGCTGATGAAGAAGATGTCGGATCTCGTGTGTCGAGATCAGGAGATCCGCCGCTTGGATCATCAACATGGATTGCGAGAAGCACGCGGTTCATCCCCGCGCTCGCAAGCGTCTCCTCCGTCGGATCGGACTTGAGGCAGGAGGTCTCTTCGTTTAGAGACTTGATCGCAACCACGCTTCAAGAGGTAATCCTATTACTTGTTTGTGGTTTAGACGAAACGATCCGAGAAGTGTTCTTGGATCATGTGGCTTCGTCGTAAGAAAATTTTTTAAATTCCGCTGCATTGAGCAACTAGTGCGACTAGTCGCTCTTCATCGTATTCGATACGACGCTCACGCTTCCGTGATGCGCTTGAGGATCTAATCACATCCTTCATTTCATACTACTCCAACCTTATAACTTGATCGCATACTCTTTGACCATCTTATATAATGTCAAAGGTTGAAGAATTCCGATCTCTTTAAATCATTAGCATTCTCAAAGTCATATCATTTAATAGAGACTTCTATAAAATCACTCCACTTAATGGTAGATGTCTCAGGAAAGTTAATTTTTTTCAGTATCTCACACCTTTGCTTACTATTTTAACAAGACCTAAATATAACATGTTTCTCAATAAGACAATCTGCACTTTCAAACGACATCTGTGTCTCTTGTGCTCATTTCTTAACCTCATCCATCTCTTGTATCCAAAATTCAACTTTATCCATCTCATCTTCATCCTTTAAGATGAATATTTGATGTTATGAATAAATATATTCAGGATAAATCCACCAATTAAAGCTATGTCCTTGATATTTTTATTATTGAATCATGGACTATAATAATTATCATTATGAGTCCAAGATACTTAATCTCAATATGTAGCAATACTCATGTTCTCTATTCTCTTCAATTCCATGACAAGGGGATATATAATTCAGAGAATCAAGTGATCAACTAGTTACTTCTAATACTAGTTTTTCTCTAAGTACCTAGGTCGTGGGTCACTATTGGTTAGTAGATATCCTATGTCTAGAGGAACTATAGCTTTAATACCATTTGCAATGGAATGGACCGTACGAGTTGATGGAAGCGTGCAGCATTAAGTTGCACATCCGAGGCGTTACCAAATCATGCATGGTAATCAATGTGCATACAAGTAACTATGCTCATAAGGATCCATAAAATCCATTCAAACTAAGAGTTCCATCATTACATCACCAATAAGGGCATGATTGCAAAAGATAAATAACTCATACAATAATATTTTCTTGATTCCAGTGGGCATACAAATATTCTTCATGTTCATGCAATAAATGTTACAATAAATATCTTGACGAAACTGTCATGTGATCCCATCTGCATGATCGATCTTGTCCTACACCTGAAAATAAATAAACATAATTTTGCTGAGCCTAATTCTCTATGTATCATGGCACGTGCATGTTAATTCTAATGTTTATTTAACATGTTATATTGCATGTATCTGAGTTTCCGTGGAAAACAACCATTACATGCCTAAATGTTCCCATGCATATTTAACTTCATTCCCTAACATATGAATTTTGACTTCATTAATAAACAAGGGTATAGAAATGTATTATGCATTACAATTTATAACATATGCATCTTTCATTTTGTAGGACATATTTCATAAGTTTCATGGCATGTAAAAGTTTCTTTTATCATATAAATCACATTACATATTAGCCCCTTTAAGATGACTTCGCATGACTTGCGATGCTTTTTTTTCTTAAACCATTTCCTATAAAACGTGTAATGGTTTATTCTTTTATGAAACTATTTTCTTGCATAATATGTAATGGTTTACATTTATAAATCGATTCTTTGCATACTTGTAATGATCTATCTTTATAAATCATTTCTTTTGTATAACTTTTCATGATTTATCTTATTACGTCTTCAACCGCAGGTACTTGCTATCCATGATAGGACATGACTGTGTAGCTACAACTCCATAGGATTTAACTTTGTGGTTCCTTGAAAACCATATGCCCCTTGACGGTGTTACCCCTTGGACTAACACGATCCCTTGCGGTCGTCCATGTGACTCTTTATGAGCATTTACCTTAAATCTTGATATGAACTTTAATGACTTAGTTGCATTAGTAATCATTATTTGGTGTTATTGTCTTTATAATTACATTATATTATTGGTGTAGAATCAACACTAAATTTTCTCAGTATTCATGATAACAAAAACAACTTTGTCAAGAATTACATATTTACTAATTTCATAATTAAGTATATCATGATCCGTGATTCATAAATATACTTCAGTGAGTACTTATATAATTGATGTCACGCTGAGCTGACTCGGGTTAAGGAATTAATTATAGTATCGTTGTTACCCAAATCAACTAAGCTGAAATTGAGAAAATCTTATTCAACAACGAAACAAATCAAACAAATAAAGCGAGTGGTCTTAGCTACTTTTATTTATCTGGCATAACGATCGGGGACGAACACAAGGAGCACAATTAAACCTAGGTAGTCAAATCAAGAGATTCAAAGGAATTCATTTTTCTTTAATGATTTTTAGTGGTTTTTAATTTTAAAAATTTTTAATTTTTAAAAATAAGGCAAATAAAGACAATGAGTAAAAGATACACACTTTATTTGTATTTCTCAAATACGATAAATACTCAAAAATCCCAACCAACAATTTTTTTTATGTTTTTTATACTATTTTTGTTAATTTTTCTGTGATTTTTGAACTTTTTATAAATTTTATAAAAATCAGAAAGCTAAGAAAAACTAAAATAGTGCAGAGTATGGAAAATTTTTCAAATTTAAAATATCAAACCAACTCAAAACTCCTGGAGGTCAATTTGTGCAAAAGATATATTTAAATATCTACAACCAGAATTCGAAATCACAATTCTGAATTTTTCAAAGATTTTACACAATTTTTAAAGTATTTTTAAGGTTTCGCATATTTAGAGTTTTATAAAAGAAAATGAAATAAAAATTGGATAGAAAACCAAACAAGTCAAAATAAAGCTACTTTAATTTTATAGAATTTTTGAAGCATTTTTTTATTTTTTCTATGAATTTTCTAAGTCAAACAAGAACTTTTTAGGTTGTTTTTGAATTTTTAATAATAGCAAATAAAAGAAAATCAACATTCTAAAATCATCACATGTAAAACATAACAGCATGAGCTACAAGGAATTTTTGTGGAATTTGCGAAACCCACCTCCCCACATCAGCCACTCGCCCTCCCGACCCCGCACCGGCCCCTAGCCCCACCCGACCTCCTCTATCGCGAAACCTCTCCCCGCACCGGCCCCTTGCCCTACCCGACCCCCTCTCTCGCCTCCTCCCAAACCCCGTCGTGTCCTCCCGCCACAACCCTAGCCTCCTCCCAAACCACCATGCCTCCTCTCAATCGCCAGTGAGCCTCCTCCCGCCCGCAGCCCTAGCCTCCTCCCATACCCCATCTACTCCTCCCTCCACGGCATAAGGCCCCCAATTGCCGGTGCTCTCCCGCTGCAGCACAAGCCTCCCGCAACGTGCTCCTCCTTCCTGCTGCCCCTCTCCTCCTCCCAGATTTGCTACTCCCGTGAGTATCTCTCATTTCTCCCTATTTTACATATTGTGTTATTGATCAGTTTACTCTCTTACTGCAATCTCTGTAGAATTATTGTGATATGCTCTAATCGATTTGTGCATCATCTCCTCTAGTAAATGTCATAATGATTACATGCTCTTCTCTGAAATGCTGAGAATTCGCAAATGAGATTCGATTTTTGTCATAGAAACTCAAAGTTTTAGTCGTTGACCTATGAACATTTTTATTTCTAATTTTTGATAAGGCTTGTTAAGGCTTCATGTAGGCTTGACATATTATCATGTAGGGTATTGTAATGTTCGTGTAAAAAAATATTTGATTATTATATAGGGCATTCTATAAAAGATGAGTGAATGTGTCTCATCTGGGTCTTCAAAATCCTGGAGAGCCTGGTGCCACTTTGCATCAGAGGAGAGCATATCCCAATATACTAAGAAAACAACCATGAAACAAAAGTTACAATAGCCATGAATCCAAAAATGACAAAATATAACATACAATTTGGAACTCAAAAATAACCACTTAAGTTTGTAATAGTCACATAACTAAGATAATCACAACTAATATTGAAATCACAATTACAAGGTTTAAACAAAAAAATCAAAACTCAATTCCAGTAAACCGCTTCTCCATTCTATCCATTTGCTCTTTGTTTCATCCATCTGCTTCTCGACATCGTCTTTAAACGTGTTTATCTGATACTTTAGCTCTATGATGTTGTGATTGACATTGTCATCCCAAATAAAAAAATTACATGATTCTCGTTCCTGCGTGAAAAAATATCAAATCAGACAACGATATCCACGATATATTTTTACATTAAATTTGTTGAAACATAAATACATGCCTTCTATTTGGGACATTGTAAAAATCGTCTAACCTTAATTGTGTCTTATTTAAAGACATATGTTAGTGCTTTCAATCCACAATAGCAATTCATTGGTCAATATGTAACTTTTTTAACCTTTGCTTTAGCACCAAGTAGAATGTTGGCATTGGTCAACCTCCACATGAATAACTTGATCTTAGGAGATGGTTTCTTTGAATGCCAGATGTTTGCACAAGGAGAGAAATGGTGCATCGGAAATCCAAGATTTTTCTTTCTTGCGACCAAATTTCGGCCATAGGCTATTCTGATCCATGAGGGATCTCCAAATCAACCTCAACATAAGAGCATGATTTGTTTGCATGGCCATTCTGAGTCCAACCTCCCTAAGATGTTTTGGAGTCGCTATTTCCTTCATGTAAAATAGCGGTGCCTCTTATTCGGCTGAAATCCCCACCCAAAATCTCTCATTGTACCATCCGATGCCTTGCACGCTTTCTCTTGGATTTGAATTGTCACGATTTGGTTAAAACAAAACTTCTATTCTCACATTGTTACAAGAAGGAGTAATGATATGTTACATACTAAATACTTTGACCTTGAAACAAAAAGGTAAGCCAACCTCTGCTTACTTATACTACACCCATTTGAACAGATATTCATACACCACAATCATGTTGGACCACAGTAAGTTCAGTATGCAAACAAAGCTAAAAATCGCATATTACACAACAAATGCACAACGCTTGTTCAATAAATTCAGCAAATTCAATAGGTTCGACAAATTCATACACAACCATCTATTTACTTATACCAGACAACATGTGCACAGTTTCATCAAGTACACTTGTACTACACATCAAAATTTACATATCATATAAACTCCCAAAAAAGAAAGAAACATCTCCGAGCTTCAAGAAATGGTATGACTGCTGTTGTTCTATCAGTTGCCATTTACAAAAACATGGTCCAAGCTTCAGAAAATGGTCCAACATCTTTACAACATCCTTCCCCTACAATCACGCTTCTGTTGTTCTATAAGTTGCCTCTAGATGTGCAAACTTCACATTTTGATAGACTGATTTGGGTATGGCAATCATAGTGACATCATTTAGTTGCCTCCTGTTACAAAAAAAATACATTTCAGATTAAGCCAATATTTCAAAAAGTAATCCAACAAACAATATCTTTTCAGGACATGTCGTTTGGTAATGTCCTTTTGCCCCACAATTACCACAGGTTCTTTTCTTTATTTCGCCTTGTGAGGTTTAAACTTCGACACCAGATCTCATCCTTTCTGCTCTTCGAGGCCTCCCTTTTGTTTTAACACACAGTGGATCACGAATATCAAAATGCATAACTCTTAGCTCGATGATAGAGAGTGCTTCGACGATGGATGGCTGGATGATCACTTTATTTGCTTTCAATTGCTTCATTTTTTCAAACCTTCTTTGACTATTTCAAAAGCAATTTTGAAATTACTCCTGTCTAAAGCTCCCAAGTCATACATTTCGGAATGAAGTGATCTCAGGCCCCATAACATGTTAAGGTTGGGCTTGTCTTTTGCATCATCACCATTCTCCTTTCTTGCACCAACATATCTAGCCTCGATTGGCCATCGTCGAAGTAGATATTCGTTGGGTATTTCAAGTAAATCCTTTTTCTGGAAAATGTAAAGAACATGACAACAGAGGATACCATCAGAAGTAAACTTCTTGCACGAGTACGGACATCTTCCTTCTTTTGGGTTAAAGTCAACTAGATATTTTCGATGTTTAACTGTATGCAAATAAATTTCACACCTAACAATATTATCATTCTTCACAACTTTTTGGTGAGCACAATTAATAATCCTCTTAAATTCATCTTGAAATTCCGTGAAGATTGTAGGAGTATAGAAGACAGAAGCTTGTGATTCCATTGGATGGTCACACTATAATGTTGCCTTTGTAGTCAATGCTGTAAAATCTGAAGTTTCTTCAGCCTCACGACGTGCCACTAGGGCCCTTTCATATTGCTGTACAAATTATGATAATGGTGGGTGAGAGTGGACATATCCATCAAAAAACAAGTTCATTCTTTCTGAACGTTGTGTCGAAGATATTCCTGCAAAAAATACATCTTTCAGATATACATGTATCCACATTCCTCACAGTTCATACATATTATGAAGCCAGTGTTTTTCAGCAATATTGTACTTTGCCCGAAAATTTTCCCATTGGTGCTCAAACTCAACAATGGTTTGACTTCCATATATCCACTTTTCAAATTCATGTTTAAATTGTTGATCACATCTCAATTGATGCAAGTGAATTAATGCATTCTTTCTGATATGTCAAATGTAAAATCTATGTGTTGTTGTAGGGAAAAGCACAACAATAGCTTCACATATAGCTGGATCTTGGTCCGTGACTATTGCAATAGGCAACTTACCATGCATGCATTGCAACCATCTACGGAATAACTAAATAAATATCTTCGTCATCTCATCTGCCAATAGAGCACATCCAAGTAATGATGATTGTTTATGATGATTGACACCGGTAAATGGTGTAAAAGGAATCAAACTTATTAGTTCTGTATGTGGTGTCGAACATCAACACATCATAAAAATGCAAATAAGAAGCTCATGATCGTCCATCAGCCCAGAAGACACTTCGCATTGTCATATTCTCATCAAGTTCAACTTTGAGAAAGAACTCACTGTCTGTTGTCATATTATTTTCAAAATATCTAGCAACAGCCATACTCTCATGATCAAGATTGTTCTTTCGACTGACTTTGATTTGGTCAATGCAAACTTGACTCGTAATATTCTTCTCACCCAAGACACTCAAAACACTGAAGATCTTGGAAGCACCTAACCCGCAACAATGCAACATGTCAATCAGTTCCCTCTCACAATATGAAATCTCCTTGTGTGATCGTAACTTCTCTACTTTGGATGGACTTATCATCACATGGTTATGTGATTCCTGAAAAGTCCGAACAATCCAAGTCCCTTCATCATCCACCAAGGCATACATGTGAGCTTGGCAACCTTCTCTAATGTCATGTCTGCACTTAACCTCTCTTCCCTCCTCTTTTTTGTCCTTTAAACCTTTAAATCCTTGCTTAGAACAAGCTACTTTTCTAGCAATAGGGAGATTTGTATGCTCCGACCAACGCATTTTATGTTTACGTACGGAGAAACCCATTGTTCTTGCATATGAATTGTAAAATGCAACCAGATCTTCATCTGTAAAAAACTTCATGCCAATAACTGGTTTCTCAACACTTCCTCCCACATCGTTTGTTGTTGTTTCTATACCCAAGACTTGATCAATAGAATGACAGTCCAAAATCACGCATTCTTCATTGATGACCGTGTGAGCCATTTCTTCCAAGTCTTCAGCACACATTTCATCTAATAAATCCAAATTTATGACTAAGTTGTAGCTTTAGATATAAAATGTTTTCAACAAAATGTAATCAATAATCTTATCAACGGACTAAACAGAAAAGTTCAAGAAGAAAATGGAATCAAAATTCAGCAACAAAGTTCTGAAAAAATGCTACAATCACCTCATTTCTCATATTCTTAACCATTCAGTAAATTAACCTTGGTTATGGCCTCTCATCTAACTTTAATCCTGGCTAATCAACAATATTCCTACACAGCAGTAGTATTGTGCAGGAGGTCCAAGCATGATTTCAGATCTTGTAAAAGAAGCAAACCTATAGGTTGACCAATGATTTCACAATATCGACCACAAAAATTTTCTTATCAAGAACCAATGATCTCATAATATATTTCTTACCCAAGCATGACTACACAGAACCAATGATCTCACGATACAATTCTTACCTAAGAACACAAATCTGTACAAAAAGAAAAAAAAATGAGAGATACTCACTGGAATAGCAAATCTAGGAGGAGAGGGGCAATGGGAAGGAGGAGCACGCTGCGGGAGGATTGTGCTGCGAGGGGAGAGCAGCAGGAGCTTGTGCTGCGGGGGTGGGAGGGGGGTGGGCACTAGCGATTGGGAGGAGGCTAGGACTGCGACTGGAGGAGGCAAGAGAGGAGGTCGGGTGGGGTGAGGGGCTAGTGCGGGGAGAGGTTTCGCGAGAGAGGGGGTCGGGTGTGGATAGGGGCCGATGCGGGGAGGCAGGTTTCACGATAGAGGCGGGTGTGGGGAGAGGCTTCGCGAGAGAGGGAGATGCGGGTTGGGAGATTGTGCATCCACCGTCAATCGCGGATGCGATCACACGGTCTGGAAGGCGGGTGCAAGATGCTCCCTGCGCCAATCGAGGCAGGGTCCTTAATCCCTATACAATTAATTGTAAATTTATGTTTAGCCATATACGACATAATTTTATACATTTTCACTATATTTGATACAATTATTATGGTATATGTATATTTAGTATATTTATATCATGTGTATTGCATCTAAAGTGTGTATGTTTAAGCTAATCTATAAAGTATTTCTAATATTATTCGTATCATATCATTTTTTAAGATATGGTAGTTTTCATATCCGTCAATATGCGTATTTAAAAATAAATAAGAATATGGTAACACGTATATCTGTATCTGTATCCATCTCCACGAATCCTCCAAAACAAGAGAGAAGTTCTATTTCAATTTTTTCTATAGAAAGTTGGAAGCATGTTGAACTAGAACATCATTTCCGCATGAAGTTGGATTTACAATCTTATAACATTTGTTCGAACTTACATGCGGATCAAAACGAGGGTATTATCATATTGATGGATGGAAACAAAATTAACACCATTTCTTGTGGACATCTTTGCAAAACGACCTCAATCATGTGTATGTTTTCCTTAACGCAAAACGACTTTATCACGTGTTTTTATTTTCCCTCTCATTCTCTAGCTATTTTCCCTCGTTCAAAAATTGCATGCGTGGAGATAGTGACCTAAAAGCCATAAAATATGCACACGTTTCCCTTTCGAGCATTATGATGTTTCTAGATAGAATTTTGGGACTAAATAACACTATTCTTTATTTCATTGTCGTCTATAAAAAGGATATTTGCGCTCAAAAATATGTATAATATAATATTGTTATTTATGTATGTAACCCTCGATAATCTATAATTACATGAAAAATTATGAATAGTCACTTCATCTTACACCCATAACCCTACGTTAGTTTTGTTCATTAGCTCAGCTAGATCATTGAGTTAATATAATCTATGTTCTATCTAACGATTTTTGAAAAAAATCCAAAAAATAAAAAATAAATCCCCTAATCCTCTCCTCCTTCATCCTCCAGCGCCCTACCCCTCCCTCTAGCCCCAAGCTCTCCTCTAACATCCCCTCCACCCAAAGCCCTTTCCCCGCTTTGCCTGAAGCCCCCTCTGCCCAAAGCCTCTTTCCCCCCTCCAACCGAAGCCCTCTCTCATCCACTCGATGTTGCCTCCACTCCCCTCTTCCCCCTACGTCGAAAGGACCCTCCCCCTACACCCTAAGCACCATCCCCACTGCTCCTCCGCCCGAAGCCACCTCCCCTATACTCGAGGCTCCCTCCCATTTGCCCGAAGCCCCCTCACCTCCATCCCCTCCGCCTAAAGCCCCCTCCCCCAACCGCTTGAAGCCTCCTCCTCCATCCGCCTGAAGCCCCCTTCCCTCCAACCCCCTCTGCACAAACAACGATAGCATCAACCCCCTCCCTTCGCCTCTCCTCCATGCGAACAATAACAACAATAGCAATAGCCTCCCTCTGTTGTCCCCTCCTTAGCCTCCCTCCACCTGCACAACCGCATTAACATCAACGACAACCTCCCTCCACCGCCCCCTCCTTTACCGCCACTCCCTCAACCTCCTACGCCCTCGCCTCCTCCCAGATAGTGTATCCAATCATCGTCAAGCATTTTCTCTCTTACATTATCACATGCCTATCCTCGTTACCATCAAATTCCATGGAGGGAAGAGCGATGGATGGTATCTTTTGCAAATGTGATGAATTCAAGGGGTAAATGGTCGAAAATTCAAGGGTTAATAACTAGTCGGGATTTCTCGTGTAATTATAAATTATCTGTGGTTACATACGTAATTACGAAAGTATACATGATTATAGCTTTAAATATTCCTAAAAATATATTCACTCATCATTACACCATCCTATTAGATATACTTAAGATAATTTTAATTCAAATACTAAGATTTCTCCTCGAAAGCACGATGGAAACGAAAAATTCATGCATAAATTAAAGAGGATAATGGTTCACAAATCGCAGAGTTCACTTATAAACTTATCCAATTTGATGTGATTATCTATGTGAAATGTCAATTCATATATAATTATCTTTAAAAAAATAGCAGGACATTCTAAATTTACGGTGTAAATTTTTAGGATAGTTTGTCAAATATAAATAGATTTCGAATATGGTGTAAATGTATAGTATAGTTAAAAAAATACGGAAAAATTTTGAATAGACTCCAAATTTTTAGAAGCTTTTAGCATAATTTTGAACCTGCACCATAAGGAGGCGTTCAGTTCGAGAATAAGCAAGAATAAAGAAGGGAAATAAGAAGAATAAAGGTCTATTCTCTGTTCGGCTGTAAAGATATAAATAAGGAGAATAAAGTAGATAAGGGTAGGATGGAATAAAAATATGAATAACGGTAGAATAAGATGAAATAATGAGATGTGGATGGAAATAACCGTACTCTTGAAAACCGTACTGGACTGAGAATTGACCTCTTATTCCAGTGCTTATTCTCCAAACGAACATAGCCTAAGCATGATTTACGCTAAAGCTTTGAAGCATGTTAAGATTCATGTCATAATTCTATTAAACGATCACATCTGTAAAAGATGTTTATGAAATTTAAAGTTTGTTGGAAGTATTGGGAAGAGTCTGTTTCTTTGCTTTAAGTGAGGCAACAAAAATATGACTACAGTTAGAGACATTGATTCATTGATTCTATCTTTGTTGTCAACTCAGCTTTATGAAACTTTTTAGGTGTATATAAAAAAAGAATTTTATCATTTGTGCTCGTTTTAACTACTATAATATCAATAATGCTTCTCTTTTTTTGTGATATCACTTGTATCCCTGATTTTTTTACAAAATGTACAATTCTATAATTCCGTTAAGGTGAAGTAGTGTCATGACTGATATTACAAAAGAGTAAAAAAGTTGTGAAGTTTGTAATAAATTAGGGATACAACTGATATTTAAAAAAGGACAAATAATATTACAAAAGTTAAAAAGGGTATAAGTGATAAATACCCTATTGAGGGTCCAAACCAAAATTCCCCAGGACAATAGAGATGGTAATCGCCGGAACAGCATCGAAGACAAAGGTCAGCAAAGCGATAGCAACGTGTTCAACAAACGTATGGGATTCACGCATTGAGAAGTCCGCTCCTTCCTCGCACCTTCCTCCACAGCCCTAAAACCCATATGGCGTCCATGTGAATCCAAACCATTCCCACGATCGCCAACAATGGAGCTCCGGAGCATCAGCATGAGCTCCAAGTCCAGCAGTTCCTTCAGCCCCAGGACGGGCTCGGCGCTGCCGTCGCCTTCGCTCGTCGTCTCGGGCTCGGCCAAGACCATGGACCAGGCGGCGGGAAGGAAGTACGTCAAGCAGGTCACCGGCCGCCACAAGGACACCGACCTCCACCTGGCTGCGCAGAGGGGTGACCTCGCGGCGGTGCGGCGGATCCTAGGTGAGATCGATGAGGTGGTCACTGGTGAAGCCGGCGGGGAGGAGTTCGACGCGGAGGTCGTCGAGATCCGGTCGGCGGTTGTCGGCGAGGCGAACGATGTCGGGCAGACCCCGCTGATGATTGCCGCACAGAGGGGGGACTTTGATGTTGTGGTCGAGCTGCTCAAGCATTCCAGCGAGAGGAGCGTGGCCTGGAGGAACCCGTCCGGCTGTGACGCTCTGCATATCGCCGCCAAGGAGGGGCATCAAGGTGAGATTTTGGAACAACAATGGCCTCTTTTGATCATCTCTCAGTTAATATTTGATGGTTTTGTACTTTCTAAATTTTGTTTTCTGTGCGAAACTTATGCGTTTATTCTGGGCTGTTAAATCGCTTGATGATTGTGGTGGACTCTTGAGTGTGGCGGGTACTATATAGCTCATGGTCTGATATGACGCCTTCCTCCAATTTCATTTATCAGAGGCTGAAGCTATTGAAATCAATCCATGCACAATACAACAAATATACCTATGAGAGAGAGAGTCCGGAATATGGGATCCGAATCAGTTTTGTGGAAAATTGACCCTATGAACTTGTTGATGTTAGGACTTTTATCAAACTAGTTAGCCACCCAAAATACTTAAACTCAAGTAGTCAAGCAATAATCATCATTATGTATATTCTGTTCTCACATTTTGTGAAAATTTCATGTAGGACTATGTTTGGAGCGTTACAATCTCTCAGGGTGTGTTTGGTTGGCGGGTTAAGACGGGTTAAACTGGTAGAGGGTAACCCGTTTTTGTGTTTTGATGTTTGGATAGAGGGTTAAACTGGGGGTGGGTTAGAAGTGGGTTTGGGATGATATGATTGTATTGAAGTTTGAAAAAGTGAGAAGTTATTGTGAAGTGATTGTATTGAAGTTTGGAAAAGTGAGTAGAAGTGGAGTAGTTTATAATTTTTATATGATATGATGGTATAATATATTATTTTTGATAGGATTGATGATGTAAAATTGATTTATTTAATTTTTTTAAAAAGGAATAAAGTGGGGCCCACATGAGAGAGAGGGGGATGTGGGTTAAGGGGGGTAAACTCCCCTAACCCGCAGGTAACCTGCATACCAAACGCTACCTCACTTACATTTGTAACGTCGTCATTGCTACATCAATCATCTCTTATTTTCAAAAATAGTGGTGGCCATACGCTCTTGGTTGCCTTTGTCTCCTATCTCCTTATTCCATCTCTCAAGTAGTCTTTTCCACTATTAAATGGATTCTACTTTGATACAATTTGTAACATCTTAGATGTAAACTCTAGCTGTTATTAAGGAAATCTAACACTGACAACTTGTTGAACTCAGGCTCAATTGAACCCGTTGAGTACCATCCAAAAAATTCTTAAGTTCAAGTTATCAACATGTCCTTAACTGTCGATTTCAATGCCGTTTCACTAGCCCCAAAAAATCGATATATCATTGATGTATCATTGAATCACCAGAGTGTCTCTTTATATATATATCAAAAAAATGATATAAAAAATCTCTTTGAGAAACACGGCAACAAAGGCATAATGGAAAGATATATCATCGAAATAGGAAGAAGTATCAACAAAATGGGTGGCGGAATTAGAGAAATTTTACATTTTAAGCGACATGTAGCGATTTGGCGACATGGAGGTAAAACCCTGGAAAAATATACAAGGGGTAGTTTCAATATTGCCATGTCGATGGGAGCGAAATATTGGCAAAGTATCATCGATATTTCGTGAAGTTTAAGGTCATGGTTGTTAAGTAGTAATCTTTATTACTTATAACTAACTCTTAACACATTGCGAGTATTCCTTGTGTTTGTAACCCCCATAGTCAATAACTCAATGGTAGAGCTTATTCGGGGGTGGGCAGGTTGGGTTGCCTCCTAGCTTTTTGATTCTTCCGACCACGATGACAGTCCCGTCATTGCCAACTGGTCCCGGGGATATTGAAAAATTACGCATTATAGGGAGGAATGAATGTGCGTCTACATGTTTTGATTTTTCAAAAAGAAGTTGATCCAAAAATTCAAAACATGGGTCAATAACAAGTCTTTCAAAGATCATACAATTCATGTATATCACATCTCAATCTAGTACCCGAGCATGATGCATGTACATGTACATGTGTCCTTGTGATTCCAGTTGTCTCCTCCTAAACTTTTCTAACATTAGTCATGTTGCAATATAACATACAAAATCCTTTAGATTAAGCTTGTAAAAATTGGTCGACTAGATTGCTTAGTTGATCCAACTAGTCAGGTTGGTGGTCGGCTGAATACAGACGGTTTGAACTAGTTGGCTGACTTTTTTTGACAATCGTTTCCCTTTTTCTGTTTTTTTTGAAAGAAAACTAAATCTAAGATGCTTATTATTTAACTGTTCTTTTATTTCGTTGTGATAGTATAGAAATGCATAAATTCATCTAAAAGAGTATATGTTTTAACAGTGAATTATTTATTTAAAATACAACAATAGCAAAGCCTTTTCCCACATTAAGTAGGGTTGGCTACATGGATTCTTTGCCTACATCCAGATCTATCTTGGGTCAATCTCGGACTTAGATCCAAAAAATTAAGATTCCTTTGTATTGTCTCATTCCAGCACTTCTTGGGCCTTTCTCACCCTCTCTTAGCCGGCTCATCATCCCAAAACTCGCATCTTCTAACTGGTGCATCGACTGAATTCCTTTACAAATGACCAAATCACCTTAAATTGTTTTCTCGCATCTTATCCTCAATTGGAGCTACACCAACTTTCCTTCCGATTGCATCATTTCGAATCCGATCTTTACGTATATGTCCACACATCCACGTTACATTTTCATTTATGCTATTGCCATTCTCTGCACGTGTCTATGGTTTACAACCAACATTCAGATATATAGAACATAGCAGGTCTCACGGCTGCTTTGTAAAACTTCCCTTTGATTTTCAAAAGAATTTTCTTATCACAGAGAACAATAGAGACTCCTCTCCACTTTAACCAACCTGTATCAATTCTATTAGTAATATCTCCATCAATTTTCCCATCATGTTGCAAAATAGATACCAAGTATCTAAAAAAATATCTATTCTAGATGTTATTATCACCAATCTTCACCTCGATTCCTTCACCATTGCTTCCATCAAAAGTACACTCCATAAATTCAGTCATATCCCTACTTATATGAAATTCTTTAGTCTCCAATGTATGTCTCCCGATCTCAAGCTTCTCATTTACTCCATCTTTAGTCTCATCAATCAATACGATATCATCAGCGAATAGCATACACCAAGGTATCTCATCATGAATGTGACTTGTCCACTCTTTCATAATCAAAGTAAAAAGGAATGGGCTCAAAGCTGAACCATGATGCAAACCAATGTTGATGTCAAAATAATCAGTCTTCCCAAATTGGATCTTTACACAAGATAAAGACATATCATACATATCCTTTATGAGGTTAAGTTATGACATGTACTTGTCTCTTCTCCAAAACTCTCCACAATATCTTCCGTGAGACAGAATCATAAGCCTTCTCCAAATCAATAAAAATCATATGAAGGTTCTTCCTTTTAGCTCTATAAATCTCCATCGTTCTCCTCAGCAAGTGGATGGCTTTAATAGCTGAGCAACCTAGCATGAATTCGAATTGATTTTCTTTTACTTTGGAAACTTGCCTCAACCTTATTTCGATCACACATTCTCAAATTTTCAGTGTGATTCATCAGCTTGATACCTCTGTAATTTGAACATTTTTGAATGTCTTCTTTGTTCTTATAAAGAGGCACCACGATGCTTCTCCTTGAGTCTTCAGGCATTTTCTTGTTTCACTAAATAACATTGAATAAATTTATAAGCCAAGTCAAACCATGCTCATCTAAAACTCTCCATGCTTCTATAGGAATGTCACCGGGCCCTACACCTTTTCTAGGTGTCATGACCTTCAAATCATCCTCTAATTCCTTCTTTTGTATTCATCTATAGCTGGCACAATTCAAGTGACTTTCACTACTAGTTAGATCTTCCAAAGTGGCCTCTTTATTTCCTTTCCCAATAAAAAGCTTATGGAAATACTGCTTCCATCTAGTCTCTATATCCTTCTAAGTAACAAGCACGTGACCTTCCTCATCCTTAGTACATCTCACTTGAGAAAGGCCTTTGGTCTTTTTTCTCTTGCTTTGGTCAACCTAAATATATCCTTATGGCCCTCCTTAGAATCAACATTTTTGTACAAACTTCATAGGCTTTTGACTTAGCTTCCTCTACAGCCTTCTTTGCTTCCTTCTTCACTATTTCTAGTTTGTGACGGTTTCCTCGGTTGTATCCTTAAACATAGCTTTAAAGAATGCTCTTTTAATTTTGAGCTTCTCTTGCACCCCTCTACTCCACCACCAAGCCTCCTTTTCATCGGGAGCTCGGATACAAGATGCCACCGCCTCTCACATATCATGTGTTCTTCTGTTATAATCCCAAGATAAGTATTCTAAAACCTTCTCCCCGAAGATTGATTGCTTCAATGAAGATTCCACCATCTAGTTCTAGTGATTTTGGAAATCCTTCTTTTCTTTACCAGCTTTTTATTTGAACATCCATGACTAACATGCGATGTTGGTTGTCAAACTCTCTCATGGGATTACTTTACAGTCGTTGCAACACAACAGATTTCTTCTCCTTAACATAAAGTAATCTATTTGTGTTATAGTCGGGCCACTCTTATAAGTAATTAAATGCTCCTTCATCTTCTTTAAGAGAGTTTTTGCTATGAAAAAATCATAAGCTATTACCAAATTTATAATGACTTTTCCCTCTTCATTTCTATCCCCGAAGCCATGGCCTCCATGAACAGTAGCATACCTTGAAGCGTCCTTTCCCACATATCCATTAAGATCTCCACTTAGACAAATCATCTGTCATTGTGGGATTCCTTGCATAATCTTATCAAAATCCTCTCAAAAAAGCTTGTTTAATCCTTTCATTTTGTTGAAATCTAAGATTAACTCTTGCCCCCTTTTGTTAACAATGCAGATCTTTCAAAATGTGATCCTTGATCATCTTTTATAACCATACGCCGTTGTTCCTCAGACTCAATTGCATGATAGATCTCCTCAATATCAGACCCAATCCCTCCTGTCAGAAGTTGGCTTCTGGTTGCCTCGAACTCAGCATTCAGACCTCCCAAGAAGATGAAAATTCTCTGCTTCCAAATCTCATCCCAGTATTTTTTCTGATCAACAGGGCTAGACCAGGTATCGTCACAGTAGTAATCGATCTCCTCCCATTTGGTTTTTAACGAAGCGTAATATCCAGCAACCGTTAGTTCTCCTTGCCGCATAGTATAAACATCCCTGCTCAATTGGTACATACGGATATCTTGCTTCTTTTGACCATACATGCTCTCAAGAGTGAGCCATTGGTCTCTAGCCGACTTCTTCCGAAGAATCAGGGGTTGAATATCAGAGGATACATCATTGATTATCCAATTTCGGCATTGGCTATCTTCAATGTACCGTTGGTCATATAACTTATTAGTGATCGGAAGTATTTTCTTCCGACCGTCAATATATCCTCCCCTACCACGTGAAGCTAGGGCAACCTCCATTGCCGCAGACCACATTAGATAGTTGGTTTTTGTTAACTTCATCGTGGTGACACTAGTGGGAACATTATCCATCTTAATGGTTATTGTATCAGCAGTATCTTCAGCAGCCATGATAACAACCTTCTAGAGATAGCAATCAACAATTTCAAAGAAACAAGAGAAAAAAAGGCAGAGAATACCACAGGCTTGAGTCACAGGGGCAAGGATTCTACCCTCCACCAAGACCTTGAAAACACAGATCTGGGCCACGACACCAACAGATCTGATCCACGCTCGATCACCGCACCAACAGGGGGTATCCGCAGGCGCACAAGGACAAGCACAGCAAGAGGCACGTCAACAGGAGGATCGTCAACAGGAGGATCGTGATCTGCACAAGCACAGCAGGAGGATCCGCACAAGCACGTGATCCGCACAAGCACAGCAGGAGGATCGTCCACAGGCGCGCGTTGGGAAGGGGGGGGGGCGCAAGGGGCCGATTCGACCAGAGATCGCACGCGCAAGGGGCAGGGGCGCTAGGGCAGGAGCGCTGGGGGCCTGGCGTGCGCAAGGGGTGGCGCGCGCAAGGGCTAGCCGGTGCACGCTGAGGCCAGGCGTGCGCAAGGGGTGGCGCGCGCAAGGGCTAGCGCGCAGAGGCAGATGCGACCAGGCAGGGGGCGGGAGGCCGAGTGCACGAGCGCACAAGAATAGAGACGCGCAGTAGGGCAGGAGGCTGCGTCCCAGATGCACGCGGGAGACGCGAGGACCTTGCAAGAGAAGTCGATCCACGAGACAACACAGAACAAGCCTCAATTAGGCTCTGATACCATGTTGAAATCTAAGATTAAGAGCTAGAAGATGAACACAAGGATTTACGTGGAAAACCCTACGATGAGGGAAAAACCACGGGGGCACACACGAACCCTAATCAGAGATTAGGGTCCTCTCTTCACTAGGTTAAGAAACCAATAGGGGGGATGAGTACATTATATAGGACAATGGGTAAACGGTCCCTCATCCAAAGACCTGTTTAACCAATTAGGCAGTACAACTCAACACATTTAAGTAAAAAAGCTTGTTTAATCCTTTCGTATATTTAAAATAATAAAAAAAACAAAACCGAGTAATTCAAATGCCTATTAATCTTTCGTCATTGACCCTGACCGATTGAAGATCAACTACTGATTTTTTGCAAGCTTGCTTTGGATGTCTCTTTTCAACGATGTAATAATAAATTTCAACAGGTACGCCGCACAATCTCTCACTAAATTTGCAATGCGGTTCCCCCAATTAATTATTGTTTTTCGAAGTCTGATAGTTTATTGCCTGGATTTGATGATAGTGCATCTCTATGTTGGAGATGAGTCAATGATGAGGTCATTGTTGAAGGCTTTTGCTATATAATTGAGTAATGATGTTACCCTTGATCTTTTCATGCTTGCAATCACTCCTATAATATGTTTCTCACTTTTTCGATTTTGGAAATGCGCTCTTGGTCTTTGATGATGTGGATGATCGGAAGTACCAAAAGATGATGCTCTCTTATTGAGAAAATGGGACGGAGTGGGGTTGTAAATTCCAAAAGACACTGTATAGTTGCTATATTATTTAATATCCCAGCTTAGATAATTATCGTGCGTCTACAACAAAAATAAAACATTCGGTGGTTCATGCATCTTGTTCAGTAGCTATTCATTAAAATTTCTTCCAGTAAGAACGAACATGGGGGAACGGATTGCAATTTTGCAAATTACTGCTGCATAGATTTCTACAATGAGATAGCTACTCATGATATTATCATCGTATTTTCAACGCAAATATTGTTAATCAATGGTGTTACCTCTTTTGTTAAAGTTAAAATTGTATCTAATCTAATTATCCTTGCAAGTTAAACTGATTTACCACTATAGATATGACGTGTAGCAACAAGGATGGTCACCATTATGTTTTTTTTCCGGAAGAACATGTGAAGAGCTACTGATTGCCTTGAATTTAAGTTGCTGTTTGACATTGTTAAGCTCAGGGGGCTGAAGATACCAGTTACCATCGATCTATCTATACAATGTTCAAATGGATAATTGGGTTGCGTACTCTGTGCCAATGGAAGACTCCCTAATTATATAATATTGGTACCTAATATTTTAACCATGTTCAAAATTTTCCTTCGAGCTCATGAGCATTAGGGATAGCGTCCTGGATTATTCTCTTATATCTATGTTGATAAAGAAACTGAGCTTGAGAGGTCAGGCAGCTGTTTTTGAAAACAGATCGAGGACAGGCAGCTGTTTTTAATCGTCATAAATACATCATTTTGTTTGATCTGAGAAACAGGTCCTCGATTATTTTTTTATTTAATACTTTTCATTTCAAATATTCTCTTTCAATTTTTTGCATGTAAGGAATCTCCCTGCATAAACTTCCAAGGCAGGATCATGCATCTTCTGCATGTAGATTTTCATGATGCAATTTTAAATAATAGTAATAAATTTTAATGCGGGTGCTTTTGTCAATTCGTACGTCCTGTTTTATTTGTCTTCAGGTAGTCATGTAACCTTCTTTTTACAGCCATTGTACAGGTACTTTTAAACCACTATCCCATGCTGGGCAAAACTTTTGACCACTCAAAGACAACCCCACTTATATCTGCGGCAGCCAGAGGACATACTGCCGTAGTCAAAGAGCTCTTATCTCATATTCCTGATTTGCTGGAACTGGCAAAGCAGAATGGTAAAAATGCTTTGCACCTTGCGGCTCGACCAGGTCATGTCGAGATAGTGAAAGCATTACTTGAAAAGGACCCCCAGTTGGCACGCAGAACTGATAAGAAAGGGCAGACGGCTCTGCATATGGCTGTCAAGGGGAACAATTGTGATGTTGTCAAGTTACTTGTAGATACTGACCCCACTATTGTAATGTTACCTGACAAGAGTGGCAACACGGCTCTTCACGTAGCCACAAGGAAGAAGAGAGTAGAGGTAATGTATTGATTAATCCTTAAAGAAGCTCTTCAAAATTATCAAAATTTGTAAGATGCGCCACGTTTTTCTCCGTTGATTGACGTCTTTCTCCTTTGTTGCAGATTGTAAATGCCCTTCTACTCCTTCCAGATACTCATGTCAACGCTTTGACGAGAGAACATAAAACTGCACTTGACATAGCCGAGACCTTACCTCTATCAGAAGATTCTGCAAAAATAAAAGAGTGCCTCATTCACTACGGCGCACTTCGAGCAAATGAGCTAAACCAGCCTAGAGACGAACTTAGAAAGACGGTCACTGAGATAAAAAAAGACGTGCACACGCAACTAGAACAGACCAGGAAAACTAACAAGAACGTCTTGGGTATCTCCAAGGAGCTTAGGAAGCTCCACCGAGAGGGCATCAACAATGCGACCAACTCGGTTACCGTGGTTGCAGTATTATTTGCTACGGTCGCATTTGCTGCCATCTTTACCGTCCCAGGTGGGAATAAAAACAGCGGGGAAGCAGTGGCTGGCACCACCACATCCTTCAAAATATTCTTCATCTTCAATGCAGTTGCTCTCTTCACTTCTCTGGCTGTGGTGGTGGTACAGATTACACTGGTCAGGGGAGAGACAAAATCCGAAAGACGGGTGGTAGGGGTGATAAACAAGCTGATGTGGTTGGCATCTGTTTGCACCTCCGTTGCTTTCATCGCTTCCGCCTACATTGTGGTCGGCAAGCGATTCAAGTGGGCAGCCGTTCTCGTCACCTCTATTGGAGCAGTGATAATGGGAGGGGTGCTAGGCACCATGACTTACTTCGTCGTGAAGTCAAAACGCAGCCGGTCGATTAGAAAGAAGGTGAAGTCCTCTCGTAAGAGCGGCTCTACTTCTTGGTATCATTCAGAGTTCTCAGATTCTGAGATCCATAAAATATATGCGATTTGATTGTTCATTTTTTTCCTGTCCTGCAAAGCAATAAGCAGCAATGTCCATAGCTTCTAAAGAAAATCAGCAATTTCTATATGCCCTTCGCTCAACTACTGATCTTGTCGATTAAAGTGTTAATTTTGACAGTGAAAACATGTTCTTTCATTTCAAGATTGATAAGTTGGTTCACAGAGTAGTAGTAATCTTAAGAGGTCGAGGCTGACATGCATGTATTTTGTAACAAAATGTAGATACATCTTTTCTCGGCTCTATTATTCTCTTTCAAACTCCCGTTCTATGTATTAACTCTTTGAATGGGTTACGAACTTACGACAGCGTTCATGATTTTTAGTTTTAGTGGAATTGGTGCTCTCATCTTTGGCGACTTGCTTTGTTTGTATTGGAGGTTAAAGTTAACAAAGATATATTCCAAGTCTTGAGCTAACTTATTACTTATTATGAGAATTATTTATTTGGATTGTGGTAGTTGAGTTCAGTTGTTGGTAAAAATTGAACAGATGCGAGTGTCTCTCCACTGATAGTAGGTGATTAGGAACTAATTAAAAACAATGGTCGGTGAGATAAGTTCAGGATCTTATGGGTGTTAAATTTTTTTTGATATCGAAAATAATACTTTAGACATCTAATATATCCTTTTAGTCGCAGCAACCACTCGTGCTTGTCTTCTTGTAGATGTTGTCATGGTGGTTGGCCCTCAACCATAATCGTGTGAGTGAGGAAGAACAAAAGAGAAGTGAATGCTAGTATTGCGAATCCATAGAAGCACGCACAAACACGATCGATCACGCAAGAACAAAGATACATAATTTTATAAGGTTCACCTGCAATTGAGCTACGTTATTGGCCGATGGTAATCGATTTTCACTATGTGGAGAATAAGAAAAAATATAGAGGATACAGAGAGTCATAATCCTAAGAGAGCTTATATACTATTCTCGTGCCGATGGATACTCGGTACAAACAAATCCATATACCCGAATACAAATAGAACCATTAATAACAAATCTCAAAGGTTATTGATATGACATGAGGAGGTGCATATGACAATTCTCCAACCTGGGTCAGATGGTTAGGATTCAAGGCATATTAAAAATTGATTTGGTTTTTGTACTCAACCAAACAGGGGTAGTCTAATCCTTAACATAAAAAAATAGGTTTTGAATATATGGTTGATATATCGGTATTGACATGAGACTGATATATCAAGCGATATGGTGATATATGCTCTTGAAAATGTCTTTCCTTCACAAATGGTCGTTGATATGGGCGATTGAAATATCATATCGACATATGATCGATAATATCGACATTTAAACTCTTGCAAAAAAAAGTAATGGTGGTCACACATTTCCATTAATTGAAGACCACATTGTTTGTTTTGAAACAAGAGGGAAACATACAAAAGTGTTCGTCTCAAGATTTGAACTCTATTTTTTTAAGTGGCAGGCACACTCACCTTGTAGCAAAGCCAAAAGATAAAATACCACCTTGTTACTTTTAAAAATTTCGCATGAGATTGAAATTGAGTTTATAATCAAGAGAGTTTTGTGTGATTTACTCTAAACTTCACCTAGGGGCATGTTTGGCTAGTGGGATGGGATGGGTCTGGGTATCCACTTGTGAATAGTAGTTGTTTGGATGATTATGAGGGTTGGAAAAGAGTTGGAATAAAGAATGCGATGTGATATGATTTTGATTTGTCATGAATTTTAACTCAGAATTGAAGGGAGATACACCGGGATACCTGGGTTATCCCACTAACCAAACGGACCCCTAAAGTAATTACCCTGAAGTTAAAAAAGTCGGAGCAGTTTTTTTTACCTTCGTCTCTTTCTGGAATAAAGAGGCAACCCCCTCCTCGAAGCTATTTTTCTAATCTTTCCATCCGTATAAAAATTAGAACGCAGTCCTCTTCCATCGTTGGGAAGCTGAACGGGCAATCAAGTAGTTCGAGGGGGCTATGGAGGAAGAGATCTTGTCGGGATCCGCCTACGAGCTGCTCCTCTCCTGTCCTTACGGTCTTTCCCGCTCCCAGGTATCCGCACTCGTCTTATTAGGGCTTTCAACGGTCTTAATTGGCCGGTAATCACATAAAAGAGAACTCGATCCCAACACATTGTATAATTCTGATGATGGGTTTAAGTCCGTTGATCAGTAAAGGGATTAATGCCATTAGCAAAACTTATATTTTTTCCTTTCTGTGTCATTTTACATCGAGGAGATTTTTTTGCAGAGTTTTTTGGGGAGGTGCCCATTTGGAAATACTAAACGCATGTCATCTACGGGGAATTGGATTGAAAAATCCCACATTTTACTGAATCTTGATGGCTAATGATGTGTGAGGATGTCTTGGTCAGAAACTGGGTAATACAGGGACAATTCGTCCGGGTGGCAAGTCTCGAACTTATTGGTCCTGGACGGTCGCAAATATTTTATTTTCTTACGTGAGTGGTACCAATGAGAGCCGTCTCTCGAAGAGACTATTTTGGCTAAAATCAAATAAGAGGCGGCTTCACATCTTGTTGTTTCTATGAATAATCAATAGGGAACCGTCTCTTGTATATGCGTCATTAGCTAAAATCAAAGCTGTCTCTTGAAGAGGCGTCTTACATACAGTACATAATAAAATAAAATATTTGCGACCGCCATAGCCAATAAGTTTTGAAACTTGTCGCTCGAATGAATTTTCCTCGATGTGTCATGCACACTACATTTTTGGGATTGTGGAGCTGTACTCACTAGTTAATCTGGTCAAGTGTGAATCATTTCCCAATGCTTCTCAAGTGTATGAATAGTTTTCACCTGAATTGCTACTTTTCCTTGTTCTGAATTGTATATGTTGAGATATTTCTACATTCCATGTATCTTTCCTGTTATTTTATTTCCTTCTGTCTATTCTATGTAATTTTCCATAGGTTTCTCCCTATATAAAAGAGCCTAGGGTTACGAGAAATAGTTATCTCTCTTCGTTTTCTTCCAACATGGTATCAGAGCGGCAATCCTATACCAGAGCTCGTGTACCCAAAAACCCTAACCCCACCTCATACCGGTCTCCGCGCGTCGCCACCCACACGCAGCCCGCGCGCGCCTCCGTCAACCCTTCTCCGCGTGCCGTCTCCCACGAACGCTGCACACCGCACATGTGCGCAGACCTCGCGCGTCGCCTGCGCGTGTCGTCGTGCGCTGATCTGCGCAGAGCATGCGTGTCGCCTACCTGTGCGTGCCTCTGCCTGCGCACCTCCTTGTGCCGTGCACTGATCTTGTGCACTGATCCTGTGTCGTGCATTGATCTTGTGCGTAGACCCTATGCATTGATCTGTGCACCTCCCCGTGACGTGCTTAGCACTGCCTAGCGTCGACTAGCGCGCTCCAGCGCCCTCTGCGTGTTGCGCCTCATTGCCCCGCCGTCGTTCGCCTCATTCCTTTGATGGATTTGGGGGCATAAGCCTACATTACCCAAATCCACGTATGTTTGTGTAGACATTCATTCGTTGATTTACGATATCCTAGTCTTTTATATCTAGCAAGATGTCTGAGAACAAGGTTGATGTATCCGCCACATGCGCCCTTAGAGGTCCGACGCCTATTTTCAAAATGAACGGGACAAATTATGAGCTCTGGACTATGCAGTTCATGAGCTTTATGAAGTCGAATGGTAAGAAACACATTCTTACCGAGGAAGAACCGATGGAGAAGACTGGGATAAACACCTCATGGGAGGCGGGCGACGCTTATGCCAAAGTTTGGCTGTCAGGAATATTGACGATTGAGATCGCCAATGATGTGTTACATCATCCTACTGCTAAGGCGATGTGGGATATCCTTGCAGCAACATATTCTCAAACGAGGAACGAGACGAAGATGCTCCAACTTCAGTATGACATATTCACTATCAAGCAGAACAAACATCCTTTGCATTCACTCTATACATCCTTGCGTGGTATGTTTGAGAAGCTTCACAGTTTCATGCCTCTAACAGTAACTCCTGAGCAACAGAAGACATATAGGAATGCTATCATGGTAGGGGTATTTCTTGCAGTCCTTGACACTGAATATGAAGCTGCTCGCTTTCAGATTCTAGCAGATACCTCTATTCCTCCCATGGAGGAAGCTTTCCGCAAACTCAACAGGATTACTATTCCTTCTACAGCCCCTAGTCAGACTTCCTCGACTATGGCAACCTCTCGAGGAAGAGGATGCCATTCTACCTTCCGTGGATGTGGACCTCGTGCTAGAGGAGGTCGCACTCGTCAGTCCTGTACCTTCTGCTACCGCCCAGGTCACTCAGAGGAGACATGCTATTTTAAGCATGGGTTCCCGGCATCAACCCGTGTTGTAGAGCAGATCGAGTCTCCTGTTGCTTCTACTCTAGATCAGAGGTTTGATTACCTTGTTGCCAGACTGAGAGATATTATACTTCTGCCTCACCATCCTCAGGAGATCACTCAGATGTGGCAGTCTCAGCAACTGCCAGTACTTCTGCTACAGCTAGCACCTCAGGTACTTATGCTTTTAAATCTTGTCACATATCTGACAGTACATAGTGAATTATAGACTCTGGTGCTACACATCACCTATGTGGAGAGGAACAACAGCTTGTGTCATATAGACAAGTTACGCTTGTGAGAACTGTTAAGAAAATAAACTTGCGGAAGCATAATATGGAAAAAAGAATAAACATCAAAGAAAGCGGGATTTAACGTGGAACCCTACTCCGCGAGGAGCGGGATGAAACCACAGGAGAAGCCCTCAACGGGGCGTGTTTGTCTATTGACTTTCTCATTGGTTACAGGAGGTCTGGGGCTCCTTATATAGCCTTCCCAGAGCCTCCAAGTTCCACCGTTGGACAATGTGGGACTAAACATATGGGTGGGGTAAATGGATCTTCTCCAGGATCCATTTACCCTGCTACAACTCATGACACATACAACCAAGTACTTCAACACTTCCCCACAAGCTGGAGCATGCAATGCTCAGCTTGGATAAATAAAAAGAAACTCAACTCAACGCTACAGGACACTACGAACAATATCAACCCAACGCACATATTGCTGCAGTCGAGGACGTTGCTTCTCATGTCGTGCATGTGAGGAGGACGAACAGGTTGGAATGTGAGTCTTCTGAATCTCCTCTTCGGAGAGCATGTGCTCTGAATTGCGTCTGTCAGAGTTATTGCAACTGAAATGAGTCTCATCATCGGAGTACTCTGGCTCGCCACAATAATGTGGACAACTGCTCCATCTCTGAAAAGGGTCGAACTGAAAAAGGCCGTGGCTGTACAATCCTCGTCGGAGTCCACGATCGCTGGAGAATGGAGTCTGAAATAAGTCTCCTCGTAGGAGAACCGGGTCTCTCCCATCTGGCTCAGAGAATGGTGAACTGCTCTGGTGTACCTATGATACTACATGAAAACCCTTGCCAACATGGCACAGGGAATGGTCCTCTACTATGGAGTCCCTATGGCTCACATGAAAACTCTGGCCGAAAACATAAAAAAAAGATGGGGACCACGAAAGAAGATGGCAAACATGCGCTCATCTGAAAATGCCTGCAAACATATGCGTGTTTGAAACTGAGTCTCTCTTTGGAGAACTCGAAAATGGGTCACTCAACCATGGAGTGCCTCGAACTTGACTCTAACCAATCTGTCGAGTCTGATCAACTGCGCATCACACCTGTGGACTCCGAATCTGAACCTCGAGTCTGATATTGTGCATGGAGAATCCTCGTCTGAAAAATGTAGTCTGGAAATTCTGAACTGGTCTGACGACTGATATATGAATCTGGATCCGGATCATGAACAGACCTGTGACTCTACATATATACTCCCCCTTTCTCCCATACTTGTCGGAAAATGACATCGACAAAGTTGGGAGAAGACAAGATAAATAGGGGTGCAAAAAAAAGGCCATTCTTTTTAAAAGAAATATTCGCGGCTTTTCTTCAAAATTTTTTTATAAGCCTTCACATTTTTTTAAACATTTTTTTAAAGCCATTTCACATTTTTTTCATCTTTTCATTTTTTTTGCAATTTGCGTACGGCTTTTCCTTTGTACGCGCCTTTTTTTCCGACTGGCACTCCTTTTTTTTTTAAATTTTCTCTCTTTTTTTAATAAAAAGAACTTTCGGCCCACATGGCCCCTTAAACAAACAACATTTTTTTTAAAATATCTCAATCGGGCCCGGACCCCCCGTCACTAGGGTTCCCAGTTGAGACCCCACCCTTTTTCTTCAATCGACCGCCACCGCTCCCCTATTTCAGCAATAGGGTTCCACAGGAACCATCCTTGTTCCCGCCGCCCCGATAAGGGACTTCGGCGCCTGGAGAATCGAGGGCCGCTACCGAGCAAGATCTGGAGAAGCGTATGGTACTCCGCACCTGGAGCCCGCGCGACCTGGTTGTCGCTTGGGTGGCGGGAAGATGATGGCGCCACTTGGAAGATCTGGGGGAGCCCGCTGGGGCCTGCCGCCTGGGCATCTCGCCACCCTTGATCGAAGTGGGTTGCCGCCAGCAGCCTGCGCGCGGAGAGGGAGATGATCTGGAGGGCGAGGCGCTGAGCGAGCGTGCGCAGCGAGGGGAGGAAACACGCGCCACCGCTGGGAGGCCATCGCTTGGAGGATCGGTTAGATGCGTCGACTCGCACCTGGAAGATCGACTATATGCGGCTGGGGCTTTGATCGATCTTCGCGCTGGTGGAGCACCGCCTTGGGATGCTGCTGGAGGGCATCGTGCGGATGATGCACGACAAGGGCAGGCGGACGTCTCCTGCGCGCATGGGTATGGGGAGAACATTGCCAGGAGGGCGTCGCCTGCACACCTGGGGAGTTGGAGCCCCAGGATAGGGTTTCTGCAAGTCGAGGATCGCCTGGAGGGGTTGGTTGCCTCGTGAACAGGAACATTTGATGTCTTTGAGGGGCGTCGCATGATCTGGGGAGCGTGATGCTCCTGGATGATCTAGGGCTTTGAAAAAAACCCATTTGAACTCAAAACTTCGAACCATATATGATCTTCAAAACAATAACTCAACATCGAAACTCGAAAGAAAAAATATAACATGATTGCTCGAGAATCGACCCGCTCTGATACCATGTTAAGAAAATAAACTTGCGGAAGCATAACATGGAAAAAAATAAACATCAAAGAACGCGAGATTTAACGTGGAACCCTACTCCGTGAGGAGCGGGATGAAACCACGAGAGAAGCCCTCAATGGGACGTGTTCGTCTGTTGACTTTCTCATTGGTTACAGGAGGTCTGGGGCTCCTTATTTAGCCTTCCCAGAGCCTCCAAGTCCCACCATTGGACAATGTGGGACTAAACATATGGATGGGGTAAATGGATCTTCTCCAAGATCCATTTATCCTGCTACAACTCATGACGCACACAACCAAGTACTCCAACAAGAACAATTGTGATAACTGATGGGACTCATTCCCCGATCACAGGACAGGAGGAGATCACTCTGACACCCTCAATGTGTTTGCAGAATGTGCTACATGCTCCAGATTTCTCTATGAACTTACTTTCTATTAGTCAGATTACAAAGGATTTGCACCGCCGAGCTGTTTTTGACCCATCATCTCTTATTTTTTAGGACATTCTTACGGGCAAAGTGATTGGGTGTGGTCGTGAGCAGAGTGGTCTCTATCGCCTGGTTCGAACTCCATATGATGGTCTCTCTTCTCATTCGTCTGGTTCAGTCTCTCCGTTCACTTGGCACCTCCAGTTTGGTCATCTTCCTCTTCAGAAGATGAGTCATATGCTACCACAGATTTCACTAAATCTTCCTTTCAGTGTGAAGCTTGTCAGTTGGGAAAGCATCATAGGTCTGCCTTTCTTAGTCGTTAGAGTCGGAGCAGTAGCTCTTGTTTTGAGTTATTTCATGTTGACATCTGGGGTCCGAGTTGCGTACCTGATCACTAGGAACACAGATTTTATCTTGTTGCTGTGGATGATTTTTCATGATTGTCATGGGTGTTTTATAAGCAGGGGGATGTGATTAAAATCTTTATTATTGAAGTGCAAAAATGTCTTCTCAACATGTGTAAAGTTTGTGCGAACCGATAATGCATTGACATTTTGTACTCGTGACCTCTCTCATTTCTTGTCGTCAAGAGGGATTATTCATCAAATATCTTGCTCTTACACCTCTCAGCAAAATGGTGTTGCTGAAAGGAAGCATCGTCATCTTCTTGATGTCACTCGAACTCTTCACATTCAGAGTTGCGCACCGCATTCGTTTTGGGGTGATGCAGTTCTCACTGCATGCTACTTGGTGAATCGTATGCCGTCATCTGTCCTGGGTGAGAAAATTCCTTTTTCCATAGCTTTTTCTGAGAAGGAGCTATTCTCACTCACTCCTCGTGTGTTCGGATCTGTTGCTTTTGTTCACAGTTGACTCTTGGTCTTGACAAGCTCGCTCCTAGAGCTATCAAATATGTGTTTGTCGGATACTCTAGGACTCAGAAGGGATATCGGTGTTATGACCCTCTGCGCAGGAAATATTATATAAATGCTGATGTCACATTTTTTTAGTCTGTGATGTACTTCTCTCATACAGGTGATAGGTTGGCTTCATCGAACTTGGATAATGAAGTCTACATGCTACCTCCTCCTGTGTCTGCCGTCCCTCCACATCCACCTCCACCACCACCACCTCCTCCTACCACTACTACTGAGTTACATGTACCATTTGTTTCATCTCTACCTAAGTTCTATACCCATCGGACTGCTCCTACTCATGGTCATCGCCCATCATCCACGGAGCCCCAGGTTTGTTCTGACAACAGAGCTTCTAACGATGGGTCTGGAGATGTATATGTGTAGGAATCTTTGCAGGAAATTAGTCCACAGATGGAAGATGTTCCTTCCGATCTGGATATTCCTATTGGTGTTCGAAAGCAGAAGAGATCTTGTGCTTCCTACTCCCTGGCTTCTCAGGTCTCCTTTGTGTCTCATAGGGGATTTTCAGAAATTTGCAGAGGCTCTATCTGTCGTGGAAATTCCACGGAATTATGAAGAAGCATTGAAAGATGGTCATTGGCGCTTGGCTATGGAAGAGGAGATGGCTGCATTACAGTCACGTAATACGTGGAGTCTTATTTTTGCTCCAGTTGACGCGTCCGCTGTGGGATGCAAATGGGTGTTCACTGTGAAACACCGTGCGGATGGCAGTGTGGATCGCTTTAAGGTGAGACTAGTGGCACATGGGTTCACCCTAGGGATGCGCATTGGGTAGGGCCGGCCCGGCCCAGCCCGATGCCCGGCCCGCTAAAGCCCGACCCAGGCCCGGGCCCGAGTAATAGTCGGGCGGGCTTGGGCCTAATTTTTGGCCCATATCAAATTTCGGGTCGGGTTCGGGCAACGATGGGCCCGAGCCCGAAGCCCGCGGGCCGGCCCGCATAGGGACCTATCCTAAGCCCGACCCGAGCCCATATGAACCCATATGGAGGCCGCATAGGGATCGAACATTGGCAACCATATCACAACCATCACTTCCCTGTTATCCATCACAAGAGCAACCTTCCCAGAAAAACCTCTCCATATTGTTTATATTCATTACTATTCTAAGATTGTAAAACAAACAAGCATATGTGAATTGTGTAGAATGTTTACAGTACAATCTTGCAAGTTTTGAAACTGCTACTCAGTGCAGTAGTATAAGCAAAATTCAGAGGTAGCTTTCTTGTTTACGTTAATATTTTGATATCATTATCAAGATCATCTTATACCTGCTATGGCAAACTGGCACTATATTCTTCAAGTGCAGAGTGCAGTACATGGGGAGCATTTACTTGGGGTACTTAGAATTACATGGGGAGCCTTCACTAGTTCACTGTCTGCTGTTTCATCCAATGAACTTAAGTGCGTTATCTGCAACCTTCCCAAACTTTTTTTGCTATAAGTTGTTTCTACAACCCAAGCTTATGGTTTCTTGGTAACATAATAATAGCTTCTATCGTTGCTAAAAAATAAACAGAAAGAATAATCAGTGCCGTGTAAATCCTTCTCTCCGAATCTTCAAAAAATAAATTGTCCCTCTCTTTGAATAGTTGCCTGTATTTTTTTGCAAAAATGCTAGTGCATAAATAGCAAAAGATATCAAGCCAGGATGACTAAAAGTTGAGCTAAAGTAAATGCAGAAATCCGGTGGTTACCATCGGTCACAACCAGTACTGGGCTGGCCCGAGCCCGGCCCGGCCCACTTACCTGCGGGCCGGGCTCGGGTTTGGGCCACATATCCAGAAATTTTGTGGGCTTAGGCCCGACCCGTGAGCCCGAAAAAAGGAATCGGGCTCGGGCTGGGCTAGGCTGGGCCCGGCCCGACCCGGCCCGATGCTCATCCCTAGTTCACCCAGACATATGGGGTGGACTACCAGGATAATTTCTCCCTAGTGGCCAGACACTCTACTCTGCGTATACTTCTCTCAGTTGCTGTGATACGAGATTGACCCTTGTATCAGCTTGATGTCAAGAATGCCTTCCTTTACGGTGATCTACATGAGGAATTCTACATGCATCAGCCACCAGGGTTTGCTGCTGAGGGAGAGTGTCAGAAGGTGTGCATGTTACACAAGGCTATTTATGGCGTTAAGCAGAGATTCCAAGAGCATGGTTTCAGAAGCTCTCGGATCTGATAGAGCAACATGGTTTTGTGCGTTCAACTCCCGATTACTCCTTGTTTGTACAGAAGACCCAGAGAGGTACTATTGTCATTCATGTGTATGTTGATGACATTATTATCACAGAGGATGATAAGCCGGGTATTCAGGGCACCAAGGACTTCCTAGGTCAACAATTTGTGACCAAGGATCTTGGACATCTACGTTATTTCCTTGGCTTGGAATTTGCAAGGAACCATCGAGGTCTTGTGATGACTCAAAGAAAATATGTTTCAGACCTTCTTTCAGAAACATGCATGGCAGACTGCTACCTGCCACTACTCCCAGCGATCCAAGCATGAAGCTATATAATGATGACACTGAGGAAGTCGACAAGAGGAGATACATGGAGCTTGTTGGCAAGCTACTATATGTGACCATCACCAGACTCGACATATCCTTTGCTGTGAGCAAAGTAAGTCAATTTATGGAGCAACCTAGGCAGGTACATATGAATGCAATCCATATGATTCTGAGATATCTGAAGACTTCACCTGATACAGGACTTCTATTTAGCAGTGTGAACCCCCTAGGATCCAAGTACTTGTTTACGACACTTTCGCGGCATTTCATTCGCATGAGATCGCACAAGCTACCGAAAAACAAGAGAAATTTTTCGCGCCGCTGTATTTGCATATGACATTTACATTCTTTGTATAAACCACATAGATAAGAAGAACAAGAACCATCACCATTTCATTTCATCAATTTTCATATAATTACATCATGTACAAGAAGTTTTCCAGTACATACAATATTCTCAAAATCTTGTATAGAAGAGAAAGGGAAGCATTTACATTATAAAGTGAACCAAAAACTGCAATAAAAACAACATACCGTCTGGTATATACTCTGTTGTCCGGAATCATGAAAAGCTACTGTGCAGCAGGCTATTTGCCTGCCAAAACATGTTAGTAAAGAAGAGGCGTCAGCGGGCGCTGGTACCTCCCAAAACTTATATATAAAAAAAACAGACATTTATTATGTTCAAAAGCAAGCAAGTAGAAAGGTATATATGATGAAAAATCTACCACTACCTGCGTAGAGAATGGTTATCAACTGTTTGGTATGTAGTCACATGTTCATCCCTTTTTCCCATTCTTCCCATATGTATATATATATATATATAAAGTTAGATGACGATCCCTAAACATATATTGATTTTCTAGATTTTGAAGATCATGATTTTGGGTCTTGGAGATCATGTTGTGGATCATATATATATATATAGTTGATGGAACATGTAGATGCTATTTTCTTGTCTTTGAGGTTATGTTATGGTTTTTGATAATGGACTGATATGATGATGATTGATTTGATTCTTAATTTTATTTACTCTTTTGAGTTAGTGGATAGTCTGTGGTCTTGGTCAGTGTGTAACCTCACAATACGACTCTAAAGTATTAAAAGTGCCTTAGGGTCGGGGTGCTTCCGTAGGCATGCGGTGTAATGCATCCTACCTAAGTTCCCAACACGTCCACTAACTTATAGGAATTTCGAATCAGATTAAAGTTACTTCCAAGCATCTCAATTTTATTTGTAATTTCTTCCAACCTTAACTATAACTGTCTCAGATGTGACTCTATATGATTTAGATGTAGATGTGGATGATTTGGATGTAGAATCGCCAAGTCTGTTGGCGAAAGTAAAACTCAAGCGGTGAGGTAGCCAACAAAAAGAGCTCTTTCGTCTCGCCCTCTAATTGGAATGCGGTCCATTAGAGGGATATGTGTACTCCAAAACTACGCCACTGAGACGGGTGAGAGAGACTCTCTGGAAAAGTCACCCTGGGAAAATGGCCCGACCGGTAACGGGCAATCGAGCTCGTACGAAAAATTAAAACCAAGGATCCCCCGCCTGGGTATCCTAAAACAAAGGGATCAACGGAACTGGTCAAAGTCAGGATCTCAACGAGGCGTAAAAACACTGCGAGCTCGCGTAAAAAATCGAGAAGGGACTGGGATCCTAGACCCGCGCACTTGGCGGCCGCTGCCCTAACTGGGCTTTCTTTCCTCCGCCCAGTTGAGGGTCATCGCGCTCTCGCACGACTAGGTGTAAGAGTCACCATGACCGGTATTATTAATTGATATCACTGATTCACCATTATGATTGCTTGATTACACTTTCCTTTCTCAATCTCTTTGGTAATCAACTTTTCAAACCTATATATCTTGTCTACAATTTTATTAACATAGATTAATGATTAGTGAAGTATGCCTAAAGGATTATTTCGTTCAAGTCATGATGCCAAGACCACTATATATACATTTTATGCATGAGCAATCACATAAACGTGCAGTGTCATATTTGATTTTTGGTAGAGGCATAAGATTCTTTTACATGATACTAAAACTACAGGTTTATCGGTTTAACACTAATTGAGTGAGTTAAACAATGGTTCCTCCACTACGTAGGTATTCCATCATCTTTGTTTAATTAACCAAGGGATCAATGTAATTGGATGAAGATTAATTATCTCACGAGTAAATTACAAAAATGGCCACGGCTATGTGTCTATTCTAAATTGACGATTTCATTTTTCTAACATAGAGTAACGTCGACATAAGCTTCCATAAGTTTGTATATAAGAAGCTCAAATTGGATGAAGCAACGATACGATCTTGATACCAGTACATCAACAAACAGTCAAATCAACTTTACTTCAAACTTTATTATGTACTTAATTGAGTCCAGCCGGTTGTTTCTAATTCCTATAGGGAAAAATAAGTCATCTACTCGATATATGGTCTGATAAAGTGTTAAATAATTAAACAATCCATTCTATATATAAGTCATATATAGTTCCATTTAACTATTTGGAAAAGTGCCCAAAAATTTACAAGATATTACTGCTAGTAAACATATGCTTTTTCACGAACGATCTGTTATGACTAATTCGGTATCATCTTGAAGTGAGCAGTCGAGAATGAAAGCAGTGATCTAATAAAATGTGCATTGCCCATCTCTCGAAATGATTTAAGAAAGAAGGACTCCTATTCAACATAATGGAGGTAAGCAGGTGCCTAAAGATGACCCCATATGTTGGATTGCTTCAGGTAATAGAGCAAGAGTTAATAGATAAAGATTAGTAACTTGTATCCATACATAAATGGTCATCACTGTATGATTTTTTTTATAAGTGACTCATATTCATTTTCACCCCCAAAAGAAAAATAAATAGATGGGACATTCAAACCATTTCTTTAGACCATCTAATACTAACTCATTCATTTTCCATATATATATATATAAAGAGTAAAGAGAAACCACCAAGAGAAAACATTGTCACCATAACTAAAGTTATGGATGAGAGATCCCATATTCATCCTGTGAAATTCTACTAATACCAAATTCTGTATGACTATTGTTCATTTGTTAATTAACTACCTCATATTATATATATATATATGTATATGTATATATTTTCAAGTATAGATCATATGCTTTAGGTGTGTTCGAAAGAGGTTCAAGGCTAAGAAAAATGGGCATGCACTCTACAACTTTAACCTTATATGCTTCTACAGACTTTACCAAGAAATAGAGTCAAGGTGCAGTAAAGGATTAACAATATCCCATTGTCACCACACAGATTTTGGCTTTGATTTTCTGGAGAAAAACTAAGAAGACACATATTTGTTCATATTGGAATCACATAGAAACAGAATCTTAGGGTCATAATGAACTGATTAGAGTGAAGAAAAATCATATAAATGACATCAACAAGGGAGGTTGAGGATTGTATATATAATCAGTCTAATGTGCATGCATGGCAGCAAGGAGGAGGAAGAGAGGATGTACCTTAAACCTCAAATTTAGAGGGTTTCCTTGACATGGAGGAAGAACTTCAACAGCTGTAGCTGTTAGCTTCCCTTGGAGCTGCAAAGATGGCTGGAGAAGCTCCAATAGAAGAAGGAAGAACAACAGATTGGAGTGATTTGGCTTCTCACACGGTTGGAAATGGAAGAATAGATGAGAATTTGGGGGAAAGTTGGAAGGGAGAAACAAGAAACGAGAGAGGGAGGCCTTGGGCGTTGTTGTTATATAGGAAAAGGAAGAAGATGGAAAGGGGGAAGGTTCCTGGAACCTTCCTCCTACATTGATATATATATATATATTACATCATGCATGACATCACATGGTGACATCAACATGCTGATGTCATCATGATGATGTCATTATTGTTTATATTTAATAATTATATATATATATATATTTATTTATACAGTAGCAGTCTGCTGCCATGTACAAAATTTTAATTTTTTTTAAAACCAACCTTATTTTAGCATACTAAAAGTTGACCGTACTCGTGCTTCAAGCGTAGGATTTCGGCACGAAATATCTGGTTTTGATCGTCTCAGAATAACGGTCAATATGAGTATAATTTTGATATACTTTTGATCGAGATTGGATGCCCGAGATTTTTAAGATATAGTTTTGATTTGGTGTTAAATTTTATGAAATAAAAATATCAAACGATCTCCGATTGATGAACGGTTGATTCCGTTGGTCTTGTTTCGTCGAATCGGATCTAATGACGGTCTTGATTTGTTTCGCGGTTTCCGAATTTGTGTCGCGGTTTTTCCACAGCACGCATTACGATGCGACCGATTTTTGGTCAATTTTGCCTGAACGATTTTTTTTGATTCATGATCAATTGGTCGTTCTAGGTTGTCTGATGTTGCCATATAACTTTATTGGGTTAATCGGACCCTAATCGGGTCGAGTTCGGGTTTCATTGAAAATCGGATGTTACAAGCAGCGGCCCATCTCTCTGTTACTGCATGCGCAGATGCAGATTATGCCGGATGTTCGAAAAATAGAAAGTCTACCTCGAGGTTTGCTGTGTTTATAGGGAGTTCATTGGTTTCGTGGAAGAGCAAGAAGCAGACTATGGTTGCCAGATCGAGTGCGGAGTCAGAATACAGGGCTATGGTATAAGCTACTACGGAAATGATGTGGGTCGGATCTGTTCTTACTGACCTAAATGTAGAGGTAGCACTTTCCATGCATCTCCAATATGATAATCAAGCTGTTCTTTTTGTTACCAACAATCTAGTGTTCCATGAGAGAGCCAAACATATTGAGGTAGACTGTCACTATACTAGAGATATGATTCAGAAGGGCCTTATTTTTACTTCTCATGTCAGTTCGGGGGAGCAAATAATGGATATTTTCACCAAAGCATTACTCAGAGGGCCATTTCAGAAATGTTCGTCCAACCTGAGCATGATTGACATCTATGCTCCATCTTGAGGTGGAGTGTTGAGATATTTCTACATCCCATTCCCATGTATCTTTCCTGTTATTTTATTTCTTTATGTCTATTCTATGTAATTTACCCATAAGCCTCTCCCTATATAAGAGAGCCTAGGGTTACAAGAAATAATTCTCTCTTCGTTTTCTTCCAACAGTTAAAAAGGTTCGGATCGAAGGAGAGTAGGAAAAGTTGAAGACTTTGTAAGAGGCAAGTGAAAATATTTTAATTATATATGGTCATCCTAGTGATGACTATTTTATCATTAAACGCATCCCAGAAACGGGCACTCTGATGGCCCATCAGCTGGACAGTAGTGCATCTTGGGTTCTTGTTCACATTGGAAGAATGGCACAGTATATTGGCCAGATATTCAGCGTATTCCAAATTTATTTATAGTAATTCTATGCTGAATGCTGTTATCAGAGTAGATACAGACCATAACTACCCTAGTTTTAGACTGCGGAAAACCATTATATAAATAAATGTTGGAACATTCCAAACAGATGGGTGGGGAGAGTTGCTCTGGTATTCACTTTAGATGAATACTAGGGAGACTAAACCCGTACTTCGTTGCGGGCCAAACCACTAATAATTGTTATAATTATTTAGATAAATGGAAAATTTAAGCAATCACTTATGCTATAAGATATTTAGGAAACCACAAAAAAAATTGTAAACACATATTTACATTATGCACGTGTCACATTAACATATGTTTTTTATATGTATATAATTCTCCTTCACAGAAAATAGCATAAGATCAACACATACTTACAAAAAAAACTTTAAAACAAAAAACCACATGAAGATAATTTTTTGTTACAAAATACTTGTGAAAATAGCACGTACATATTTTCCAAACAAAAATTTAGTGGCTTCAGTTATATTTTAGTGGGACTTTTTATATGTGAAGTCTGTTGTGAGTCATTATTCAATCATTATTCATCAATGTTCTTCACATGTAATATAACTTAAAATGAGCTATATCAGTCTCAAATTGATTTATGTTTATTTTTAAATTAAGAAATTAATTGCTAAAAAAATATCATTACATCTTTCTAGACCTTTTTGAGGTTATACCGGATTCTTCCTAACTTGTTTTCTCTTCAATTTAACGTCACCTTTTTATCCCTCCTTTTAACAAAGGAAATTGCAGCTATACATATAGAAATAAATTTGAAAAACTTTTAATAAATTTGTACTAACCCTTCTTCCAATTTAACACATGCAAAACCGTCCTTGTCGTCTTCATTTTTCAAATTTTTCGTTTGGGGTATAAGGAGGAATGGAATAAGGGGAATAAGCCCCCAACACGCTTCCCCGTGGTACGACTATTCCCCATTATTTCATCTTATTTCACTCTTATTCCTATCTTTATCCCACCTTACCTACCTTTATTTCACCTTATTCTCCTTATTCTTATCCTCCAGCCGAACGGAGAATAGATCCTTATTCCCCTTATTCCCCATCCTTATTCCTGCTTATTCTCCTACCGGACGGGCCCTTAGAGTGTGCAATTCAATGTTTACGTTCTCCATGAATTTTTTTCTCAAATCTTGTGTTTATCAAAGTATTTCCGCACAGCTATTATGCCTCTCCATTAAAACTCAAAAGGTAATCTAAGAAACGAAATACTTAACAACCAAATAATGGAATTATTTCGACAAAAGACTACGGGGACATTCATGAAATGCCAACTTCTGAAGATAGGAGAGAGTGAAACAACTCAAACTTGGAGGTACTACTCCGACACTGACGACTGGGCAAGGTTGAGCGATGATGCTTTCCCAACTGACAAGCCTCACATTGAATAGACGTGTGAGGTGAAACATGGGGTAACACACGATGCAGTTTCTGAAGCGGCAGATGTCCAAAGCGCAGGTGCCATAGCAAAGGAGAGACGGGACCAGCAGTTAGAGATGAGGTTCCAGCAAAGGGAGGCTGAATAAGGCGATATAGGCCTCCTTGCTCATAGCCACGCCCAATCACGTTGCCTGTAAGGATGTCCTGAAAAACAAGAGAAGATGGATCAAAAATCACCCGACACTGTAAATCCTTTGTAATTTGATTGATAGACAACGGATTCATTGAAAAATCAGGTGCGTGTAACACATTCTTGAGCTGCATAGATGACGTTAGTCTAATCTCCGCCTGACCAGTAATCGGGGAATGTGTGCCATTAGCAATGACCACTGTTTGACCTGGAGGGATCTTTCTGTACCCTGTAAGTAGACTTTGATCACCACATAGATGATGTGTGGTGCCAGAGTCCATAATCCATGCTAAAGTATCTGATCCACTACTAGTATATGCATATGTACTACCTGATGTACTGTTAGATGCAGAGGTAGGTGCGGCAACATCAGATTGGTTCTCAGTAGTGGGTGCTGGTCCAGATAAAGGAATAATGCCCCTTAGACGGGCAACAAGATCATCAAAGCGTTGATCCAAAGAGGCGGCAGATGGAGGCTCTATCTGTTCGGTGACTCGTGCAGATGCAGGAAATCCATGCTTAGAGTAGCATGTGTCTTCAGTATGTCCGGTCCGATGGCAGTAGGTACATATTGGCCGAATACGGCCTCCTCTTCCACGAGGGCCACAACCACGGGTATGATGGTGACCTCCACGACCTCTGTTGGCAGCCATTGCTGAAGCAGTCTGATTCGTGGCCGTAGAAGGGACGGTGATGCGACTCAGTCTGTGAAAGGCTTCCTCCATAGGAGGAATAGTAGAATCTGCCAAGATCTGGGACCGCGCCGCCTCATACTCTGGATCAAGGGCAGCAAGGAAAACTCCTACCATAGTCGCATTCTGGTAGGTCTTCTGTTGCTCTAGCGTGGCTGTCAAGGGCATGAAGCTGTACAGCTTCTCGAACATCCCTCGCAGAGATGTGTAAAGTGAGTGTAGAGGGAGACCATTCTTCTTGATGGTGAATATGTCATGCTGGAGTTGCAGAATCTTCGTTTCATTCTTCGCTTGAGAGTATGTGGCAGCCAGAATATCCCACATTGCTTTAGCCGTGGGCTGATGAAGAATATCATTGGCAATCTCGATTGCCAAAGTTCCAGATAGCCATACTTTGGCATATGCGTCATCTGCCTCCCACGAGGCATTAATTCCAGTCTTCTCAGCAGGCTCTTCTTCGGTAAGAATGTGCTTCTTACCAGTTGACTTCATCATACTCATGAACTGCATCGCCCACTGTTCATAGTTCGTACCATCCATCTTTACAATAAGCACTGGACCTCGAAAGGCGCCTATAGATGGAGTATCCGCCTTGCTTTCTGACATACTGGTAACAGAAGACTGGAATAGTAGACTGAAGATAAGATCGTCTACACGGACATAGACGGGTTTAGTTGCAGCCTTGCAGGTGTAGACTTCAAGCAACCAAACCCATTCCTTTGGAGGTGTGCGTACTAGAAACAGACTCGTGTACAGACGCACAACAGATAGCGTGGGATAGGGAGCGAGAGATCGCACGAGCGGGCGCAGGAGGTGCGGAAGATGTTGCGCGAGGCGTGCGCGAGATGCACGCAGGTGCGAGACTGACTGGAGGTGCGCACTGGATATGCGCGAGAGAGAACGCAGGCGTGCGCGCTGGAGAGCGCTAGGCATGCGCACTGGGGATGTGCGCAAGATGCGCTGGAGGGGCGCACGCAGTGTGCTGGAGATGTGCGTCGGGCACAGATGGGGCGCTCGAGGGGTGGAGCTCAGCGCAGGCGAGGCGCGCAGAGCTCGGGGTGCACGACCAGCGGCGCGGGTGGGGGTCGGCGGCACGCGGAGAGAGAGGGAGGCACGCGGGTGGGGCTAGGGTTAGGGTTTCAAGAACTCCGGTCTAGAACCGTCGCTCTGATACCATGTTGGGAAAATAGAAGAAGTTGTTTATTCCATCAACCCTAGGCTCTCTTATATAGGAGAGTAGCCTATGGGTAAATTACAGGAGAGGTTCAACAGAAAAGAAAAATAACGTAGAGGTACATAAGAGAATATATATGTTTACAGTGTACGATCTGATGACATTCCTATATAAATTTGGAGAGTTTTGGGTGAGTGTAGTTTGACTTGGTTTACAAATTTATTAAATGTTATTTGGCTAAGCAAGAAAATGTCTAAAGATTAGAGGAGAAGCATCGTGGTACCTCTTTATAAAAACAAAGGAGGCATTCAAAATTGTTCAAATTATAGAGGTATCAAGCTGATGAGTTACACTATGAAAATTTGGGAACGTGTAATCGAAAGAAGGCTAAGGTAAGTTTCCAAAGTAAAAGAAAATCAATTTGGATTCATGTCAAATCGCTCAACTATTGAAGTCATCCACTTGTTGCTATTCCACGGAATTACCAGGACGTACTGAAGGATAGTAGATGGCGTCTTGCTATGGAGGAAGAAATGGCCGCTCTTCAGTCTAGAGGTACTTCTGTACCTGCTGATGTGTCACCAGTGAGTTGCAAATGGGTAGCGGCTTTACACAGACATATGGGGTGGATTATCTTGATACATTCTCACCAGTGGCCCGCCATTCCACTCTACGGTTCTTGTTGTCTGTTGCGGTTACTCGACAGTGGCCGCTATACCAGTTGGATGTGAAGAATGCGTTCTTGTATGGTGACCTACAGGAGGAAGTCTACATGCAACAACCACCTGATTTTGCTGTTGAGGGGAAGTATCCTTCGGTATGCAGACTTCATAAGGCTATCTATGGCCTTAAGCAGAGCCCCAAAGCGTGGTTTCAGAAGCTCTCAGATCTCTTTGAGAAACAAAGATACAAACGTTCCAATGCTGATCATTCCTTGTTTGTACAAAAGACTTCCAGAGGTATTATTGCAATCGTGGTCTATGTAGATGACATTATGATTATAGGTGATGATGAACAGGGAATAAAGGAGGCGAAAGAAATGCTGGGTCGTGAATTCGTCACCAAGGACCTTGGGGTCCTTAGATATTTTATGGGACTGGAGTTTGTCATGAATCCTTATGGGTTGGTAATGTCTCAGAGGAAATATGTCACCGACCTGTTGAGTGAAACGGGAATGCTTGGCTGCCGACCTGCTACCGCACCTATGGATCCTAGTATGAAGCTATATGATGGTGATACAGAGGAGGTGGATAGTAGAAGGTACATAGAACTAGTGGGTAAACTTCTCTATATTACGACTACTAGGCCCGATATAGCCTTTGCTTTGAGTCGCGTGAGCCAGTTCATGGAGCAACCACGTCAGGTACACATGGATGCCATACATATGATACTTATGTACCTCAAGTCATCTCCAGGTGCGGGTTTGTTGTTCAAGAAGTGCAAAGAGACTACTATCTCAGCCTGTGCAGATGCATACTACGCAGGGTGTCCCAAGGACAGGAAGTCCACCTCTGGGTTTGCTGTATATGTCGAAGATTCTCTAGTCTCATGGAGGAGCAAGAAACCGACTGTGGTGGCACGGTCTAGTGCTGAATCTGAGTATAGGGTTATGGCGCAGGTGAGCACAGAAATGATGTGGGTAAAGGCTGTGCTTACAGATTTACATATAGAAGTTCCACTTCCTATGGCTTTGGAATGTGACAATCAGGCGGCCTTGTTCATTGCAAATAATCCAGCATTCCATGAACGAACCAAGCACATTGAAGTTGACTGTCACTTAATACGTGACATGATTCAGAAGGGATTCATTGCTACATCCCATGTTAGTTCAGAGAATCAAACAACAAATATTTTTACTAAGGCACTACTGCGAGGCCCATTTCAGAAGTGTGCATCCAGTGTAAACATATATATTCTCTTATGTACCTCTGCGTTATTTTTCTTTTCTATTGAACCTCTCCTGTAATTTACCCATAGGCTACTCTCCTATATAAGAGAGCCTAGGGTTTTTTTTGAAATCTAACGATTCGGGGGAGACACGGCATGGTGTTCGTACCAAAAGCTTTATTAATAAAAAGCGGAAAACAAGAAGTTAGGAAGTACAGGGACAGATAGAGAAGGGAGAGAGATGGGATCGAGAAGATCCCATCCTGAACAGAAGACACGAATTACAGCAACGTCCAATCGTGAGTTAGAAGTGCCGCGTGAGCCAAAACATTCTCCTTGTAAAATCTTTGGCCCCTAAAAATTGTTGCATTACGCCCCAGCCAAATCGCCCAAATGTAAGCAAAAAGTCCCACGGAGTCTCTGCGTGCCCTGTCCTTGTTGGATCGTAATGAGTCCCAAAAACCGACCAAGTCCGACGTGTTGATCCAAGATATCCCCGCCTCCTCCCAGACGCCGGCAGTGACTGGGCAATTGAAGAAAAGATGATTTAAGGATTCCACGTCGTTGCCACAGAGAACACAAACCACCGAAGCCAAACCACCAAAGAGCCTAGCGCAACGATCGCGAGTTAAGATCCTCTCTCTGCAGAAAAGCCAAAGGAAGAAAGCTACCCTCTCCGGCAGCTTCAAAAGCCACAGGAAGTTGCAGTTGCGGTAGAGGAGGTCCGAATGAGGCTGCGGATGAAGGGAGACTGCCCTGAAGGCCTTCCTCGTGGAGAAGTCGCCATCCCGCTAAGCCCAGTGATCACGACCCCTCGAAGGCTTGGGCGCACTCTTAAGAGTATCCAGAAGTGCAAGAAGCTCGTCGAAACGCTGATCAGAGAGGTTGCCCAGAAGCGACGGAAACCATCCATCCCCCGACCAAGAGGAGGCCACCGAAGCACGCCCATCAGACGCCAAGGCACAAAGGCGCGTGAAAGAAACATTTAGGGGGGCACCACCAGCCCAATTATCCAACCAGAACTTGAAAGAGCTGCCATCCCCGAGAACAGGAGCAAAAAGATGAGAATAGCGCTGACTCACCGAAACCACCCCACGCCAGAAGTTGGTACGAGAGCGGCGATCACCGAGATCCCCCACCAGGTCCACACCTAAACCCAGAATCTCGCGCAAAAAGGACGAGCAGAAGTTGTCCGAGCTACCCCATAGCCTGTTCACCCATTTAAGCAGGAGAGCGTCATTGACCCAATCAACACGACGGATGCCAAGACCTCCCTCACACTTCCTCTTTGTCACCTCGCCCCAACATACACCTTGCCTAGGTTTCGTAACCTTTAAAGCCTCCTCTACTTTCTTTGTATTCGTCTATAGCTTGCACGATTCAAGTAACTTTTACTACTAGCTAGATCTCCCAAAGTGATATCTCTATTTCCTTCCCCAATGAAAAGTTTATGGAAGTACTGCTTCCATCTAGTCTCTATATCATTCTGAGTAACAATCTCGTGATCTTCCTTATCCGTAATGCATCTCTCTTGAGAAAAGTCTTTGGTCTTTCTTTCTCTTGCTTTAGCCAACCTGAGTATATCTGTTGGAGTGTTCTTTATATGCGTCATATGTATGGGAGACGGGTAAATGAATCTCTTCAAGATCCATTTACCCCATCCAGAGTTTAGTCCCACATCTACTAGTTTGGAGATGTGGAGACTCAATGGGGGCTAAATATAGACTCACACACCCCTGTAGTCAGATGAAAAAGTGCAATGAACACATAAGCCCTCTGAGGCATTCTCCCGTGGTTTCATCCCGCTCCTTAGGGAGTAGGGTTCCACGTAAAGAGTGATGTATCTCCTGGCGACTCCTTTGAGTGGCAATGCTGGATGGCTTCTCTCGTACAGGTGGCACGGTCGTCTCTCCTCCTCGTGTGAGAAAGGTCTTTGGTCTTTCTTTCTCTTGCTTTAGCCAACCTGAGTATATATGTTGGAGTGTTCGTTATATGCGTCATATGTATGGGAGATGTGTAAATGCATCTCATCAAGATCCATTTACCCCATCCAGAGTTTAGTCCCACATCTACCAGTTTGGAGATGTGGAGACTCAATAGGGGCTAAATATAGACCCACACACCCCTGTAGTCAGATGAAAAAGTGCAATGAACACATAAGCCCTCTGAGGCGTTCTCCCGTGGTTTCATCCTGCTCCTTAGGGAGTAGGGTTCCACGTAAAAAGTGATGCATCTCCTGGCGACTCCTTTGAGTGGCAATGCTGGATGGCTTCTCTCGTACAGGTGGCGCAATCGTCTCTCCTCCTCGTGTGCGAAGGCCTCCCTCCTCCAGACCTTGCCGCAAGCTCTTGACGGCGCACCCTCCAGCGACACCGTCACACCTCGCCTGACTCATCTTTCTAGTCTGTGGCGCGCCCTCAATCTCCAGCGGCGTTCCCCTTGGACTCCAGGCGGTGGGCGGCATGTGAAGACCCCTATCGGGGGTGGGGGCATTTCACGAGAGAGGGTTTCCAACTGGGAAACCCTAATATAAGCCCAAAATGGGCCATCAGTTGAAACGAATTTTTTTCTTTCCACTGCTTATGGGTCCTTTGGGCCGATTAGTAAAAAGAGGGGGGAGAATTTAGTTCTGGAAAGCCCAAATGAGCTATTGTATTTCGGTCTTGGACCATATGTTTTTTTGTTCCAAAAAAAAGGCGCGTAGATGAGGAAAAAAATGCCGTACACAAATATTTAAAAAAAGGTGAAAGCCATAAAAAAAATAACGGCTTAAAAAATGGTTCAAAAAATGATTTCAAAAAAATATATATTTTTGTTCAACAACTGTTAAAAAATAGAAATAGCCAAGAAAAAAAGAAATTTTTGAGAGAAAAAGCCAAAGAAAAAAAATTGTGAGTTCGACTTATTGGCTTAATGTTTTATTTTCCCCAATTTCTTTGTCTTCTCCTAACTTGGTCGACATCCATGTTTTCCGACGAGTATGAGAGAAAGGGAGAGTGTTGTATAGAGTCACATGTCTGTTACATTTATTCCAAACCAGCCAGTTGTTCAGACTCTACAGTTCTGCAGATGAAGATTCTCCATGCGCAGTTTCTAACTCGACTTTCAGATTCCGAGTCCACAATTTGATGCGCAGTTGTTCAAACTTGATGTCAGATGGTTTCCGAGTCTTCAGTTTTAGACACACACATTTATGCGGTCTTTTCAGATGAGCACATATTTGCCAGTTTTTGTTTTGTCCTCATCATTATTGTTTTGTCGGCCAGAGTTTTCATGTGAGCCATAGGGACTCCAGAGTAGAGGATCTTTCCCTATGTCATGTTGGCAGGGGTTTTTATGTGGTATCATAGGGACTCCAGAATAGAGTACCATTCTCTGTGCCAGATGGGAGAGATCTAGTTCTCCGATGAGGAGACTTCTTCAGACTCCATTCTCCAGCGACCGCGGACTCCGACGAGGATTGCACTTCCATGTCCCTTTTAGTTCGGCCCTTTTCAGATATGGAGCAGTTGTCCACATTATTGTGGCGGGCCAGAGTACTCCGACGAGGAGACTCATTTCCAGTTGCAGTGACTCTGATAGGCGCAGTTCAGATCACATGCTCTCCGACGAGGAGATTCAGCCGACTCATACTCCAGCCCGTTCGTCCTCCTCACATGCACGTCATGAGAAGCAACATCCTCGACAATAGCTGATAGTTGTGCACGTTAAGTTGATATTGTCTGTAGTTCATGTGAGTTTCTTTTTGTTTGTCCAAGCTGAGTATTGCATGCTCCAGCTTGAGGGGGAGTGTTGGAGTATTCATTATATGCGTCATATGTGTGGGAGATGGGTAAATGGATCTCTCTAGGATCCATTTACCCCATCCAGAGTTTAGTCCCACATCTATTAGTTTGGAGATGTGGAGACTCAGTGGGGGCTATATAGACCCCCATACCCCTGTAGTTAGATGAGAAAGTTCAATAGATTATCAACCCTCTGAGGCGTTCTCCCGTGATTTCATCCCGCTCCTTAGGGAGTAGGGTTCCACATAAAATCTTTGTATTCCAAGTTTATCTTTCTTTATGTTCTTGTGCTTTTTTTTATCATTCCTCTTCCGCATTCTCTATTTTCTAACAATATCCTTTTGGCTCTCCTTAGAGTCGATATTTTTGTACAAAACTTCATAAGCTTTTGACTTAACTTCGCTTACAACCTTCCTTGCTTCCTTCTTCGCTATTTTGTAGTTTGTGATAGTTTCATTTGTTTTATCCTTAGACAAAGCTTTAAAGCATCCTCTTTTAATTTTGAGATTCTCTTGCACCCCTCCACTCCACCATGAAGCCTCCTTTTGGCCCAGAGCTCCTCCCTTTGACTCACCTAGCAACTCTTTGGCTACCCATCATATAGAAGATGCTACCTCCTCCCACATCTCGTTTGCACTTATGTTACGATCCCAAGATAAGTCTTCTAAAGCCTTCTTCATGAAGCTTGATTGCTTCAATTGAAGATTCCACCATCTAGTTCTATTGATCTTGGAAATTCTCATTTTCTTTTTCGGCCCTTTTATTTGCACATCCATGACTAACAAGCGATGTTCGGTGGTCAAACTCTCATCTAGGATTACTTTGCAATCTTTACAACACAATTGATCTCTTCCCCTTAATGTAAAGTAATCTATATGTGTCTAGTCGATCCACTCTTATAAGTAATTATGCATGAACAAACCATGTAAAATATAAACCTTGTCTAGCTTGGAGCAGGAAATGCACAAGGATTCTATCTATCAATGAGCAGAACTAACTGGATGACAACATTTGCATAAAACTGAAGCAAGATCCGAGCTTTTCAAACATCTCATGTGTGAAGGGTGGCATCTAACATTGTATACATAAAAAAATGATAAACAATGAAATGGAATATACCCTCTCTTTTGTATCGGTTACAAGATATTCTATTATTGAGATGCGATGAATCCTAATCAACATGTTCAATCTGATTTAGTGCAGTGCTCTTTGCGCAACCTCTCCCTCATTGTTCTTAGGTGAAGGCCAATTTCCCAAAATGAGAATCTCATTGCATGATTAGTAAGCTTGGAGGGGTGAGGGGGTCAGGGAGCAACCAATTTCCCTTTTGGGGGCTCGGGGATAAAGTTTTTGGCTTAACATTAATCTTTGGGTAAAAATTTGTAGTGGGCTTTGTGGATCTGCATGTTTAGAAGGGGACCCGTCTGTACATGGGTTCTATATAAACTCCTTTACTGTTTGAGCTCCATACTAGATTAAAAATCCAAAAACAATTTATTTTCTGTATTTTGTCTATATTTATTTATATTTATAAATATATTACTATATATTATATATATAAAGCCTTGTATATATACCTTAACAGTAATATAAAAATATAAAAAGAAAATATACAAATAGAAAATTAAAAATCAAAAGACAAAATGTAAAACAAAAAAATATATAAAATTAAAAACCCACAAAAAGATCTATATAAATACATGATGAATGGGCTTTCAAAAAAAAATACATGATGAATGACTTGGTTGTACATAAATAACCATAGGCTATCTATTTTTCCATCTGTGGTTCGACTTCTACATGCTTGCTTACTATGCACCTTATTTTAGAGAAAAATAAATTTTAATCTCACTTGTGCTATTCATTGCCTTTATTTATATTGTGGGTTAATTGCTGATTAACCGGGAATCATTGAGTGGTCAACTCATCGACTGCGGTCTCGCCTTGTGAGGCCGTACGACCCTCTATTTTCCCAGTTATCACCCGTCAGCGTTGGGATCGAAGACCGCTTCACGAACCTCCACCCTTGTAAAGTCCGCCACAAACGCCAACCACTGGTCACTGCTCGTGCACCTAACACCCCTCCTAGACCATGTAGCCCCAACAGACGGTAAACGTCTGATGAAGCTCCAGATATGATCCATAAGTACTCTTGCGATCTCCCTATCTCCAAGAATAGTAGCACCATCAGTCCTGAGCTCGTGAATCAGATTTCTTCTCCTCCTCCCACTCGCCACTGCATGGAAGAAGCGAGTGTTCGCATCCCCTTCTTTTACCTACTTTTGCCTGGATCGTTGGCGCCACTCCACCTCCTTACGTCTGTCCTCCTCGATCACCACTTGATGCGATGCCGCTCGCAAAACCACCTCCTCACTGCTCAGGGCACGGGTGTCCTCCAACTCGTCCAACCTTGCAATCTCTGCCACCGCCACCTCCCGCCTCTCTGTTCTGCTTCTTCTCATCTCTTTTTTGTGAGCCACTAATCTTTCACGCAACATCTTAAGTTTCCAGGCTAATCTCTATGTCGCCAAGCCCTCCACTTGTAGGGAGCCCTAAAACTAAGAAACCAAGTCCTTGAAGCCATCATCCAACAACCAGGACCCCTCGAATCTGAACATCGACCTAGGATCACCCCCCACCGGAATCCCAGCAAATGGGTGTATGATCAGACCTCGATCTAGGGAGAGCCCTAGCCACAACAAGAGGGAACTACTCTAAAACCTCAGCAGAGATCAGGAATCTGTCCAGCCTCAACCTCGAGGATGCACTACGCCAAGTGAACTTCCTGTTACCAACGCCCACCACCTGTAACCCCAGACATCTCACGCACTCCACAAAACCATCGGAACCCGGGTCTCTTCCACCCCGATTACCCGGGCGATCAGAAGCAAACAAAGTCATGTTGAAGTCCCCACCGGCCACCCAAGGGGTGTCCGGGAATCTCCTTCTAGCCGCCCGCAACTCCTCCCACAAGGTCACATTGCGCTCATCGCCAGGTACCCTGTAAACAGAGGTAAACAGAATTCTGCCATCCCCAGACTTGCAATCAAGCATCACCGAGATAGACCTGGAGTCCACACTTCCGTCAGCAACCAAGAACAAATCTCTATCCCACGCCAGGATCAGTCCACCATCGCTACCCACAGAAGCAACTGCTCTGAACTCCGACAACTTAGAACAACCCACCAATCTCCATGAAATTGAGTTCCACCGCGCCACCTTTGACTCTTGTATGAAAGCCACATCTACACCCCATGAACACAAGAGCTCCCCAACTGTCCTTTTCTCCCTATCCCCCAACCCCCGCACATTCCATGAGACGAGCTTCATTTGGACCCACTCGGACGGTTTTTGCTGGACAAAGATACCCCAAGACATTCTGCAACCCGCATATGAATGTCAACCATTATGCCGACCAGATCTGGATCACCCCCTTCGCAACTTCGAGCCCCCTCATTAGGAGGAACGGTCGAGCCAACAACTGCTGCCTCTTGGGAGACATGGTTCTCCCCCTTGTCCTCCATTTCATGCTCCAACCATAGCCTGGCCTCAGGCTTTTACCGCTTGCACGTGAACAACAAGAGCGGGTCGGCCCGCACCCTCCTGCAATCCCCACCCAATGTCAGCCGCCGTTCTCTATGCTTTCGCTCAACCAGAGAATACGTTGCTCCATCTTACGGCTCCGGGCTAGAGTAGCCGCGCCCGGAACCATATCACTAACCCGTAACCCATCGCCATCAAGAGACCCGGCATTACCGACCATCCCCGCAGGGCTTAGATGCACGAGAGGCGGATGAGATCTGTCAACCACCAAGTTGCCCGAAGGAGAAACTGACAAGAAGAGCAGCTCAATCTCCATACAATCAACCCCCAGCACCCCTGGGGAAGGCCGGCAACTCAACGAAACCTGGAGAGACAAGGGTGCCAGAAGTGAAGCCACATACCCACCAACACACTGCCTCCAGAGTCCGCCACTCCACCAAGCACAGAGCAACCCACAATGTCATGCAGCCCTTGCTCCTCCACTAGCAAAGAGGCAACCGATGCCCCAGAAGCACCAACCGCCCTGGAGGGAGGGCCATTCGTAGGCTGGGGGGCCCGCGACACACCCTTTGCTGGGAGACCAGAAGGGCTCCCATCGGCCTCCCGAGAAACACAAGGGACCGAAACAAATCCAAAAATCGGGGACGAAGCGTGCAAACCAAAAGCGCAAGGCATCCGATCCACATTCGGATCAGTTTGATCCGAGTCTGCACCTTAAATGCCGGGAGGGCAAAAATCGGCCGCCAAAATCGGGGAGGGATTCGAATCGCCATCACTCTACGCGGAATTCGAACGGTCCCCCGCAATCATCGTACAACCCTCCCATGGACTCAAGGGCTGGCTCACCGGCTCCACGCGCGCATCTTGGGGAGCCCCAACCGCCGCCAGAAACCCTGCCGCCAATGACGAGCCCATCTCGCCAGGCGACCGCATCCGCAACTCAGGAGGCAGCTCCTCCACTCGGGTGGAGCGGAGATGAAACACCGCCCTGCCAACATGAAACACCTTTACCGAAGGGATTGGACACCCATCACCCTTGATTGAGGTGACCAAGCCCCAGCCCTCACCAGGTCGAAGGCCCGACCGGATAATGACCTCTATCATACCAAACTCCCCCAGCACAGATCTCACGGTGTCTAGCCTCTGGCACCGAATCGAAAGACCCTGGATCTCCATGTACCAAATCGGATAAGAAACCACTGCCCTATCACGCAGAGGGGGTCGGTGCCAATGAGTCGACTGAGGGAATAGTGCGTTTCCCTTGGAGAGGAACTCATGAATCTCCTCCCTCTCCACCCCTCGGACGCACAACTCCGTATCCGACAGCCAAATCCCGTCCTCACCACAATCGACCGTTCGACCGAGTTTCAGCACCTCCATTACCTTCCATAAATCCTCATTGGTGCCCTCAGTGAGGATACCATCAACGGGGTCCCATTGGACCGCCTCGACCTCCATATCCTTCGAGCAGTCCCTGCGGATGTGTCCCTCCCCACGACAACGTAGCAAACCACCCTCTTCAGCGAGCACTACCACGCGAGGTGGCAAAGAAGACCACATCCGAAGCACCTATGATGGATGAGGAGATCCTCCCGCCCACCTTTCTCTTTTCCCGCTCCCCCGGCAGCCCCCCTCCCTCGCTCGACCCGTAGGGTTCCCATCACGGGCCGCCTCCTGCAGCAGAGGGGTTTTCCCCCGATCGCCCTGACCACGCTACGGAATTCCATTCGCCACCTCCAGAGGCGGGGGAGCCTCACCCCGATTACCCACCCCCGCGACCCCTAGCGACGTCCCCTCCATCTATCATTGTTGTTGTTGGTGGTGTATACCCACTTTGAGCCAACTCTATTGGACACCTCAACAATGTCGTAGATGCAATATCTGGCAAGGGCTTCCATCACTTGTTGGATATTCCTAACCTACTTGGAATCGATTCCAACCTCAATGACATTCCTAGGAAACACATAATCAGATAATGGAGAGATAAAGCATATGTAACTACTACTAATTCCATATACCCAATATATTTCATAGTAGGATATTTGGCATATCAAACATATCTGGTAGGTGACTTGATCTATGTTCGCCCTCGCCTTTGAGTGATAAATCATCTGTTACAAAGTGAACCTTCTCACCAACATTAATACTCTCACCATCATGTCGGTCATCCTCACCATTGTTTTGCAAGATAGAACAACATGAATTATAGATGGTGGAATCACTTGGATAACCTAGAGATTGATTGGGGTTGACTCTCTGGTCATTAATGTGATCATAAAATTTAGTTCTCAGTTGTTTTCTTTTCCTTCATCTTTTTCCATGCTAATAGGATCATATGGTTAACTTGTTTAATCATATTGAGAAAATTTAGTTGCAACATTTTTTATGAATTGCTTTCATTATTTTTCTCCTAATAAAAGAATTATCAAGGAAATAAGGTCAATGTTTAATTAATATGATGTTTTAGTTATACACATCTTTCCAGTCATGGAAGCATTTGTGTCCCTTTTGAGTGGGGAGTAGCCAAGGAAGATACTTTTAGTTGCATATGCCTCTTGTTTCTTTGCATCCATATTGAGTTATGCATTTAACATACACATCTAAATATTTTTGTGGAAGAACAAGCATGCGACCAGGTTTAATAATCGAAATCGAGGTGTTCCCGTCCAACACTCTTGAAGGCAATTTGTTGACAAGGAACTAGTGAGAACAACCTCCTCCCAGAATCTTTCAAAGAGCTTCCTCTGAAACAAAATCTCTCTTGTGACTTACATGATATGCCCGTCTTTCCTTTCTGTAACCCATTTTGTTGAGGGGTATAACTGTAAGAAGTCCTGTAAATGATCATTTTTCTATTAAAATTATCCTACAATTGCCTTGAGATGTACTCGTTTGCATTATCCAACCATCTTCCCACACCGAGTCTCAATCAGGCAGAGAAAACTTTTCACAAAAGTAATGACATTGCCACAATTTCTAAGCAGGTAAATTAAAATACTTCGAGAAAAAGTATCAATAAACGTAAAGAAGTACATATAGAAATTAAGAGCAACAATAATGGTGGTGTCCTAAACATCAAAACGAATTTGTAGAGATAGTTTCTACTATTATTATATGTTTATGTACCTTGTTTCTATTTCTCTCTTCTATTTAGACATCCATGTAATTTACCCTTACGGTCTCTCCCTATATAAGAGAGCCTAGGGTTTTCTTATTATCATAACGAAGACTCCTTTCTTCTAACATGGTATCAGAGCCGCCTTAGGGCTCTCCTCCCTTCCCCACCCGCCGCCCCTCCTCTTCTCTCGTCTAGCCGCACTCCCAACGGCGGCTCCCAGCCGCTGCACCTCCGAGCGGCCCCCTCCGCTGCCGCTGCACCACCCAGGGGCCCCCAGCCGCACAAGTCAGCGGCCCCGCCGCCCTAGCGGGCCCCCCGAGCAGCCCTAGCGGGACCCCCGCAGTCCGAGCGGCCCCTTCTGCCGCCTCCAGCCGCCCCAGCGGCTCTTCGAGCCCCAGTCGCACCCTCCAGCCGCCCCCGCGGCACCCTCCAGCCGCCCCAGCGGCACCCTCCAGCCGCCTCTGTGGCCCTTGGAGCCCCAGCGGCACCCCCCTCTGCCGCCGTAGGGCTTCCATAGCCTCCAGCAGTCCATAGGCGTCGTTTTCGAGGCGATTCAAGGGCTGTAAGCTTCCTTCGAGGCGTGCCCTAGACCCCTCTTCCTCCGGTTTATGGATTTGAGTGCGTAAAAGTCTACACACGTACTCAAATCCAATGCAGTTGGTGTAGACATTCATCACAGTGTCTATTATCCCCTCGTCTTCTTCGAGCAGCAGTATGTCAGAATCGAAAGTCGATTTGCCCTCCACCGGCGCATTCAAAGGTCCGGCGCCAATAGTGAAGATGGACGGGTCTAACTATGAGCTATGGGCTATGCAGTTCATGAGTCTCATGAAATCAAATGGTAAGAAACACATTCTTACCGAGGATGAGCCTGCGGAGAAGACAAGGATCTATGCCTCATGGGAGGCCGATGATGCTTACGCAAAAGTATGGTTGTCTGGTACGTTGACGATGGAGATAGCTAATGATGTCCTCCATCATCCCACTGCTAAGGCGATGTGGGACATCCTTGCCGCTACATATTCGCAGGTGCGAAATGAGACAAAGATGTTGCAGCTTCAACATGACATCTTTACGATGAAGCAGGCCGGCAGACCTCTCCATTCTCTATACACATCCCTAAGAGGGATGTTCGAGAAGCTTTACAGTACCATTCCTCTGACTGCTACTCCGGAGCAGCAGAAGACGTTTCGGAACGCCACCATGGTGGGCGTTCTACTTGCTGCCCTCGATCCTGAGTATGATGCTGCACGGTCACAGATTTTAGCAGATGCAGTCATTCCTCCAGTGGAGGATGTCTACAGGAGGCTCAGTCGTATTCCAGTTTCATCCAGCTCTTCTACTCCACCCCCATCTGCGATGGCAGCTTCGCGGGGGAGAGGTGGACCACCTTCTGGGCGTGGTCGTGGACGTGGCCGTGGACCTCCAGGAAGAGGCGGCCGAGTCAGTCAGATGTGCTCGTATTGTCACAGGACTGGACACTCAGAGGAGACATGCTACTCAAAGCATGGGTTCCCAGCATCGGCACGGGTTGCAGAGCATTCACAGTCTCCATTACCGTCTACGGCAGATCATAGATTTGACGAACTCGTGGCCCGTCTCCGTGATATTATGCCACATTCTTCTGGTGATTCATCTGGTGGCTCTTCAGATATTGCTGCCACAGCCTCTGCCAGTTCATCCGCCGCAGCCAGTTCTTCAGGTAGATCATCAGCCCTCATACCTTCACATGATATATCTGACTGGGTTATAGATTCCGGAGCTACACATCATCTCTGTCGAGATAGAGGAAGACTACAGGCCTACAGGGCTATTCCTCCCGGTCGCTCAGTACAGATAGCAGATGGTTCCCACTCACCCCTTGTTGGCCAGGGGGAGGTTTTCTTATCCTCCACTATGCAGCTACAGAATGTTTTACATGCTCCTGAGTTCTCACTGAATTTGCTGTCTATTAGTCAGATTACAAAGGATTTGAATTGTCGTGCTATATTTGACCCGTCTTCTCTCATTTTTCAGGACATACTCACGGGCAAGGTGATTGGCTGTGGCTCTGAGCAGAACGGTCTATATCGGCTGGTTCGGGAATCCTATGCTGGCATCTCCACTCACTCAGCTGGACCAGTCTCACCTTACATTTGGCATCTTCGTTTTGGTCACCTTCCGCTCCAGAAGATGCGCCATCTTCTGCCCCAGATTTCTCCAAGTTCGTCGTTTCGTTGTGAAACATGTCAGTTAGGAAAGCATCACAGGTCGAGCTTTCCAGGTCGTCAGAGTCGGAGCAGTAGCTCCCCTTTTGAGTTGTTACATATAGATATATGGGGTCCGAGTCGTGTTCCCGATCACCAGGGGCACAGGTTTTATCTTGTGGTAGTAGATGACTTTTCTCGTGTCTCTTGGGTTTTTCTTCTGAAGAATAAGTCTGAAGCAGGAGATGTTATCAAAAATTTGATTAATGAAGTGTAGAATGTTTTCTCTTCATCTGTCAAATATGTTCGGACTGATAATGCCCTGGAATTTTGTACGCGTTCTCTTTCTCAATTTCTGTCATTGAAGGGTATTATTCATCAAACCACCTGTGCATATACGTCCCAACAAAATGGTGTGACGGAAAGAAAGCATCGCCATCTCTTGGATATCACTCGTACCTTGTTGATTCAAAGTTGTGCTCCTATTTCTTTCTGGGGGGATGCTGTCCTTACTGCATGCTATCTGGTCAATAGAATGCCGTCCTCTGTCCTTGGAGAGAAGATACCCATTTCACTTATTTTTCCGGACAAGGAGCTATTCTCACTGCCACCACGTGTCTTTGGCGCTGTGGCGTTTGTCCATCGTCTATCCCCTGGACTTGACAAGCTCTCTCCAAGAGCAGTCAAGTGCGTCTTTGTTGGGTATTCCAGAACCCAGAAGGGATACCGGTGTTATGATCCTACAACCAACAGGTACTTTGTTAGTGCGGATGTCACTTTCTTCGAGTCGGTTATGTATTTCTCACCTGCTGGGGACAGAATGGAACCATCCACCACCACTGATGATATTTTGGTTCCACCACCACCTACTTGTTTGTCACCTGACTCGTCTCCTGTGTCAGTTCCCATGCCAGCACCACCGCCACCACCACCTCCACCTCCACCCATTCCACGGCGAATCATATCACCATTTCCTATCCACTATACGCGTCGGTCAGGTCCCGCTCAGGCAGCTCATGAGCCAATCACTACGCCTCAGGTATGTTCAGATGATGTTACTAATGACGGGTCAGGTTTGGTACATATGCAGGATGACTCCTCACAGGCGGACCCAGATGATGATCTTGATGTTCCGATTGCTATTCGGAAACAGAGACGACAGTGTGCATCCTATCCACTTGCTTCACAAGTTTCCTTTCACCGACTCACAGGTGATTTCCAGAAGTTTGCCACAGCTTTATCTTCCGTGGACATACCACGGACATACCAGGAAGCCTTGAAGAGTGAATGCTGGATGTTAGCTATGGAAGAAGAAATGGGGGCCTTGCAGTCCCGTGGCACATGGTCTTTGGTCCCTGCACCTCCTGATGCATCCGTTATGAGCTGCAAATGGGTCTTCACAGTCAAATATCACGCAGATGGCACATTGGATAGGTACAAAGCACGCTTGGTCGCCCGTGGATTTACGCAGACATATGGCGTTGATTACATGGATACATTCTCTCCAGTGGCGAGACACTCGACTCTCCGTATCCTCCTGTCTGTCGCAGTGGTTCGTGACTGGAGCATTTCTCAGCTAGATGTCAAGAATGCATTCCTGTACGGGGACTTACAGGAGGAAGTCTACATGCAGCAGCCACCCGGGTTTACTGCTGAGGGGGAGAAGCATATGGTCTGTAGACTTCACAAGGCTATATATGGCCTTAAACAGAGTCCACGAGCATGGTTCCAGAAGCTGTCCAACCTAATTGAACACCAGGGATTCAAGAGGTCCAATGCTGATCATTCGTTGTTCGTCCAGAAGTCCTCGGGAGGTACGGTTATCATAATGGTCTATGTGGATGATATTCTAGTTACAGGAGACGATATTCAGGGCATAGCGAGGGCGAAGGCATTCCTAGGTCGTCAGTTTGTTACAAAGGATCTTGGAACCCTAAGATATTTTCTGGGGTTGGAATTTGCAAGGAATGCACATGGTTTGGTGATGACACAAAGGAAGTACATTACAGACTTCCTGGTTGAGACTGGTATGGATGGTTGCAAACCATCAAGCATCCCCATGGACCCCAGCATGAAGTTATATGATGGTGATACTGATGAAGTGGATAAGAGGAGATATAGAGAGATGGTGGGAAAACTCCTCTACATTACTATAACCCGTCCAGACATTGCATTTGCAGTTAGCCGGGTGAGTCAGTTTATGGAGCAGCCCAGACAGGTTCACATGGATGCTATACACATGATACTGAGGTATCTGAAGTCTACTCCTGGATTAGGGCTACTATTCAGAAAGGGTGCAGACTTATCCATCTCAGCGTGTGCAGACGCAGATTATGCAGGATGCCCTAAGGATAGAAAATCAACCTCAGGGTTTGCAGTCTTTGTTGGAGGCTCTCTGGTTTCTTGGAAAAGCAAGAAACAAACGATGGTGGCAAGATCCAGTGCGGAATCCGAATACAGGGCAATGGCCCAAGCCAGCACGGAAATGATGTGGGTTCGCTCCGTATTAGAAGATCTACATGTAGCAGTACCTCTACCTATGAAGCTTCAGTGTGACAATCAGGCAGCATTGTTCATTGCCAACAATCCAGCTTTTCATGAGAGGACCAAGCATATTGAAGTAGACTGCCATTACACTAGGGACCTGATCCAGAGAGGATTGATATCCACGACCCATGTTAGCTCAGGAGATCAGACTGCCGATGTATTCACCAAGCCATTGCTCAGAGGACCTTTCCAGAGATGTTCATCCAAGCTGAGCATGATCGGCATCTATGCTCCACCTTGAGGGGGAGTGTAGAGATAGTTTCTACTATTATTATATGTTTATGTACCTTGTTTCTATTTCTCTCTTCTATTTAGACATCCATGTAATTTACCCTTACGGTCTCTCCCTATATAAGAGAGCCTAGGGTTTTCTTATTATCATAACGAAGACTCCTTTCTTCTAACAGAATTAACTCATATTTTTTTTGAAAAAACAAATTAACTCATATAGTCCATTGGTTTTATTTTTTAAAATAAGATTTACTTTCAAGCCAACATCTCAAAATAATTTTTCAAAATCTAAACCTTCAACTAATAAATTAAACAACACTTTAAGTAAACCGAATGGAAGATGGCCAAGAAACATGCCGCTTCATAGACAAAAGATTTGTTATCTTCAACGCATCTTTTGTACCATATTGCTGTATCAAGGACATTCACCGGTATGAGATAGAATCCTTTGTAAACCAAACCAATACCTCACTTTCTCACTGTCTCCAACTATTGCTAGACAAAATGATCAACATAGAATATTACTTCACAATTCAACTCCTTAGTTATCTTGTTAATAGAGAGAAGACTGAAAGGCATATTCGGAATCTAAAAGGCATTATGAACTAAAATATTATCTAGGGGAGATATCATCCCTTTACCTTAATTAGTCACACTAACATGAGACCCATTGGAAATGCATACATGATCTTTGTCATATGCAAGTTATTAGGATCATCAGTCATAAGTCATATGATCGATGGCGCAACTGTCAATGATCCACTCTTTTTTGTCATTATCTTACATATCCACTGAGTGGCCACAATAAGGGCAATATTTGTGGTGTGGGCCTTATCGAAATCTTCCTTTTGAATGCTTATCTTGCTATGATACAATCAAAGGTTTTGGATTTTCTTTGAGGTAATCTTCCTTTTATCACCAGTGGATTGATTAGAGACTTGTTATAAAATATGAAGCGGAAGCAAAAACGATAAACAGAGCCTAATCTCAAGAAATATAAAACATGGAACACAAGATTTAACGTGGAACCCTACTCCGTGAGGAGCGGGATGAAACCACGGGAGAAGCCCTTAACGGGGCGTGTTTTTCTATTCACTTTCTCAATGAGTACAGGACGTCTGGGGCTCCTTATATAGCCTTCCCAGAGCCTCCAAGTCCCACCCACAGGCGGTGTGGGACTAAACACTGGATGGGGGTAAATGGATCTTCTCCAGGATCCATTTACCCTGCTACAACTCAATAGGTGCACTACCAAATACTCCAACACTCCCCCTCAAGCTGGAGCATGCAATGCTCAGCTTGGACAAACAAACAGAAAGAAACTCAACTCACGCTACAGGACACTACGGACAATATCAACCCAACGCGCACATGCTGCAGTCGAGGACGTTGCTTCTCATGCCGTGCAGGTGAGGAGGACGAACGGGCTAGAGTGTGAGTCAACTGAAGACTCGAAATCTGACCATCGAGTCTGAAACTGCACCTGAAGTCTCCTCGTCGGAGAACTGGGTCTCTCCCATCTGGCTCAGAGAATGGTGCACTGCTCTGGTGTACCTATGATACCACATGAAAACCCATGCCAACATATGGCATAAGGAATGGTCCTCTGCTCTGGAGTCCCTATGGCTCACATGAAAACTCTGGCCTGACAACAAGAAGAATGATGGGGACCTCTGACAATGATGGCAACATATGCTCATCTGAAAATGACCGCAAACATATGCGTGTCTGAAACTGGAGACTCAGAATCAATCGTCGAGTCTGATAAAAACTGATCATCTGTAGAGTCTGAAATTCTGAACTGGTTGTTTGGAGATTGGCATCTGAATCTGGAATCTGGAATACAAGACCTGTGACTCTACATAATACTCCTCCTTTCTCCCATACTTGTCGGAAAATGAACATCGATAAAGTTGGGAGAAGACAATGACATGGGGAAAACATGAATATTCTTGAACAATTTGTTGCGGCTTTTCAAAAAGCCATCACATTTTTTAAGCCGTTTCACATTTTTTTTCGGCTTCGCAAATCCTTTTCCCTTTTTTTTAATCCGTTCAATTTTTTTTAATACGGCTTTCGCAAATTGCGTATGGCTTTTTCTCATGTACGCGCCTTTTCTCTCTCCCCCTTTTTTTTAAAAACAAACTCCTCTTTCTCTCTCTTTTTGTAACAAACTTCATTTCCCTTTCTTTCTTTTTTTTTCTCAACTTCCCTTTTTTTTCATCATACGGCCTGTACCCTTTTTTTTTTGCTTGAAACAGTAATGGCCCACATGGGCCTAGACACAATTTTTTTTAAACCCATCGTCTCCCGCTTGGGGCTTTAGGGTTCCCAATGGGTAACCCTCGCCAGATGAAAGGAGGGTGGCCGCCGCCTGATTGTTGCGTCAGAAGAAGAGTCCGCGCCTATGGGAGCCGCCTCCGCCCGAGGATCTTCACGAGACGGGAGAGCGCGCCATCGCCTGGGTTGCTGCGCGATAGGGAGAGGCGGCGCTTGGGGCTTTGCTTCGCGCGCCTGGAGGGGCCTTGCGGCCTTGCGGGAAGAAGAACGGCACCGTGAGGGGGCTGCGCGACCAGAGATCTGGGAAGGGCGCCGCCGCTTGAAGTCGAAGGATGCGCCGCCTGTGCGACTTGAGGTTGTGGGTGCGTCGCCAGGGGTTGATGGAGAGGATCTGCGTGCGCGGGGGTCGCTGGAAGCGCTCCTTGCGCCTGGAAAGGAGGAGGCGATGCACGACCTGAAGGGGCTTTGCGCACGGATGAGGTTGCGCAACTCTGATGGATCGCGCGCACCAGGAGATGTGCGCGCCGTCGCGAGCACGAAGAGGAGACTGCTGGAACCAAGGGCGTCGCCTGTTGCCGAATATGCGTGCGAGGTGGAGACCTTGCAGTTGCCGAAAGGCGCTTCGTGTTCTGGAGCCGCTATAGGGAGAACAGTGCTGGGCGAGTTCTCGCGCCTCCTTCACGAACAAAGTGGACAACAAAATTCCTTGACGATTTTCAAGAACAAGAATGATTAGAGTTTCCCACAAACCCTAGAGAATCAACAAGAGAACCTTTCTGAAATCATAACTCTCGAATACAAACATCTTTCAAAGTCAGAATCTCGAATAACAACAATGAACTTAAAAAAAACTCAAGAATCGAACCCGCTCTGATACCATGTTATAAAATATGAAGCGGAAGCGAAAACGATAAACAGAGCCTAATCTCAAGAAATATAAAACATGGAACACAAGATTTAACGTGGAACCCTACTCCGTGAGGAGCGGGATGAAACCACGGGAGAAGCCCTTAACAGGGTGTGTTTTTCTATTCAATCTCAATGAGTACAGGAGGTCTGGGGCTCCTTATATAGCCTTCCCAGAGCCTCCAAGTCCCACCCACAGGCGGTGTGGGACTAAACACTGGATGGGGGTAAATGGATCTTCTCCAGGATCCATTTACCCTGCTACAACTCAATAGGTGCACTACCAAATACTCCAACAAGACTCTCACAATAACCTTTTTGTAACCTTGCATGTTATTCTTTTGGGATTTTATCAGTTATGCCCCTTTGAGATATTGCAATATCAGTTATGCCCCTCTCTTTTAAGGAATATCAATCATGCCTTTGATTTTTTTCATAATAATTACTTGTGCCCTTCGGATTTGGTGCTGTTCATCCGTGCTCCTTACGAATGTTAACTTTTAGGACATGCAGTTAATTAGATTGAATGGCCAGGATAGATGCATCTCAATTCCTCCGACCACATCCCCCTCCTCCACCTCCCTCATCCTCCTGCCCCTCCTCTAACCCCTTCTCCCCCTCGCTCCTCCAAACCCCTCCTCCTCCGATCCCCCACCCCTCCGGCCCCTTAGTCCCCCCTCCTCCACCTCCCTCCTCTTCCTTAAAACACATCGGAGTACGTCTCCTCGAATGCTGCGGTCGACCAAAGCTTTACCGGGTATATGGGAACCACCATTGGTGTGGACACTGCCGCAAAATGGTAGATCGTTGTCCCGAACTTCCCCAAGGGTTTTGACCAGCTCGACCTTCTCGTTGTCGACGTGGTCCCACTCATCATCTCCTTTTGCATTTTCATAGGTTTAATTTTTTTGTCTGTTGTCCGTTTTGATGTTTTAGACATGAAATGGTGCCCTCTGTTTTTTTGTGGACCAATCCCTCCTAGTTATATGTTCGTGCTTCTATTATTACCCCTTTCACTCATACAAGACCTGCTTTGGATGAAGCTTTTCGACTTTTACCCAAAATCCACTCATGATGACCTTTGTCGTTTTTTGACATGGTAGTACCAAAGCTCTTTGTTGAATGCGGTGCTCACCATCGTTCACCTCCTATTCGTCCTCTTCATCATCGTGATCGGATTCTGCAATGAGAACTGTGGGAACTCCACCCGCCCGACCGACCTGGTCCATCACGCCAGCGGGTTCTTCCCCAAAGTTGCATCAGACATGTTCCACAACACGACCATGGTGTATCTGAGCTACATCAGGTACGATGCCGTGTCAACCATGGCCAAGGAGGTGAAGAACCCCACGAACTTGTCGTCATTGTCAAGGTTTAATGCAACCCATCGAGCTTGTTGTCCCTGTCGAGGAGGAACGGGTGTTGGAGGAGGTGGATGAGCTGGAGGAGGTAGGTTTTTTTCATGTTTTGCCCCTCTTAAATACACCATGATATGAATAAACCATGATTTAATTTAGCTAATTGTCAGCCAAACAGAAGGGTACAAGTGATCATTGTGGAAGAAGTTAGGGGTAGAATTGATATTCTCAAAAAGGGAGGGACGTAACCGATATTGCAATATCTTAGAGGGGCACAAGCCACACAACTGATAAAAACCCTATTCTTGTTGTCGTCTCTTCCTCTAGGCGTCTTCTATGAGGGTCGAAGGAGCTCCATCCTGAGAAGATCAACAGAGGTCATTTTTCTTGCAATGAGTACCCTTCCCATTCAGTTTTCCCATATTGTTGCTCCCCTGAGATAGAAGTGAAGATTGCTCAGTGTTCTTGACCTCATGGAAGGGCAAGACATCAGAATTCTTCTCTATTTTTCAGCCTCGATTCGATATTCCTCAGCTTCAATTTGATAATAGACTTTCTGAATACCTGAAAAGATCCCTAAATTCAGGGTCTAACTCCTGATATTTTTTTGTTAGAATTCAACAATAGAGGAAGATGAAGATCTATGTTCTCCCATTCTTTATCTCAAAAAATTTCCAACTCTACTGCCTTTCCAAGATTCTTCGGTGATAGCCTAAATCTCCTACGTGGACATTAAACTGCTGTAATAAGATGCAATAAACTATATAAATCTCATGTGTCAATTCATAGATACACATATCTTTCATCCTCCGACCATGCATGCTCGAAAGGATCATCCACATATTCGGAGCAATCCTTTTTCGAAAAATAAGAGGTTGGATATCAAAAGACACTGAGTTGACAATCCGAGAATCTTCAAGAAATAATTTTTCCAAAGAAGGATCTTTATCTTCAGGCACTGGAGTTCATCCATTTATATATCCCATCCGTCCATGGTTCGTGATTGATTCTCAACAGCAGCTGACCTTATGTCCATCTTCACAATCTCCAGTATTGATTTTTTCTTCGATTGCCATTAACAGGAAAGGCTGCCATATACTTGTGACAAAATGCAGAAAATAACGGAAAACACCCTACAACAGAACAAGCTTACCACATTTAAAAATAACAAAAACAAATCCGTTTTCTGTCATCAGATATGAAAAACAAGGACTGCACGATGCCGTAAAAAAAGATAGAGCAAGAAGCAGAATGCCTGAAGCCAAAGCCCACAGTTGTTGGACTGAAACCAAAGCTCAAGAGATGAAAAACTGGGCATCGCACAAAACGACGAGGGGCTGAAATACACAGAACGGAGAATGACACCTTCTTCTGAAAAGCCTCCAGGGACAAACTGCATGTACAGAGGATTTCAGCACACCGGCGAGAAGTTCTGTATGTGCCATGACAAACTAAAAGAACATCTGATTTCACGGTGACAATTGCTTTGTACTATGTAGAAACCGGCACAACCATGAAGACATCGATTTACATGGAAAATCCTTCGCAATAGAAGGGAAAACCACGGATGTCCCAGCTCACATTCTTATCTGAAGAAAAAAAGAGGTGAGTTACATATATAAGTCCTCGATGCAAATGGATCCTAACCCACGATCCATCGTTCTGAATAAGCATTCACTTCAACAAAATCATTGGCATATTGTTAGTTAAATACTGTTTGATTTTATAATATTTGTTTTTTAGATGCTGTAATCTGGTAGAAAAAAGTAATTTTCATGGTGCAATACTTAATGCTTATGACATATAATACAGTATGGTGGATATATACTACAAAAGTGGATGGCTCTGATCTAGTGGCTTCTGTGTGCCTTCACCTGGGTCTGACTGATTACAGGTACTCATTACTTTAAATTGTTTGACTTTTTTAGTTACTACGTTATTCTAAGTAGATCTGGGATATGACTAATGCAATGGGTTTTAAAAATGAATAGTGTGTTATCCCATGTTTTGTATGTTCAAGTATTCACATGCATCGGGGAGCACTAGGCTGGCTGAGTAACATTTGTCATGATATAGAAGAGGAAATCCAACTTGAGCATACTTCATGGGGTTTGGTTTAGTCCTCCTGTAAGAGACTGTCTGAGAACTACATACACCATGATCTTTTGTAAGTTAATTCATTTTCTATAGGAACTATATTCACCAAGCGACTGTCTGAGAACCACATTATCATCAGAATGTAACTTACTTGATGATTCATGTCATTCTTCTTATTAGGGCTTTATCTGAACTGTCAGTGTACCCATTTTCTGCTGTTCACTTGCAGCCATCCTGTATAGCAAAAATAAATAACTAACTTCACGATTATTTTACCAATAAGGCCTGGCATTCTGATTTTTGCATTACGCAAGCACCATTATGTATTCTCCTGTGGCTGTCATTGCAATTGTGATACACTTCTTTAAGCGGGGTCAGTTATGAAATTAGGATGCCCTCTGGTTTGTTAACAGTTATAGTTAAGCTGTCTTTGCATAGCATAACCATGTAACCAAAAAATATTTTCTGTTTGCAGAATTAGGAAAGAAATCTCCCTTCGAGGAACACTTATTAATCATCTTTGCTTAGTTTGTGGATGTAACATCCGGTTTCCAATCAAATCCGAACTCGACCCGATTAGGGTCCGATTAACCCAATAAAGTTGTTGGTCAATACCAAACAAGCTAAAATGATCAATTGATCGTGCATCAAAAGTTGTTCGGGCGAAATCGATCAAAAATCGGTCGCATCGCAATGCGTGCCCAAAAATGCCGCAACGCAAATTCGGAAACCGTGAAATAAACCGAGACCGTCATTAGATCCGATTCGACGAAACAAGACCAACGGAATTGATCGTTCGTCAATCGGAAGTCGTTTGAAATTTTTAAATCATGAAATTTAATCTTAAACAAAAACCATATCCGAAAATTTCGGCTATTCAAAACCCGATCGGAAGTATATCAATATTATACTCATATTGACCGTCGTTCTAAGACGATCAAATCAAGATCTTACGCGTCAAAATCCGGCATTCGATGTGCGAATACGGATGACTTTTGTATCTTAAATAAATACAAATAATAGTTAAAAGATGGTTTAAAACAATATTTATTATTATTTTTGCTGACTGTGCACAGACAGTGCACAGTACAGCCGTTTGTTTTTTTAATATCCTCTAATGTCGGCCATTTGGCATCACCCTCCTTTGCATTTGGCATCAAGCAACCTCTTTTCTTTACCTATATAACAACGAAAACCTTTCCTCATTTCCATGTCATTTCTTTCTCTTTTACCCTAAAGCCACTTCCATTTGAGCCGAAGGAGCTTAGCTTCCCTTACACTTCCAGGTCCAGCCGAAGCTACTGCTGCAACCCTTCAGCCTTTTTAATTACAACCAATCTGGATGTCCATCTTCACATGAAGCCATCTGCTGTTGCATGCAGCAGATTTGTGGAATTTCAGCAGCTAGAAAATACTACTTTTGATGCTGATTTTGGTCCTCCAAACCTAGAGATCACAAGGTACATTCCTATCTCCTTTTGCTGCCATGCGTGATAATTATACCCTTTTTATTCCCCATTTGATGACTTTATCATGAGTAATATGTTGTGATAATTTGGGGAATTATTGTATCATTGCTGCTACTTCATCAAGATATTCTTCCAATTTTAAACTGATCATCCAAACTAAATCGATATGGAGGTATAAATTTGAAGAGTCTATTATTGTATGACATTTTGAGTATGTCGGGTAAAGTTCTTCCTGTTTACTCGAGATAGCTATCTGTTTGTCCAAGTTCTTAGGAATTTGTTTAGGCAAAATTCCTGCTTGCATGAGGTAGTGGTCTCTTTTGAGTGCCAGACTTTTTTTTTGTAAATATCTGTGTCTGTTGCAAAATTGTATAAAAAAAATAGAAAAGGGTCGTTTGGCAAAGCCTAATTTTTTTTATAGAAACGTACTGCTCAACAACCTTACAATTTAAGTGGGTGAAATTTCAAGATATTAATTTCTGGAAGTGGAAGTACTACAAAATTTTCCTTGTAAATTAATATACTTGTTTCCTTTCAAATTGAAAACAGGAAGAATATAGGAGGGAAGATGCACGGGAACCACCAGATTCACCGATAAGGATTGGGCTTTTGGGTTCCTTTTAGGATTAGGGTTATACAATGACCCAATCTATCACGATTTAATTAGGCTCCGTTTGATTTTAACAAATTAAGGATTAGGAGGATAATGGTCTGGATTGGGGCTCATTAGAGAATTGATGGCGAATAAATTGATATCAGTCACCTTTTATATAGTAGATATGCCATTCTATAAAATGCATATACAATTTTATGTACTGGTCAAAAATTTAAATTTGAAACCATGTGACAACACATCAGAAATCAAAACTTCTTCCTATAATGATTGGTATGAACTAATCACTAACTGTACACGAGATAATTACTAAGTTCCTAATATCAGATTATTGTTGCTTAAATCATTAATGCTAGACAACCCAAAAATTTTATTTATCACAATCTAATCAATCTAATTCATATGCATACGCAGAGCAGTAAACTGGGCTAGAATGTGGGACTATCGGGAAGAAGAAATTTCTTTTTACTTCATTAGTTATTACCTCAGTTTTCTCTATGGAATCTGAAACAAGCAGCTTATATATTAACATAAACTTTAAATAAATAAATATGTATTACTTATTACTTGGCCGTTAAAATTGGATAAATTGGTAATAGTTGACTTGTTTTTGGTGTTGCATGAGCGTTGATTTTAGTGGGTATTGGAGGTGGAAAGGTTATAGATCTCGTAGGCTTTATTTTACAAAGTTTTATATATAAGTTATTGAAGAAGTAGTCAAGGTAACTCCAAGTTCATAACTGAGATAGTACTTCACGAAAAATAGATTGCTATTCTAGAAATGTGATTTAAGAATGCTCGAGTAGTAGCAGTATTCCGATTATAAATGGTTAAAGTTAACTTTCTATTAAGCTTAGTTTATTATTGTATCTTAAGTCATGATTTGGCTGGAATACCATGATATATGCATCATGGATTGAAAGCCCTTCACATCATTACCTACACAAATGTATCCATCTAATACCTTACAATTGATTTAATAACTCCGGTGTTATGCAAATACACATTGAGGCTCGATAAGATAGGAGTATGAGTGGTTCGTACAATCTATCCATAACTGGGATACCATCTGACTATAAAAACTCACACCGACCAGTACTTGAGATCTATCCTGGCATAATCTCTGACAAGTTTCCTCATCTCTACAATCTAGTCACGATATGCTTTACATCAAGTGATCCAAGGACTAACCATCTTCATAAGATAATCTTTTAAATGTGATCTACTAACATAGATCACTGCTGGTGGAGTCATTGATAAGATATATAGATCTGTTAAACTGACCACATAGGGATTGAGAAAGGATTAAGGATTCAAGTAAGTATGATGACGAATCAGTGGTAATTAATAGAGCCGGTCTTGGTGACCTTTACACTTGACCGTGCGAGGGCGCGATGATCCTCAACTGAGCGGAGGAAAGGAAGTCCAGTTCGGGCAGCGGCCGCCAAGTGCGCGAGTCTAGGATCCCAGTCCTCTTCACGGTTTTTACGCGAGCTCGCAGTGTTTTTGCGCCTCGTTGGGATCCCGACTTTAGACCGGTTCCGCTGACCCTCTGTTTTAGGATACCCAGGCGGGGGATCCTTGGTTTTCAGTTTTACGTACGAGCTCGGTTGCCCATTACCGGTCGGGCTGTTTTCTAGAGCGACTTTTCTGGAGTCTCTCTCACTCGTCTCAGTGGCGTAGTTTGGGAGTAGACCTATCCCTCTATTGGACCACACTTCCATTAAGACGGAAGAGCCCTTTTGTTGGCTTTTTCACCGCTTGAGTTTTTTACTTTCGCCAACAGACTTGGCGATTCTACATCCAGATCATACATATTTATATCTACATCATCTAGAGTTACATCTGAGACAGTTGCACTTGAGGTTTGAAGGGATTACAATCAAAGTTGAGTAAATGGAAGTAATTACAATCTGAATCGAAATCTCATTAAGCTAGTGGACGTGTTGGGAACTTAATTAGGATGCATTATACAACACCGTATGCCTACGGAGGCACCCCAACCCTAAGACATTCCCCAAGTCTTAGAGTCATAGTGTGAGGTTTTACACGAACCAAGACCACAGACTATCCACTACACTTAAAGATCTTATTAAATCAAGAAATCTTTCCAATCTCAAACTCTTCCCTTATCACTCACAAATAGGGATGAGCATTGGGTAGGGCCGGCCCAGCCCAGCCCAATGCCCGGCCCGATCAAGCCCAGCCCAGACCCGAGCCCGAGTAATAGCTGGGCGGGCCTGGGCTCTTTTTTGGCCCAATCAGAATTTCGGGCCGGGCTTGGGCAAGGTGGGCCCGAGCCCGAGGCCCGTGGGCCGGCCCGATTATAGGCCCGACCCGAGCCCGCATATATGCCCGACTCGAGCCCGGCCCGCATTTAGGCCCGACCCCCCCGGATCTGTTGAGTTTGGGCGACCCGACCCGAGCGGCCTAACTTAGGGTTTCGTAAACCCAATGGCCTCCCGAGACCCATTCCCATCCCCCGCTCGAAAAACCCAAATCCTCCTGGCGCCTGGCGACTGACGAGTGGCGGCTGACCCTCTCCGGCTCTCCGGCTCTCCCCGCAAGCGGCGGCCTGGGCGCATGGTTCGAAAAGGCTAGCCTCGAGGCGGTCGAGGCGTACGCCTCGAGGCGAGGCGGTCCCTTTTAGCCTCGAGGCTTACGCCTCAGACCAGTCCTGTGAGGCGTGCGCCTTGAGTGGCCGAGGCGTAGCCTCGAGGCGGAACGCCTCGAGGCGGTCGAGGCATTTTATGAGGCGTTTTTGCTTTTTTTGAAGTATTTTTTATTATTTTAATGATTTTCTTAGTAGTTTGAGAAGCTTATAAATATCTGTTTATTTAGGATAATGATTATGTAAGATGAATGCCTAAATATGATGTTTATTCCATGCCCACTTCATATTTACAATTAATATATCCAACTATTTTGGCAAACTCTCACTGTTTCACTCTTAATGAATGAATCATAAATATTAAATTAAACATTACTTGTAACTTAACAAGATTTGCAATATATCAAGCAAAACAAAATGGATAAGGTTCACGGTTTCTCATGTTGCCTTATATTATATATTAGACACAACATAAATTTCTTCGACATACATTTAATCAAACTTTTAATTACAACAATATTTCAAAGATTTGCTCAAATTGGATATGATTCATGATTTCTCGTGCGATCATATATTATATGTTAGACACATAACATAAATTTCTTCGATGTATATTTAGTCATACTCTTAATTACAACAATATTTCATAGACATATATGTATTGTTTAATTCTTTCACAATATCTATAGTCAATGAATTCCTCTTTGATTGGATGAAAATGTGTAGAAATGTATATGGTGTTATTCTATCTTCTATTTTAGGGTTCTTATCTTTATTATTTCATCATATCTTGTAGTGTAAATTATTATATATTGGGCAGAGAACATATAATTACATAGATATATATAATTGTAGTTTTATACATATTTTTCTATATAAACTGAGGCTTACGCCTCGACCGCCTCGAGGCTACGCCTCGCCTCGATTCCAAGGAGACCGCCTCGTTCCGCCTTTCGTTTTTTCAAACCTTGCCTGGGCGATCATCTTCTACGGCGTGCGTGCGGCTTGTGCGGCGGATCGGGTTAGTATTCACTTACTCTTCTACGGCGTGCCTGCGGCTTTTTCTCCAAGTCGTATCTTTGTTTTGCTTGGCGATTTCTAGCGTGACTGTTACATCCATTTCAATCGTATGGATTGGAAGGTAGAGCGTTGGAGATCAAGTCTTGTGATTACCGTCCGAAATAAACGTCCTGGATGACGACGTTTTGTACATTGGATTGTGATGAATTTTTGACGTGAGTTTAATCCATCAAGTCTTTCGAACTATTGTGTTTAGAGTGGTCATTGTAAAAGGTTTTCTTGCTTATCTCTGATGAGCTGTGAGGAAGAGTTGTGTGGGAGTTGCTTAGTATGTAACTTGGAATTTATTTAAGTATGCGTTCAGATTTGCATAGGACAACACTCTGGAAGCTTGATTCTGTAAGCTTGCATTTGATTTACTTTAGGCTGTTGCTGGATTAGTCATTAATGTTGCTCCTGTTTTCCTTGGTTCTTTTAGAAGTTGAAGAAACTCCTGAACTGATGACAAATTTAGAAGCAGGGTGCAAGCGGGAGCGTATTCAGAAGCGGGTGTGGATTCCGAAGGCCCATGGTGTTCGGCGGTCGCGGGATGTTCGTGGTGACTCTATCGTTGCCACTCGTCATTTGGGTCGTTGCTCGCAGGATGCTGACGGTGAAGAGTGGGTGAAGGTGTCTCACGCTAAGTCCGGAAGGCGTTGCTTCCATTGCACGGGTCGTGGTCATCTGGCGTCTGCATGTTGGGTTCCCCCTAGGTGCTTCCGGTGCGGGAAGATTGGACATCTTTTGCTTTCATGCAGGTCGGAGAGCATGGTTTCTCCGCAGCAAAAGCTTTCCTCTCGCTTGGAGGCTCCCTCCCGCGGCCGTGGTTCCTCGGCCTTGCTGGACTCTCGTTCTTTTGCTCAGGTGGTTTGCGCGGGCGGTGGCGGCGCCTCTTCCAAGGGCCCCATGGGGACGAGCCCCAAGGGGAAGAGCATTCATACTCCTCCTCCTCTTGGCGCTGGCGGGTCCGGGGTTCCTCATGCGTCGGGGATGCATGCTCAACGCGGTGTGAGGGTGGAGCGGGAGCAGCCTGGCTCCTCCTTGGGCGGTGCTTCTGGCTCGGTTCGGCGTGGCGACCATTCGCGCGCTCGTGATTCTCATGCGGTTGGGGATACCGGTGGCGATTCTTTTCAGGTGCCGTTGATGGCGAGATTCGGACCGAAGGCGTTGGGTGACAATTGTGGCGTGGCGATTGGCGTGGTGCAGCGGCCGGGCATGGACCGTGAGGTTATTCGTTCTGCTACTCTTCTTCTCCTAGGCGAGGCCTTCTCGGGGGATTTCTTCTTCTTGGATGACTTTCGCTGCTGTGCTCGAGGGCTCTCCCCGGAGCAACGGGAGATCCTCCTTTATCGTGCTGATGCCTCGGTCGTCAAGTGGAGACGTCTTCGTGTTGCTGATGGTGCAAGCTTGGGCTCTGATCTGTGCGTGGTGGAGGTACGCGGCGTCCCTTTCCTCTCACGCTCGGTACATTGTTTATCAAAGATTATCGGCGGTTGGGGTCAGGTGGTGGCTATTCTGGACGATGGCCTGACCCCCGGTTCAGATTGGTCTTGCACGAGGATTCTGGTTGAATGCTCCTCTACCCTTTGCCACTCCATGGCTGGCAAGGTTCTCTTCGAGAAGATGTGTATTGGCCGCTGGTCATTCAAACTCGAGTTCTTCTTCCCGACGCCGGACGCTCCGGCTCAGCCCTCCCTGGCCGACGCCGGCGGCTCTCTCTCTGATGCTGGTATCGACGGTTCGTCTTCCAAGGCCCACGTGTCACTTTGCAAGGATATTATCGAGGCGTCGCTGATGCATGGCGACCGTTCGGAAACGTCGCTTGGGCTTCGCTTCGCGTGTGAAGCTGGAGGGGCGCCTTCTCACGTGCCCAGGGTCTTTTTCGAGGACGATTCGCAGTATGGACAATTATCTGTTATTCCCGTTCCGCAGGACCGCGGGCTGGTCTCGGGTCTCAATGTGGCGGTTCCGATTCCACCCTCCGGGTCGGATCTTATTGTTTCACATTCCCTGTCGCGGGTGGCGCCTGACCCGGTTACTATAAGCGGATATCTTATTTGCTCTTCAGATATTCCTTGCCCTCTTCCGGTCTCAGCGGTGCCCTTCTATCAGACGGTTTCCTTCGAAGACTATATTTCATCTCCATCCATTTCCTCGCCACTTCTGCTGTCACTTGGTGCCGGGCCTCGGAGGGCCTCTCTACATCACTCGATCTCGGCCGATGCTGGTATGCTCTCTCAGCCTTTTAGCCAGCCTTCTTCCTCTAATCGGATTTCTTGGTCTGGTGGCGGTACCTTGGCTTCCTCGTCGGACGCTTCGGCGGACTCCCCGACCCGCTTTGCTGCTTCTTGGGATACGTGGAATGCTATGTTTACTTCCCCGGCAAGATTTGGAAATGTTTACTCTCGACGCCCACAGCCGTCCCTCGAGGGGCCTTCTCCTTCGCCGGTTCTCCTGTCTCGCGAGGCTGTGGCGGAGGCGGCAGGGCTTCGCCGGGCGAGTCAGCGCCATGCTCAAGAATAGCTGTGCTTTGGTCTGTGATCACTTTTTGGGGCCCTTTTTGTATTATTTAATGAAGCTACTATCTTGGAATGTTCGTGGGCTGGGCGATCCGTTGCGTCCCCGGGCTTTGGGCTCTCGATTGGTCGATTGGGACTGCGATGTCGTTTTCCTCCAGGAATCAAAACTCTCTGGGATCGATGACGCTCTATGGAAATCTTTTGGGGCGGGGCCTGTCGACGCTTTTTGCTCTTTGGACGCGGTTGGTGCTTCTGGTGGAGCTATTGTGGCTTGGCGTTCTTCAAGATTTTCTTTCTCCTCTTCTCGATTGGGACGTCACTCTATCACTGTGGTCCTTGTGCATGCGGATTCTAATGTATCTATGGCTTTCACTTGCGTTTATGCGCCTTTATGCCACCTTGCCCGTCGTGTCTTATGGGAGGATTTGCATGGTGATGCCGCGGCTTTGGGGGATACTCCTTGGATTCTGGGGGGTGATTTTAATGTTACTTTGCTTTCAATTGACCGCCCACGTGGTCGGGGGGGAAGGGATCCGGGTTCTACCGATTTTTTGGACTTCATCCAAGACTTGGTGCTTGAAGGTCTGGTGGCTAGAGATATTGTCTACACTTGGCGTAATAACTCCTCTCGATCTCGGCTTGATAGGTTTTTGGCTAACTCTCGTTGGATGGAAGCTTTCCCCCTGTGCTCGGTTTCCTCTCGTCCACGGTCCTTTTCTGATCATAGTCCCATTATTTGGGATGCTGGCGACTCCTCCCGTCCGCACGGTATTTTTCGTTATGAAAGGAGTTGGTTGCTGGAGCCTCATTTTAATGATCTAGTGCGCAATCATTGGTCCCAGATTTCCTTTACTGGTAGTGCGGCTCGTCGCTTTGATCTTAAGCTCTCGTCCCTTCGAGGTGTTCTCGCTTCCTTTAAATTTATCACTCGCCAGGCAAGACTTTCTACTCGTAATGAGGCTGAAGCGATTATCCTTCGCTTGGATCGTGTGGAGAACGATAGGGAGCTCTCCCCGGAGGAATTAATTGAACATTCATCAGCTATGCAACTCGTCTCGGAGGATGACAGGAAGAGAGCCATCGATTGGAGGCAGCGTTCACGACTTCGTTGGATCAAGGATGGGGACGCAAATACCGCCTTTTTCCATCGGGTCGCTAGTGCGCGTAAGCGTGCTAATTCTATTTCCTCCATTGTGATTGGGGGCGCTTTATTTCAGGGCGATCGGGAGTTGGGCTCGGCGTTGGTTAACCATTTCAAAATTTTTTTTGATCGCCAGCCTTCGTGCTCTTGGCGGTGGACGGCCCGCGAGGTCCCCTCGCTTGCCCCCTCGGATGCGACTTTATTATCTCGGTCTTTCTCGCTGGAGGAGCTTAAGGGGGCGGTATGGGACCTTAACGTGGACGCCTCCCCTGGTCCCGATGGGTTCCCCATCTCCTTCTATAGGGACTTCTGGGATGTTATCGCCAATGATGTTATGGATGTGGCTCTTGTGTTTTGCGAGGGGAACCGGGGTTTCAACAGGATTAACCGGGCCAATATGATCCTCATTCCGAAGACCCATGGGGCTAGCCTTATTGAGGACTTCCGACCGATTGCGATCTCCAATGGCATTTACTTAATCATTGCTAAGGCTTTGGCTAGGCGGCTTGCTCCCCTTCTTGGCTCTCTCATATCTCCCTCCCAAGCCGCTTTTGTCCAAGGGAGGCAAATCTCGGATTGCTTCGCGCTAGCCTCCGCGATTATTGATGGATGGCACAGAAATGATACGAAGGGGATTCTCTGGAAAATTGACTTTGCTAAGGCTTATGACTCCTTGGACTGGCGTTTCTTATGGTCGGTTTTGAAGTCTCGGGGCTTCCCCCCGCTTTGGATTTTGTGGGTTAGACGATGTGTTACTACCGTCTCCTTCTCCTTATCTCTTAAAGGCCGGCCGGCTGGGGGCCTATTCCAGCCTCGTAGGGGAGTTCGTCAGGGCTGCCCCCTAGCCCCTTTATTATTTGTTTTGGCGGTTGACGTGCTGCCGCGTATGATTCATGGCGTGGCCAATGCTGGGCTTACTCGCAGATGCTCTCTGGGCGATTTCCATATTCCACTCCTGCAATTTGCGGATGACACCTTATGCTTTATCGAGGGGGATCGGACTCAGGCCTTGGGGATGGCCACTACGCTTCAACTCTTTTGTGAGATGTCGGGGCTCCGCATCAATGGGGCCAAATCGAAGTTTGTGCCTTTTGCTTTGTCGCCGATGGAGGCTAGGGAGTGCTCCTCTATCTTGGGCGCCTCCCTCGGGGATCTGCCGCTGGAGTATCTGGGCTTACCGCTCTCGGTGGGCCGTACGCGCTTACGTGACTATCGGAGGGTGGTGGAGAAGGTGGAGTCCCGGTTGGCAGGGTGGCGCGCGTCGCTACTCTCCAGAGGGGGGTGTTTGGTTCTTCTTAAATCTGTCCTCTCTGCTATACCCATCTACTTTTTGTCGGCGCGCGGATTGCCTAAGGGGATCCGGGTGCGCTTGGAGAAATGTATGAGGGGCTTCCTTTGGGGTAAGAATGGCGATGGTAGAAGAGGGATTCATTTGGTGGGTTGGGAGGATATTTCGCGTCCTAAACGCGACGGGGGCCTGGGCGTTCGGCGGTTGGAGGTGGTGCGTGATGCTATGCTTCTCAAATGGGCGGTGAGACTTTTTGGTCGGGATGAGAGCTTCTTGGTGCAGTGCCTCCGCGTGGCGGCCGGGATTGCTTTCGATTCCGTTTTTGGCGGGCGCTCCCAGGGAATTTTTCCCTCCTTTTGGCGCGACGTCCTCTCTGTGTTCAACAGCAACCGATCCTTGTTTAGGCCAGCTCTCGGCGATGGGAATTCGTTCCGATTCTGGTCGGTGGATTGGTCTGGTAATGGTATCTTCATGAACCTTTTTCCGAGACTTTTTGCGCTGGCCGGTGATAAATTTGCTTCGGTGGCTTCGTGCTGGACCGATGGGTGCTGGTGCCCTCTATTGGTGGACAATCTTTCCGATCAGCGGCTGCTTGACTTCTCGGCTTTGATGGCTCTCCTTGTGGACGCCCCTACACCCTCCGGGGGCCGTGATCACTTCGCCTGGAAGGAGGGGACCTTCAGTTCGCGGAAGGCGTATTTCTCTATTCTCCCCAACGTCGTGTCATCGGATGCGTCCTTTCTCAGACACTGCAAGCTCATTTGGGGTCTCAAGCTCCCAGAAAGGGTTGGTATCTTTCTGTGGATTCTTAGACGTGGAAGATTGCTTACTCGCGATCGATGTGCCTTGATGTTCCCTAATATCTCACACTTGTGCGGTCTATGCGGTTCGGATGTGGAGACGGCCGGCCATCTTTTCCTTCACTGCGACCTCGTGCGGCCCATTTGGGATGACATGGAGTGGTTGAATCGTACCACTATTGAGGCTTTCTGGGAGAGCTTATCTATCGCTGCTAATCGACCGAGGGAGGAAAAACTTATTCCCATTGCGCGCCTCTGGTGTATTTGGCTGGGAAGAAACAAAACTCTTTTTGCTGGGCAGAGATTTTATAAGGAGAATATTTGTATCGCTGCGAATCGCTTTTGTATTGATTGGTCATCCGTGTAGCGTCTTTCGGGGGGCGGATGGTATCTTTATTGATATCATCTATCTTTCCTTTTTGTTTTCTTTCCCACTGTAAGTATGTCCTATCCCTTTTCTTAATAAGATGGGGCGAACACCTATGAGTATCTCCCCCTTTTTTGAGTGTCAAAAAAAAAATTTAGAACCTGTCACCATCAAGAAGCTCCTTGTTTATTCTTTTAAATATAAGAGATGCATCTTCATTGTTCTTTGAGAAAATTCTTAAGCAGAAGTGACTGGTGCTGGTGGAAAACAACTTGAAGTGACCACTTGACATTTTATGTAAAAACTTAAAGTGACATCTGAATAGGAATCCTTAATGTAAGCACGGTGACACCTTGTTGTTTGGAAGTAGGAAGTTTGCCATATGGTCTGTGGATATTAGAAAGCTCGTGTAAAAATATCTAGGTTAATTTCTATTGGAAGCATCCTGCGGTAAAATTTTTCATTGTAAGATCAGGCTTTTGTGCTGGATTGGCTTATTATACAATAAACTAAATTCAAAATTTAAAACCAACTTAATTGTGGGAAATATAACACTTGAGTTCCTTTTATTGCATTTCATTAGTCAAGTTTTAATGAGGGCAGTCTGCCCTTTCTTGTCAGTCCTTCGAGCCAGTTGAGGATCTTTATCAAGTAATGTTTGCACAATCTCCACATGCCCTTGTCGAGCAGAGAAATGCAAAGCGTTTTTCCCGTTCTGTTTTGTTAGCTCAAGTAGACCAGGATTTTGAGATAACAATTCTTTGACAATTGCTGTATGACCTCTAATTGCAGCTGATATGAGAGGAGTTGCATTTGAAGTGCCTAATGTCTTACTTAGCATAGGGTAATGGTTTAAAAGTACCTTCACAATTGCTGTATAAATCTACTTAGTAGTAAATCGAAACACTTCACAAGGATGGTGAAAGTATTAAAAAAGGATTAAAAACTGTGGCAGATTATTAGATTTGAAATATAAATCGAGAGAAAGCACCAGTATTGAAGTAACGGGCCGGCTCGAACCTGGCCTGGCCCATTTAATTGCAGGCGGGCTCGGGTTTGGGCCACAAACCCAGATATCTCGCGGGCTTAGGCCCGGCCCGTTGACCCGAAAAACGTTATCGGGCTCGGGTCGGGCTAGCTTGGGCCCGGCCCGGCCCGACCCTTAGATGGCGTTTGGTTGGTGGGTTATCCAGGGGTGGATAACCCAGTTTTGTATTTGTGTGTTTGGTTGGTGGGTTAAGGGTTGGGAGGGTTTGTGTGATGTGATTGTATTGGAATTTGAAAAAGTTGATAATTATTATGGTATGATTGTATTGAAATTTGAAAAAGTGGGTGGTTGTTGTGATGTGATTGTATTGAAGTTTGGAATAATGAGTAGAAGTTGAGTATTTTATGATTTTTATATGATATGATGGTATAATATATAATTTTTTTGATGGGAAGGGAGTGTGTCCCACTAATGGGTTAAAAGAAAGGGTTTTGGGGGGTTACCCACCCAAAGTGGGGGGTAACCCCCCAACCAAACATGGCCTTAGGGCCTGTTTGGTTGCAGGGTTGGGCAGGATTGGCCCAACCCTGGTTACTATTCACAAGGGCACTTCCTCCTCACAGATTACTATTCACCCATCCCAACCCAACCAGTCCAACCCAGCAACCAAACATGCCCTAAAGAAAATAATGATATATACTTACACCCATACATTCATGAATTTTCAACTACAAAATAAATATGGCATATATGGGAATGTTGGGTTAATGGGCAATCATGAGAGATGCTTCAAACAACTTGAATACCTTTTTACTTACGCAAGTAGATGTAAATTGCATTTGTTCCACCTTTCTACTTGTTACTTTTGAACATTTTAAATGCCACTGATTATATTTTTTTTATATATAAGCTTATGGGAAGTACCTGCGCCCGCTGACGCCTTTTCCTCTTTGCACGCTTGGCAGGCAAGGAGCCTTTAGCATAGTAGCGGGTTGATGACTTCAGGAGACATGGTATATTCTAGCCGGTATGTTTCTTTTGTCTCAGTTTTTATTCGGTTGATAATGTAATATGCTTCTTTTCTCTTCAGTTAGATTTTTGGGAATACTGTATGTACTGTCAGTCACTGTACATGTTGTAAATTAAATGGAAGTTAATGAAATAAATTCTTGGTGACATTTATCTCTATTAGCTTTGTGGTTATGAATGTGAATGTGAATGTAATATGTAATTGTTGCAACGCAAAAAAATTCCTTGTATTTCCCTAGCTTATGCGATCTAATGCGAATGAAATGCTGCGAAAGTGTCGTAAACGGGCACCGGATCCTCAGGGGTTTACAGTGGAGTTTAATATTTAAAGTTGCATTCATCCAGAAAGAGCAGAAATTTCTGATGTCTGGTTATTATTCAGGACCTTTATCGGAACAAATTTGAATCCTTTATATGACAGATTCCTCGTGTCCTTCGAAGGTATTTTAATGTTAGAAGTTTCACATGCCCTCAAAAGACGAAGTTAGTTTAAGTTGAAAATTGCATGTATTTTCCCCTTTTTTGTCCTGTGGTATATTTCTTTACCGATATTAAATATAAGCGTCTAGCACTCTCTTTAAGCATATGCCTTCTACCTAATTTAGAAATGGAATTTCACCTATAAAATCCAAGAGGTCACTTGATTTTGATTGTTGTCGTCTGTCCCTTTCCAGACCCAGTGTAGAAGGAGCTTTTTTATCTACTTGGCTGCTTTTTATATTTTGATGTTTAGGGATCAAGAAAAGAAAAAGATAACACATATGAAGAGCCAATTCACAAATATGTACTCAATGTTCACAGTTTCTGGCATATTTGTTTCGGTAGATGACAATGTGAAGTGTCTACATACATCAAGTCCGTTGGGCAATGGAGCAATTGTTGAAAGTGCAGATCAAAAGATTCTTGTGTTGCGAAGAAGCCATAATGTTGGAGAGTTCCCCGGATACTTTATTTTTCCTGGGGGTCACTCGGAGGTATATGTTCTATGGCGTGACTCTTTCATGCTATAACCTCATTGCTTATATCATCTATTTTATTATAAGTGCGCTAGATACACGCCATTATGTCAACCACATAGATGCCTGCCAATTTCAAATATCTAAGCTGCACAAACCTTGATCCCATTGCATTGTGATTCAATGCGACACCTTGTGTAATTTATCTTGTTTGGAAAGCATGGTATGCTTGCTTGAACTTCCTATATAAATATGCATTTATTTCAATGTCTGTCCATAAAGTCAACTTCAGTCAGCTTTCCTTTGTTATTTGAATACATCTTCTACCGATTTAAACATCTGCTTTTAGACCGGGCAATCCATACCTACCTCTGAGTTTTAGTGATTAACCACTTACATGACTATAAAAAGCACCACTTTTGATACACCCTTTCTTTTCCCCTCAAATAGCACATCCCTGATTTTCATTAGCTTTGTGGAGATGAATAGAAGATCACATGCTTAGAGTTTCCAAAGAGAAATAGAGGTGGAGAGTGTGCGAACACATGCTTAGAGTTTCCATTTGAGCAGCTCTTGCAAAAAACGTCAGTTGAGGAATCAATGGAAAATTCAAAAATATATTAGTTTAAACTTGGTCACATAACAAAGGCAGTCTTTTAAGCCTTCCAGATATTGGAGCTTAGGGCACTGGGTGAACAGGCTCTATGAACCTATTGTGGGTGCTAAAGTAATTATTGGCCTCTTCATAGCTTGAGGTTTGCAATAGTTTGGCTCGAGTTTCTTTCTTGTCAAGTTGGTAGGCATCCATTTGGTGAATTGATTAGTCATTCTCTCCCGATCGTGGGAATTCAATGGATGATTTTGCAGAAAATGATGTATATACATATATTGTAAGGAAGAGGGTGAATAACACAGGAACTGCGAACCAAATTCTGCCATGTTATTGTCGGTTAACACCTTATATTTGGAGCGATTGAACTTGTCTTCATGCTTTATATTTTTTGAGAGTTTGAAGAGGAGGGTTTGGCATGCAGTTTAAATCGGAGATAACGTTCAAAAAGCTGTCTTTTCTTTTCCATTTTTGATATGAATTCTTCACATCTCTCATGTGCTGAACTTCATGTAGGTTGTTGCAGCACTTTCAATATAATGAAAAGACCTTAATGGTCACGTCCTGGTTGTATATGCCTATATGGTTCTGACCTTTCAGTACCCAAGGAAAGTATAGGCGGATTTTGTTTAGAAAGCTAGATACTTAATAAATTGGTCCGTCTGACCTGCATATTTTATGAAAATGTTCAGTTAGTTTATGTATTACTGGAAGCCTCTTGAAGTTGGTATATCGGCACATGAATCTGGTGAAATCACGTCAGAATACGAGCAATTAAATGACAGAATTTCACAGGAGATGTTTGAGGGCATCATTCGTGAGGTTGTTGAAGAAATTGGGGTTCCTGCATCTGCTCTTGTAAGTGCTAGCGAAAATTCTTCTGTTTTTTTTCATGTTATTCCCCTTCGGGAGACATGTACGCATAGCCCCTAAAAGTTTATGTTAAACTTTTTAAATCATGTTAAGGTAGTCATTTTTATAGGACTTCCAACTGTTAAAGTAGTAGATGTGCATACTTTACCGCAAGTGTAAGGTTGCAGGACACCCAGTAAACAGTGCCATATTTTGCATAATTTTTTTATTTTAATGCAAGTTGTTGACTTAAGGAGGGACAAAAGGATATATTCAGGTTGGCCAAAGCAAGAGAAAGAAAAACCAAAGATCTTTCTCAAGTGAGATGCATTAAGGACGAGGAAGGTCATGTGCTTGTTACTCAGAAGGATATAAAGACTAGATGAGAACAATACTTCCATAAACTTTTCATTGGGGAAGGAAATAGAGATATCACTTTGGGTGATCTAGCTTGTAGTGAAAGTTACTTGAATCGTGCATGCTATAGACGGATACAAAGAAAGGAAGTAGAGGAGGCTTTGAAGGTTATGAGACCTGGAAAAGGTGTAGGACCGGATGACATCCCTGTAGAAGTATGGAGAGTTTTAGGTGAGCGTGGATTGACTTGGCTTACGAATCTATTCAATGTTATTTGGCGAAGCAAGAAAATGCCTGAAGATTGAAGGAGGAGTATCGTAGTGCCTCTTTATAAGAATAAAGGAGACATACAAAATTGTTCAAATTATAGAGGTATCAAGCTGATGTGTCACACTATGAAAATTTGGGAACGTGTGATCGAAAGAAGGATGAGGCAAATTTCCAATGTAAAAGAAAACCAATTTGGATTCATGCCAGGTCGTTCAACGACTGAAGCCATCCATTTGCTGAGGAGAACAATGGAGATTCATAGAGCTAAAAGGAAGAACCTCCACATGATCTTTATTGATTTGGAGAAGGCTTATGATTCTTTCCCACGAGAAATATTATGGAGAGTGTTGGAGAAGAGACAAATACCTGTGCTATACATTAACCTCATAAAGGACATGTATGATAGGGTTTTATCTTGTGTAAGGACCCCGTCTGGGAAGACTGGATATTTTGATATCAACATTGGTTTACATCAAGGTTCTGCTTTGAGTCTATTTCTTTTTACTTTGATTATGGACGAGTTGACCAGTCACATTCAGGATGAGTTACCTTGATGTATGTTATTTGCTGATGATATTGTGTTAATTGATGAGACTAGAGATGGAGTAAATGAGAAGCTTGAGGTCTTGAGACATGAGTTGGAGACTAAAGGATTTCGTATAAGTAGGGCTAAGACGGAATATATGGAGTGCACCTTTGATGGAAGCAATGGTGAAGGAACTGAGGTGAAGATTGGTTACGAATTACGATAACATTCAGAAGAGAGATTTCTTTAGATATCTGTGATCTATTTTGCAACATGATGGGGAAATTGATGGAGATGTTACTAATAGAATAAATGCAGGCTGGCTAAAGTGGAGAGGTGCCTCTGCTGTTCTCTGTGATAAGAAAATTCCTTTAAAGATTAAAGGAAAGTTTTACAAAGCAGCCGTGAGACCTGCTATGCTTTATGGATCTGAATGTTGGCCTGTAAACCATAGACATGTGCAGGGAATGAATGTAGCAGAAATGAAAATGCTAAGGTGGATGTGTGGACACACACGTAAAGATCGGATTCGGAATGATGCAATTAGAAAGAAAGTTGGTGTATCTCCGATCGAGGATAAGATGCGAGAAAACCGCTTAAGATGGTTTGGACATTTGTAAAGAAGATCAGCTGATGCACCAGTTAGGAGATGCGAGTGTTGGGATGTTGAGCTGGCTAAGAGAGGGCGAGGACGTCCCAAGAAGTGTTGGAAAGAGACCATACGAAGGGATCTTAGTTTTGTGGACATAAGCCCGGGATTGGCCCAAGATAGATCTGAATGGAGGCGAAGAATCCATGTAGCCGACCCTACTTAATTGCGGGAAAAGGCTTTGTTGTTGTTGTTGCAAGTTGTTGACTTAAGGTCATCTAGTGATGTATTACGGACTTGCTTTGTGATGTTGTGTACTTGCTTTGAATTTAAAGCTTGGATTCCACAAGTGCTGCATAACTTGTTTTGATGCTTAAAACCAATTGCTCAACTAAATATCTTACTGGTAAGCTTTATGCAGACAAACCCTATTTTCATTGGTATGTCACGTCGAGTGCTTAATGTGAGACCCACCGCCTTCTTCTACATGAATTCCCATATGAAATCAGAAGACATTCATCGACTATATTCCAATGCACAAGATGGATACGAGTACACCGAACTTTATGCTACTTTAAAGGGTTGTCACTTTTCTGAACAAATGAGACTTTAAGATGTGTCCTTGTGCATCCGACTTTGCATCATGGTTTGGTTTTGCTGCTGCTATTGACATCTGCCAGTATGACATGGACCATTTTGCTTCGAGGATGCCAGGATGCCATCGAGGTGGATTTGCTTTATATGAACTAATGTTGAGTTTTACAAAAGGTAATTAATATTTACGTATTATATTCTAGCCTGCAATTATGACGATTGGTAAACATTAAAAAGTTAATGATACTTAGAGTATACCCAGTCAAGCTTATTTTATTGAGCTTCTTTTTGTGAAGATAATTGAGGAAAACTCACTACAAGTTTAGCCTAGTTCCTTCTTAAGATCATGTTGATTATTTATATAACATAGCCATACTGGAGGTATTTATGTCAAAGATATGTAGATGAAGTTCATAATTATACTTGGAGTCAGGGAGGATATGTGACATGTTTCTTTATAAGTTGTGTGCTCCTGAAGGAGTGTTCTACTACATATAGGATGATCTTCACGATGTTCTTGCTAAGCGTGAATGTTGTAGTATGGAATTCTGAATCAGGGTAAAAAATGGGATTTTAATCATGATAAGTTTTTTCGTCCTTCTAATAATACTCGTTACTTTAAATTAGAGTTAGTCATCTTAATTTGGTCCAATTTGAGATTTTGATTTTGATTTAAATAAAGAGATCGCATGTTATCTCTAATTAGTTAGTTGATAGAGATATTTTAGGAGCCAATTAGATTTTTAATTAGATTTTAATTTTATTATCTTTCTTATTTTGTACTTCCACCCCTCCTATATAAGGGAATGGTAGCCATTATATTAGTTAAATGAAGATAAATTAATTTTAGTTTTCCTCCATTATCCTCTCCCCTTTTCCTTCTCCCACCACACAATCTCTACATTTCTTCCCCAAAACCTCATACAACAAGCATGTTTCTTCTTCTTCCGCCCATCTATTTTTCTACCATGGAAATTTATAGTTTGCATCGATGATCCTTCCATGAAAATCGAATCACTCCTATAAGTCAACATTCTCGTCGATTATTGGCGGACGGGGTTCAAGTTAAGACGTCTCTGCCATGGCTCACATTCATCACAGGAGAGGTTCAAACAACATCTCCTATCAAGCATCAAAGTCTGAAGGTTTTTGGATACGCTAATCGAAGAAGATGCCTTCAATCACGATGAAGATCCTAGCAATACAACATCTATACAACAAGGGGTGTCCGATTCACCACTGCCACCGCCATCTCTTCGGGCACCAACCACATACTCCACTAGCCCTGCCACCCACCTCCATAATGCCGGCAAAATCGTCGTTTTCCAATCGCTGCTGCTACCATCTTCTCTGACTCTAACCACCTCAGCACTGTTACAACCTCCACTGCCATCACTTCCCGCCCAAGTGTCACCACCACCATCAATACTTGCTATCCTCACATCACCAACTCCTCCCCATACACTGCCCAACAGATCCACCACCTCCATTACGACAAGCGATTGCATTACCTCCATCACAAACCCATTGTCTTCGTTGATCCCAGTACACTTTTCCCCACCACCACTTGTACTCTCCATCAATAACCCCACCATCACCAAACACTTAACTTCTTCCCTACACGCGCCCAACATCCCCACTAGTGTCACATATAGTTCATGATAGCCACCAACACCCTTGACAACAAAGCCTAGCCCGAGGTGCTCCTCACTGCCACTATTAAAGAGTCAAGACCACCATCCGTTGCTTCCTAATAGATCGTGATCATCACCATCACATTCCTTATTCGAACCCTCTTCCAACCCTCATAACCATCCAAACAGCTACTATTCACAAGAGGATACCCAACCCACCCCATTCCAGTAACCAAACAAACCCTTAGGATCTGTTTGGTTACTGAGATGGGTGGGTTGGGGTAATCTGATGTGAATAGTAGCTGTTTGGGATGGTTATGAGAGATGGAGAGTGTTGGAATAAAGAATGTGATGTGAATAGTAGCTGTTTAGGATGGCTATACGAAAAAATCGGAAAAGACCGAGCCGTTATATTGTTGGTTTGGTTCGTGCGGTTCCACTGGATTAAACCGAGTTAGACTAGTATTATAAATACGAAAAATGTTACATCATATCTTTCGAGGATTTGTTTACTCTTGTCCTTCCAAGTTCCAAGTTTTTTCAGTAACACTTATGCCCCTATTTTTAGTACAGTTGCATGTGTCCTCTGTATTTTTACAAAATCAATAGTAGTGGCCTTTTATGTACACTTATGCTCCCATTTTATACCAACATAAGAATGATATTGTGAATTTTTTAAGATAATTTAAGAGCACAAATGGAATTGCTTAAAAGTTATGGGTATAAATGTTCTTAAAAAAGCTTGAAAGGGCATAATAATCATATTCCATAAAATTTATATAAATACATATATGTGATGTAAAAAAATAATAATTTTAATTGTATTTAAACTCTAATTAACGACAAGTGTTGTTAATTTATTGCTTCCCATAGTACGACTATATAGGACAACGTCTTCTTCGTTTGTTATTGTTAAAAGTGGACAACCTCATACACATTGTGGGAAGAGAGAGGGGATGCTCATAATGCTCATATGGCAGGAAGAGACAAGCGATAGTGATTTATTGACACATGTTAAGGAGAGGAGAAAAAGGGGTACTATACTATGGGTTAGAATGAGACTAAATTATAAATATTTCTGAAAAGTTTTATTTTGTTAATTTATTGGAAATTGTTTTTTTTGTCAAAAAATGGATGGTAGAACCGATGATTTGATTCAGTTGGTCCAACCGGGTTTAAGCGGTCCAATCGGGTTTTGACTGGTTTTTATTTTCTGAATAAAAACCAGGTGTTTGGACCCATTTTCCTCTAGTTTTTGGTTTAACCAGTTCAACCGACCGGTTCGTTTCAGTTTTAAAACCTTGGATGAAACAACTCCTCTCCATAAATTTGACGTTGTGCGCACTGGCCCCTCCTACTATGACAGACCAGATAGGAACTATAAATGATACACAGAAGTCTTATTTCCAACATATCATTAGCACACCAGATACGCAAGTCGCACTTAGTAGCGAACGATTCATGTTTTCAAGTCTACTAACTCTATGCCCATTGTCCTTAGACAACATCAATCTCCTCCAATAGACCAGAGGTAAATCGCAACTGTTATTGGTCCCATCCAATAGAATCTACACTTCAAATTGTCTAGCCGACCACTAAGCTCTGTAAGAAGTAATTGACTGGATAAGAGAAAACTAGAATCGGAGGTAAGACCACCTTGAGGACGACAAGACGTCCCCCCTTGACAGGCATGACGTATACCACCCATCAAGATTCTGCTCCATTCTCTCAATCATATCGTCACTTTATCTCCTACTTCTTATCATCCAACAAATCCTGTCGATGATCCCTCCTGGACAATCTCTTTGTCAAATTTCTGATATCCTCAACCAAATCAAGATGACCACCTAGTCCTAGGCAAGCTCTCTCCTTTTCATTTGATGGGAGCATTGATCATGCCTAAACACCACAACCATCTTATGAAGTGCCTCTAGCTTAGCCTCAAGTACCTAGAAGCTGAGCCATGTAAATTATCAGCTATATTTGGCAATATTTCTACCACAAAAAAGATCATGATTCAAATTCCACTCTTGCAGGGGTTGCGTTAGGTATTCGACGACCAACTGTTGAAAAGGATTTTTCATGGGTCTAAAATACGTCTCACACAAGGCGGAAATGCAGTCGCTGTGGCGACCTGCAAGAAACCCTGCTTCAAACAAAAATTAACATACAATTCAGAATCAAGCAATGGAAATAAATGCGGAGTTAAAATCTATTATAGCTCTACATTGAATGAGTATAGTATGCAAGCATGTAGAGGTTGAACACAGGGAACAAGCAGGATAGATCGGGGCAATGAAGCACAAAATGTTGATTGTGATGTATTTGCCTATAAGTGCTATTTTTATGGGTTTTTAATTTTATTACTTTTTAATTTTATATTTTATATTTTTATATTTTTATTTTTGATTTTCTGATTTTATATTTCTTATTATATTTCTATATTTTCTTTTTCTTTTAAAAAATAAATAAAGCTATATATAGTATATATACAATATAGGCTAGAATAGATATAATAGTTAATCAAAATAATCGAAAATAAGAAAATAAAATATTTTTTGGTTTTAGATATTCTTTTAGTGTTTTTTTGAGTTCTTAAGAAATTTCGCTAATTTTTATATATTTTTAAAGTAAAAAGTACCCTAAAATAGGGATAAAATAAATATTTCAAAATTAAAATGGAGATTAAAAATAGTAAGCGGTAGCAAAAATTCTCCAAGTTAATTTTTATGTATAGATAGTAATATAAAGAAAAGGAACAGAAAATATATTTTTGGCATTTTAAGGATTTTTTATATTTTTATAAAGGTTTTAAGGGTTTTTCAAATTTTTAGAGTTTTCTTTTATATTTTTTAGTGGTTTTTGGTGTGAAGTTGTAAAATAAGTAGATAAATAAGAAATATTTTTTTTGTAATTTTTAAAAAAGGTTTTATATTTTTATGGGTTTTATATTGCAAACAAGGCCAAAAATGGATGTTTCTTATTTTTAATAAATATTAAAAAGCTTCAAAATTGCAAGATAAAATATGTGCGTGAAAGTGTGTGCAATCAGGAAGCTACACCTATTTTTGTGGATTTTTTTGAGCTTAATAAATGTATGAATTAAATATAATCAACAAAGCGAAACTACACTACTGACAAGGGTATAAATGTAAATAGCAGAAGTTCCAAGGGCAAAAGTGCAATCACTCTAAAAATATATAACGCAATTCAAATGTTTCAGCACCTATCACAAAAACAAAGACCTGTAGGGGCCTGTTTGTAAAAATGCCAAAGCTCACGTGATGACACATGTAAGTCATTGGCAAGGGTCAAAACTCAATTATCCAAAAACCCAGGGGCTTACTTGCAATATTACCAAAAATATATAACGTAAATAAAAAGTTCTTGGACCAAAAGGAAATAAATAAATCCCAGGAGGTCTAGGCGCAAAATGTCAACTCACGTAATGCGTCACATGAGGTGACGTAGCTTGGATCGAAATGCAAATATCACAAAGTTTGGGGGCCTAGGCTGGTGAGCTCTGGTGCGCTGATACCCCTTCGCAGATGAGTGGAGGAGATTAGATCTCCGCATTCGATCGAACAATGTTGGCGAAGTGAATCTGATGGTTGCTGTATGTCACGAAGAACACCAGAGATCTAACAGCTCAGGAATGCCCTGGAAGAACGGGAGTGAAGCTTCGTTCCTCCGAGCTTTGATCGACAAGGGTGCGGGCGTCAGACCTCCAAACTCTCCGCAAAAGGGCCCAAAAGCTTCCTTGAAGGATCCTCGTCCGACCAGCGGAGCCAAATGATTCGAAGAGCCCTGGTGTGTCGCTGCGAGGTAGGGGAGCAGTGGGGGCTCCAGGTACCTGTCCTTGGTCGACAATCGACCCCAAACAGGAGTCTAGAGCTCCCAGAACCTACAAGATTCGTTAGCACACGCAGGAAGCTGGTCCTGGGGCTTTGACTGGTGGGAATGGATGAAGGGGTGCGTCAGGTGGAGACCTTCGGCGTACGGTGGAGAAAGGAGGTTGAGTGGGCCAAATCCGGGGATGATCTGGAGGAGTGTTAGGTGGACAATGATCCCGGGGTGAAGAGGGAGGAGTGGAGGTGGTTTGCAGGGTGAGGCACGATCAGGAACACCGTGGAATAGGTTCGTCGGAGCTAGGCTCCGGCGAACTTCGTTTTGGGTGTTTAAGGTTAAAGATGAGATTAAAAACTTGAAATCATGCAAGAATCAATCCTAGGGATTATATTAGTATAAGAAATACAAGCAAAATGATGAAAAAATGACTTCACTTGGCTGGAGCCAAGGAAGCGTACCTCGACGGCCAAGGTTTGGCTGGAGATATAGGTGGAAGCTCCTCCGCCCTCGCCTGACCTTCTACAAGGTGTTGGAGATCCCCCTGTCACCGGGATCGATCCAGAGCTTGAATTCGAGGCAATCAAGGCTAGGAAAAAGGGTTCAAAAGAGAGGGAAAATCGGATGGGATTTTGTACACGAAAGGTGACAGGCTCCAAAGAGCGAGGAGGTGTAAGAAATTGCATGAAGATTGGAGTAGGTGTATCGTGGTACCTCTTTATAAGAATAAAGGAGACATTCAAAATTGTTCAAATTATAGAGGTATCAAGATGATGAGTCACACTATGAAAATTTGGGAACATGTGATCGAAAGAAGGTTGAGGCAAGTTTCCAACGTAAAAGAAAACCAATTCGGATTCATGCCAGGTCGCTCAGCGATTGAAGCCATCCATTTGCTGAGGAGAACAATGGAGATTTATAGAGCTAAAAGGAAGAACCTCCATATGATTTTTATTGATTTGGAGAAGGCTTATGATTTGTCTTACGAGAGATATTGTGGAGAGTTTTGGAGAAGAGACAAGTACTTGTCTTATACATTAACCTCGTAAAGGACTTGTATGATAGGGCTTTATCTTGTGTAAGGACCCCGTCTGGGAAGACTGGATATTTTGACATCAACATTGGTTTACATCAAGATTCTGCTTTGAGTTCATTTCTTTTTACTTTGATTATGGACGAGTTGACAAGTCACATTCAGGATGAGTTACCTTGGTGTATGTTATTTGCTGATGATATTGTGTTAATTGACAAGACTAGAGATGGAGTAGATGAGAAGCTTGAGGTCTGGAGACACGAGTTGGAGACTAAAGGATTTCGTATAAGTAGGGCTAAGATGGAATATATGGAGTGCACCTTTGATGGAAGCAATGGTGAAGGAACCGAGGTGAAGATTGGTTACGATAACATTCAGAAGAGAGACTTCTTTAGATATCTGTGATCTATTCTGCAACATGATGGGGAAATTGATGGAGATGTTATTAATAGAATAAATGCAGGCTGGCTAAAGTGGAGAGGAGCCTCTGCTGTTCTCTGTGATGAGAAAATTCCTTTAGATATTGAAGGAAAGTTTCACAAAGCAACCGTGAGACCTGCCATGCTTTATGGATCTGAATGTTGGCCTGTGAACCATAAATATGTGCAGAGAATGAATGTAGCAGAAATGAAAATGCTAAGGTGGATGTGTAGACATACACGTAAAGATCGAATTCGGAATGATGCAATCAGAAAGAAAGTTGGTGTAGCTCCGATCGAGGATAAGATGCGAGAAAACAACTTAAGATGGTTTGGACATTTGTAAAGATCATCTGATGCACCAGTTATGAGATGCGAGTCTTGGGATGTTAAGCCGGCTAAGAGAGGGCGAGGACGACCCAAGAAGTGTTGGAAAGAGACGATATGAAGGGATCTTAGTTTTGTGGATATAAGCCCGGGATTGACCTAAGATAGATCTGAATGGAGGTGAAGAATCCATGTAGCCGACCCTACTTAATTGTGGGGAAAGGCTTTGTTGTTGTAGGTTATACAATGAAAAATATTTATTATTTTTTGAATTATTTATTATGATTGTTATTTATTTTTAAAGCTTTAAAATTACAACTTACTTTTTGAGGGCTATATATAGGTATATTCATCTATATATTTAAGTAATTTATTTTTATTTTGTATTTTGTATTTTATTAATTTAGTTTTTTATTTTACATATTTATAACTTATTTTTAGAGACTTAAATATATATTTTTTTATTTTTCTGATATAACATATACAATTAAATAAATAGGTATATTATTTATATATGTATAATTATAGACAATTCTTCTGTATATTTTCCTTACCTATTTTATTTTTGCATTTTCTTTATGTTTTTATTCCTGTTTTAATATGCACATATATTATAAATAATATTTACAAAATTATAAAATATAAAATAAAAAAATAATGAATAATAAATAAATGAATGTTTTAATCGGTATAGCTATACAATAGGGGTCCAAAACCTAACTTTCATACCGTAACTCCGAAAACCACCTTCATTAAACAACTTATTAAAAGTTATATACAATTAAAGGTGATTTTGATATATTTTGAGTTTTTATTTGAGAGATACGGGTCTGGAAATTTAGGGTGTTGGAATTTTATTCAGACCATGACTTTTTATCTTTATATTATTTTTTCATGAAATCAATTTTGTATTTTTCTATATTTAATTATCTACAATTTTCATGTTCAAAGTTTCTTTATTTGAAGTATAAAAATGGAACTAAAAATAGGTACCAAAAATGAATTAAATAAAGGGAATTTTTATTGGATTTCGGCCCTTATTTCCCCCTACTTTGTTTCTTGTCGTCCTAGTCATCGAGATGCCTAGATCTCGGGGTTTAGGGTCATAAAATATTTTCAATATTTTATTCGTTTTCTTTTCTTTTCTTTATTCTATTATTTTAGCATTAAAAACTATATTTTATATACCATTTACACAATGATGCATGAATGATACAGTGCACGAATTAAAGCTATTTACACACAGTTATTAGGATTTTTAAGGCCAAAATGACAGAATAAAGTTGATGAAACGAAGATTCATCACCAGCGTAAAAAATAGTCGAATCCTTCAATATGGATTTGAGCAAGAATCCATGTAGCCGACCCTACTTATAATGGCATAAGGCTTAATACATTTTATATTCGACAATATTTCTGCAATATATCCTTATAAGATGGGATGGTTTCAAGGGAAAACATGCATTGGGAGGGTTTCTTCAGAGGTGATGAGGGATAGGGATGGGTGCATGTTGCCTCGAGCATGGTCGTAGGACTTTGAAGGAGCCACTCCTCTTCTGATGGTCAAAACCTTTCTTCTTCAAGTATTGGGGCTGTAAGGCATATGATGAAAGAGACGACGGCTTGGTGCTGCAGATGGTGCATGTGGGAGCCAAGGAAGCTTTGCCTCGCCTCTTTAGGTAGATGTGGTTGTTGCTGCCCATCCATTAGGGTCAAGTGATGATGCCTACAGATCTGGAGGCTTCTTAGAAACCTTTGTGCTTCATTATCAGCAATGTTCTCCACCCCAAGGCTTTGGGGCTTGGGAACTTGGCTTGGAGGAGGGTGAACAATAGCAACCGAGGATATAGAGGAGGCAGTAACGAGTGAGGGAACGAGGCTGCTGGTGCTTCTACTGTCGTGGTGATGGGCATTTGGTGTAGGACTGCAAGGGTGATCTAATTTGTTTCAATTGTGGACACAAAGGTTACAAAAAAGTGGAGTGTCACTACGATCGTACAAAAGGAATCTAGGTGAAGAACCCGTAGCCGATGACCTCACCAATTGATGGGGCGAGGAAGGTTGTGATTTGGTGGTGGAAGAAGTTATAAAGCAGTCTTGCCTTGGCATTACTGATGATGCAGCGGAGATTGGTCCATACATGGTATGTCTACGAGGACTTCATGTTAAAGATATTGCAATATTATTGATTAGTGCAACTGTAGACTGGCCATGAGAGATCAAATGGTGCAAGAGATCAGATGGCAGAGGCTGAGATTCTGAGATAGTGTGGACTTGTTCATCCATTAATTTCATGTCGTTAACTGTGAGGGGTGGGCTTTCTTGTTTGGGAGAGGTTGTGGTTGTTGTGTGCTAAAACCTTCGACCTGGTGAGTTGTTTGATATGGAGGTGGAGATTATGCGTCCATCGAAGGAGATCCCGAAAAGACTGAAATTTCGTGATGGATACACATTGTTTCCATTGGCCATTTCAGTCTGGAGCATGCACGGCTGGTGGCTCTGATGTTTGTTAGCAGAGAGGAGGCTGCGATGGAATCAAGGAAGTCAAAGAGCCCATCTGCCTCCACATCGGGAGTCGAAAATGTGCGAACAGGGTGATTGAAAGTGGAATTGACAGAGCTATTGTTTACTTCTAGTTCTAGGTCTACAGGTAGGTCCCTACAGATAGATCTCCAGGCCAATATTGTAGTGCATGGGAGGAACACCATTTTGGTCCTATCTCTGATGTTTAATTGGCGCTTCTGTTGAGGAAGAGCAACATTGAATCGGTGAGTCTGTCTTTGGAGGGATGCTCCAGGGAGGTGGCTAGAGATTTGGCTCCAAATCTGCTGGATAGGCTGCTCGAGAAAGGTAACTGCTCCGTAAACGTGTAGGGTATCGATTTCAAAGAGGTAATCCTACGTTGAGGTCCTATGAAGGAAAGAAAGAGAAGTAAGGCGTCTTAATACGTCATTAACCCTATTAGTTAATCGTGATTAAGAGACTAATGATGGATTAAGAATCACTAATCATCATTAGTCAAAACTAATTACGGATTACTGAAAGATAATCACGATTAGCAGAAGTTAATCGTGATTAGTGAAAGTTAATCACGATTAATGCTAATCAAGCATCATTAGCGAATCTAGAAGCTTCTGGAAGGTTTTAACTTAAGCCCTAAATTTTGAGATAAGCCTTGGCCAAAACCTTGGGCGCTATCTGCGATTAAGGATTAAACTATGTTTTACTAGCCATTCTTAGTGTTTTTTTTAAAAACTATAAGTAACCTCTACCCATTTATTCTCTACGATTTCCGCTACCACTGCTACCCTGAGGGTTAGGGTCGAGAGTTTCGAAGGAGGAGAGGGAGACAAGGAAGGAGCGCTAGAGAAATACTGCCAGGAGGATGAGGAGGGGATGACAGTACGATCCTGTCCTAGTTGGCTTCGTGTAGGAGATAAATAGCTCTAACTTGAGCCAGGTTCTCGATTCATCTTACTTTCTGATGCGTTGTATTGTGGTTCGGGGAGAAATTTGAGTGTAGCCCTGATCGGATGTGGGCAGCTCAACCGTCAGTTAGCATACGAGTTCTATGTACGACTCACACACCCTTGACAAGAGACTTACCGATTCTGCAGTTTTTATTGATTTCATAGTTGTTTTGATGGAGGAATCTGTGTAAGCCTTACTTAAGTGCGGGCAGTTAAGCCATCATTAGACATTGTGATTCATCACACACTTCAATCACCTAAGGCACGTGGTGTCTACCGATTATCCATCACTTGTAATTCTGTTATATTCTTTCTGTTTCGCTGTTGTTTTTCCTCTTGATGATTTTATAGAGGAAAATCCATCCATTTTTCTTTAAAAATATGTTCCAATATAAGGGAAAAGTTTGCTGAAATTTTCATAGAAATATATCCTGATATAAGGAGAAACTCTACCGATATTTTTCTAAAAATGCCACCTCTGTATAAGGGGAAGCTCTGCTAAATTATGAGAGAAAATATGTTCTTCGCATTTTTCGTATTTTTCGTAGTTCTTTGCGTTCTTGGTACGTTTTTCGTGTTCTCTTTAAAAATATGTTCCAATATAAGGGAAAAGTCTGCTGAAATTTTCATAGAAATATGTCCCGATATAAGGAGAAACTCTAATGATATTTTTCTAAAAATGCCACCTCTGTATAAGGGGAAGCCCTGCTAAATTATGAGGAAAAATATGTTCTTCGCGTTTTTCGTATTTTTCGTAGTTCTTTACGTAGACCTGTTACCATTCTTATGGATCCTAATGCCAAGTTCTATGATGATGATGATTCTGAAGAACTTGACAAGAGAAGATATAGAGAGCTAGTAGGGAAGTTGTTATACGTCACAATCACCAGCCCTGATATATCATTTGCAGCCATGGAAGGCCGTATCCCGATATATCGGCGATATATCGCCGATATATCGATATCGACATGGGACCGATATCGAAATCGATATATCGATATATCCGATTTCAGGCATTTTCTTCAGAAAGAATCCTAGATATAGCGATATATCGGCGATATATCGATATCGACACGATATCGAAACGATATCGATATCGATATGTCCTTCCATGTTTGCAGCTAGTAGAGTCAGTCATTTTATGGAGCAGCGTAGGCAGGTCCATATGGATGCAGTGAACATGATTTTGAGATATATGAAGTCCTCTCTAGGTGTAGGACTCTTGTTCAAAAGAGATGCATCTCTTACCGTGACAGTGTGCTGATGCATACTATGCAGGGTGTCCTAAGGACAAGAAGTCCACATCAGATTTCACTGTATTTGTAGGGAGCTCACTGGTTTCATGGACGAGTAAGAAACAAACAGTGGTGGCTAGATCTAGTACTGAATTAGGCAAGGCCCTAAATATCGGTTTCGGTCAACATTTCGGTATCAACCAAAACAGAATTTCGATGGAATTTCGACCGGAATGTCGGTCATTTCGGTCATTTTTTGTATTAGGACTCCCATATTTCGGTCATTTCGGACATTTCGGTCGAATTTCGATTTCGACTGGATATCAATATTTGACAGAAATTCGACCGAATTTCGCTGAAATTTGAGGCCATATTATCAGAGTATAAAGCTATGACACAAGGGAGCACATAGATGATGTGGGTCAGATCCGTCCTAACTGACCTAACTATTGAGGTGCCTCTTCCTATGCATCTCCGGGCTGCTATGTTTTTAGCCAATAATCCATCATTCCATGAAAGAACCAAGCACGCTGAGGTAGATTGTCATTATACTCGAGATCTAATTCAGAAGGAACTCTTTTCTAAATCTCATGTTGCGTCAGGCGACCAGATTGCAGATATGTTCACCAAAGTCCTTGCTAGAGGTCCTTTTCATCGTTGTTGTTCCAAACTGAGCGTGATAGACATATATGCTCCAACTTGAAGGGAAGTGTTGAGATATTTGTATCTCTATGAGGTTCTTTTATAGTTCTTATTTATCTTGTGTTCTTTACGCAATTTTCCCATACAACTTTTCTTCTATATAAGAGAGCTCTAGGGCTACAATGAAATACAATTCTATTTTCCCTTTCTACAATAATAGGGTCTACTCCTAGTCATCCTTATTATAACATACGATCTATTTCAGGATCATTTCAATACACATCAATTCACATGATGCAATTCCTCCATTAAGCCTTCGATTTGATTATTCATCAATATTGAATATAGATTTACATATATATATTAATTTAGAATCAAGAACACGAAAAACAGACGACGACATACGATTCACTAGATAGCATGTTGTTAGAACCACATCTCCCCAATATGAATGAGGAGCATGACTCTGGATCAAAAGGGTGCTGGTAACATTCAAAAGGTGGCGATGCTTGCTCTCAACCACCCCATTATGTTGGGAAGTATAAGCACATGAAGTCTGATGAACAATACTAATGGTTCTGAGAAACTGCGAGAGTTGACGATTACAAAATTCTAATGCATTATCAGAGTGGATATACTTGACATTCACAGAAAAACATTATTTAATTAATCAATGACTACATAACATGACCGGCATCTGGCTTATTTTTAAGCAAAAAGGCCCAAGACAACCTGGAAAAATCATACATAACAAGAAGATAAAATCTATGCCCTTGATGGTCTGGGACACAGCTCGGATCCCAAATGTCAAAATGGATTAACTTAAGAATAATGTTACTACTACGACCCTGACGACTCTGAAAAGTAGACCAGTGACGCTTACTAAGCTGGCATGCCTCGCACTGAAAGGTAGAAAAATGGGAGATCTGAGGATGAACGTCACATAACTTTTGCAAAGGAAGATGATTAAATCAGAGATGCCACACATACGGAGAGACTGATCCATTCTGCAGAGATGAAGTACTAGCATATGGAGATTGGACCAATCTATACGAATCTCCTTGCTCACGGTCAGATCCAATCACCCTGCCAATAAGAATGTCCTGAAACACAAGGGATGAAGGGTCAAATATGGCACGAGAATGTAAATCTTTGGTGATTTGACTAATAAGTAATAAATTCATAGGAAAAATCAGGAGCATGGAGAACATTCTGTAGGCATATCCCTGAAGTCAACTGCACCTCCCCTTGACCAGTAATAGAAGAGTGAGTTCCATCTGCTATGACTATCGATCTACCTGGATGAGTCGACCTGTATGTAATAAACTAACTTCTATCACCACAAAGATGGTGTGAAGCTCTTGAATTCATGATCCATTCTGATAAGTCTGCCATGTAACAACTAGTAAGAGTATATGTTGTACTTGATGTAGATGCAGATGCTGAGGCGGCTACCTCTGAGGATCTCGGAGGAGCACTGGACGGACTAGATGCATGCATGATCTCTCTCAAACGAGCTAAAAGATGATCGAATATCTGATTAGAGGCAGGAGGTGGAATACAAACATGCTCAGTCTGCTCTGCAGCATGCGCTGAAGGAGGAAAACCATGCTTAGAATAGCATGTATCCTCAGAATGTCTAGGCCTGTGACAGTAAGTGCAAGGTTGATGGGGTCCTTTACCCCCTCTCCTACCATGGGTACCATGACCACGGTATTGTATAGAGCTTCCTCTACTACGAGAAGCAGACATAGCAGAGGAAGTTGGATGCTGTTGAGTAGCACCACCAGAAGATATAAAAAGCGTGCTCAACCTACGATACGCCTCCTTCATTAGAGGTATGGTGGCATCTGTAAGGATCTACGATCTAGCAGCATCATACTCAGGATCAAGAACTACTGGAAAAACTCTAATCATCACAGAATTTTTGTATGCCTTAAGTTGTTCTGGCATAACAGACAAGGGGATGAAACCATGAAACTTCTCAAACATACCCTTTAGAGAGGTGTAGGGAGTATGGAGAGGACGTCTGTTCTGCTTCGAAGTGAAGATATCATGTTGGAGTTTTAGTATCTTCGATTCATTTTTCGCCAGGGAATACGTGGCAGCGAGAATGTCCCACATAGCCTTTGCAGTAGGCTGACTCCGAATATCATTGGCTATTTCTATTGATACAGTCCCAGATAGACATAAATGCGCATACACATCGTCTGCCTCCCATGAGGCATTAACCACAGTCTTGTCTCTAGGTTCATCCTGTGTGAGATGTGCTTCTTGTCGTTACACCACATTATGCTCATAAACTGCATAACTCGTAGACCATAATTTGTCCCATCCATCTTGACAATAGGTGTTGGACCTTTAAAAGCACTTAGGGGTACAATCTCGACTTTGGAGCCAACTCTTTTGTTTGACATGATGACAACAATGACAAAGATTGGGGTTGTAGACAAGATTGACTGCGTCTACACAATCATACGTGAAGACGGTTGTAGGTTTAGACTCATAGCACAACCTCTTCCATTTGTTTAAGGTCTCTCTAAGTAACTAGGATGATTTTAGATGGCCAAATCAACCATAAAAACCCAAAGCTCAGACTTTGAAATTGTCGAACAAGGATCCCTAGTGATCCATGCGGTTCCTAGACCGAAGATGCAGTCCGCGGAGGGTGGCAGGGACAACAGGCTGCAAGGTTTGCAACCCTAGGTTGCCGTACCACAACCGACGATGGAAACCTTGTGTGTTGTTGCTATGCGGTGGCGGCGGCATTAGCCGCTACTGCTGCGCAAGGTGCGATTGCGATGATGGCTGTCGGCAACACCTGCTTCGCTCTTGGCAGTGCTCGCGTGAGGGTTTTGGTAGGGAGAGATATCTAAGGCACATGCTCCGATATAGGACCGTCGCTTTGATACCATGTGGAAGGGAAAATAGGATTGTATTTCATCGTAGCCTTAGAGCTCTCTTACATAGGAGAAAAGCTCTGTGGGAAAATTACATAAAGAGGACATGATAAATAAGAACTATAAAAGAACCTCAAAGAGATACAAATATCTCAACAGTTATGTTAAGTGCATACAAAACGAATGAATGATTTACAACACGTGGTATTGGGTGTCAATATATTTAGGTTGAACGTCAGAAGATGTGATTGTGTCATGTGGAGGTATGCGGTGGTATGATTAGCGGTTGGATTACGATAACACTTGAATAAGCCGCTGGTAAAAAGATTAAGATGAAAATGACATGTAATTTTAAACAACCGGGTCCTCGAGGATGGTATGCATCTGTGTTGAACAAGCGGTAGGGTCTAAGGACCCTGGTTTACTAATAAAGGAGATATTATTAAGGTTAGATTGAAGGATTGGTTGAGGTGATGAATGGTGGCCTAAGCTCATCATTATCAGCGCAATCCCCAATCCTGGAGTCTCCACAGCTTCAGGGTTTGTGGAGGGGAGAGGACCAATCCTTGACGTAGATTAGAATGGATATGAACTAAAATAAAAATGAAATAAAGGAACAATTCTATAATTTGGCTTGCTGAATCTTTCAAATATCATGATTGGCCTATGTTTCTTTTCTTCATTACCGATACTGGCTCATTTATATCCTATGTTTCATGAAAACCTCACAGATATCGGAGTTCATCACAGAGAAAGTAGCCATCCATCCAACCATAGTAGCATTACTCCATAAGGTAAGTGGTAACCTTTTTGTGCATTTCCTTTCCAAATGATGTATATGTAAATGGTTGTAGTGGGACAATGTATCATGTAAACTTTATTTTGTGAATGGAAAAGTGTTGAATGCTTCTTTCTTAGTATTTTTTATTGTAATCGGCGTCTGAATGTTAGTTGTGATTGTTGAATAAGTTATTGATGAGTAACTGAATTCGGTTATGAGAGGCTCTGACGGCCTGGAATTTGGTGTCGTGATAATTTGAAAACATTCCTATGGACTTCGTTACTAGCTTGCCTCAGATGATTGAGGGTAAAGATAATATATGAATTATAATAAATCATCTGGCAAATATAACACAATTTATTCTAATAAGCTTATCTTCGACTCTAGGTCAGCTTGCAGAGTTATATATTACACATGTGATACGTCCCCATGGTATCCCAAAGGAGGTAGCTTCCGATCGAGATTCACGATTCACCTCACATTATTGGGAGAACTTCATGAAAGCCTTAGGCACACATCTGTGATTGAGCATAACATATCATCCACAAACATATGGTTAATCAGAACGTGCAATTCATACCCTACAGGATATGCTAGGAGCATGTGCCTTAGAATGGAAGGGATCATGGGTTAAATATTTATCTCTTGCAGAATTCACCTACAACAATAGTTAGCATGCAAGTATTGGCATATCACTGTTTGAAGCACTATCTTGACGTATGTGTACTACTCCTCTGTTTTGGCAAGAGGTTAGAATAAATAACCTATACGATTCAGATAGACTCAAGGAGACACGGGAAGCTGTAGAGCTTGTTCGGAAAAGACTAATAACTGCTCAAAGTCTCTAGAAAAGCTATAGTGATAACATGAGAAACGATCTTGAGTTTGAGGTAGGTGACTTTGTATTTCTCAAAGTATCACCTATGAAGAGAGTTTAGAGATTCAGCATGCATGTGAAGTTGCCATCCAGGTTTGTGGGTTCGTTTGATATTGTTAGAGTTATTAGATTTATATTTATGTTTGTAACCCTTTGGGTTCCGTAACCTCCCGTGACCCTTCGCGTTCCGTAACCCTCTGTGACCCTTCGAGTTCTGTAACCCCCGTGAGAAAGGGTTCCGTAACCCTTGTACTCTCTAGGGTTTTCTCTCTATATAAGAGACACTAGCTCTATGGAATAAACATCCCATTCATTACTCTTCTCAACATGGTATTAGAGCGACGATCCTAGATCGAAACCTAATACCTTAAATCTGGTGCCACCACCAGCCCTCTCTCCACCGACAAGGAGAGAGGGTTGGACCTCTTGCATCACTCATGGATTCGATGGTCTCGCGCAAGGCAGTCCAAGACCCCAGCAACACCAGCTACCACCACCAACTCCACCTAAAGCGCCGTCCGAGTCTCTAGCAGCTCCAACCGCACCTCCTGGAGCCTCCCCCCTCTAACAGCCCCTGTTTCACCACGACTTGTTTCTCCCAACTTTATATTTCTCCCTCTTTATTCTATCAAGTATGGGAGAAATGAGGAGTCAGAGATGATTCTTCAGATGTCTGCTATCCTACCACGACTGACATACCAACACTCCAGACTACTACTCAGGTCATCCACCTTCACCGAGCATCGACTTTCTTCATCAGGGCGTATGCTTATTCTTTAACGATCCGACTAATCCTCCGCCCTGGACTTCTTCTATAGCGATTCTTCTCCAGGCACGACAGAGATATGTTCCGGTGACCTGGAGGCACGACAGAGATACCATGGCCTCAAATTTCAGCGAGTTTTGGTCGAATTTCTGTCGAATATCGATATCCAGTCGAAATCGGAATTCGACCGAAATGACCGAGATATGGGGGTCCTAGTACAAAAAATGACCGAAATGACTGAAATTTTGGTCGAAATTCCACCGAAATTCCACCAAAATTCTGTTTTGGTCGATACCGAAATGGTGACCGAAACCGACATTTAAGGCCTTGAGAGATACATTCCGGTGACCTGATATCGTAGCGACTCTACAGGTATGACAGAGATACGTTCCGGTGACCTGAAAGCCACAGACCCGTCCTCGAGCGAGGTCTTCTAACAGCAGCGGACATATATTCTTATGATGCATCGTCTGAAGATGTGGTGTATACTTTTTCTTTTTGTTACAAGCTGTAGCTTTCTCAGTTCCAGCTTGAGGGGGAGTGTTAGAGTTATTAGATTTATATTTATGTTTGTAACCCTTCAGGTTCCGTAACCTTCCGTAACCCTACACGTTCCGTAACCCTTTGTGACCCTTCGAGTTCCGTAACCCCCGTGACCCTTCGGGTTCCGTAACCCTTGTACTCTCTAGGGTTTTCTCTCTATATAAGAGACCCTAGCTCTATGGAATAAACATCCCATTCGTTACTCTTCTCAACAGATATTATTCAGTGGATTGGGAAAGCTGCATATAGACTTGCATTTCCTCAATATCTTTCGATAATATATGATGTTTTTCATATATCAAATATGAGAAAGTATATTAAGGATCCTTAGCATAAGATAAGTATGATGATCTGTATGTTGAGCCAAACTTAACATACCTAGAAATACATGTCCAAATACTAGTCATGGATATCAAGAATTTGAGAATAAAGAGGTACCTCTAGTCAAAGTATTGTGGTGGAACCAATGGTTTAACGAAGCTGCATGGGAACCCGAGATAAATAGTATTATGTATATCTTCATTATAAATGAAATGATGTTTATTCTCTTTAAGGTTGTTATTAGTTTTAATCCTTATTAAGGTTATGCCTGCCAAGGTTTAAAAAAGCGTGAGGCGATCCAAGGCGTTTTCTCTAAAATTGAGGCGAGACGTAAGCCTCGAGGCGGTCGAGGCATAAGCCTTAAGTTTTTGAAAAAATAAAATTAAAGTAAAATACATTAGAAAATCATATTATAATAATAAGTTTTGCCAAAATACATTTAAAAATAATTTCACACTAGTAAGAAATACAATACATAAGCGATTATTCTAAGATTCGCAACTAACGATCTTAGAATAACTATTCTAAGATTCACAACTTTATATTAATGCCAAAAATGTTGATGTGCCAGCTTTTTGTGGCTAATGTAATGTATGCCGCAGATATTGATAAGAAAATCTTCCAAGCTATACTATATATCTGGAAAGTAAGCCATGTCTCTCAATATGGTTTATGCTAAAGATTTGGTGAGAAAGATGCTGACCATGGAGCCAGCAACATTCAAACTTGCAACTAATATAAAATACTTATTATAATTCAAACTCAAATATGTGTGCAATAGAACTAGTATGTGCACATGCATGATAAATTGAACATGATATATACAAGATCACCGAATTTTGTTTGTTTCAAGCTATCTCTTCTCTTTGCATGGAGCATTGGAGCTACATATAGAAATATGCAAGGTTTAACAAACATTTAAAAAATAATGCTTAGGGAAAAAATAGGGTCATGTGTAAAGCACATAACCAAAAAGCTTAAAAAAAGCTTCATGCTCGAGGATTACACCTTCGCCTCACCTCGAGCGCCTCACGAAGATGTGAGGCGTACTCACCAATAATAGGTCTCGAGGCGCACGCCTCAAGGTGCTTTAGGCTCGCCTCATCTCGAGGCGTATGCCTCAGCGCCTCGAGGCGGCGCTTTTTAAAACTATGATGCCTGCACTTCAAGTCTCGAGGATGAGACTTCCTTTAAGGTTGTTATAATTGTAAAGCTTTGAACTTGGTCATCTTTCAGATCCTACGTCACAAGACCTGACTTATTAAGAGGAAACCAACAGAATTTATTTCGTGTCGGACTTTTTTTTCTAATTTGTTATGATTTTTCGAAGAAAGAAAAGTATGAGGCTTAAGACGTCATTAATCCTAATAATTGTCATTAAGATTAGTTAATCCAATTAAGGAGACCAATGATGGATTAAGGACCACTAATCACCATTACCGAACACTAATCATATATTACTGAAAGATAACCACGATTAGCAGAAGTTAATCATGATTAGTAAAAGTTAATCGTGATTAGCGCTAATTAAACATCATTCACGAATTTAGAGGCTCCTGAAAGGTTCTAACTAAAGCCCTAAGTTTCAGGATAAGCCTTGGCTAAAACCATAGGCCGCTAACCGCGGTTAAGGGTTAAATCATGGTTAGCGATTTTTCTGAAACCTATAAATAGCCTCTACCTATTCATTCTTTATGATTCCCACTACCACCACTACCTCGAGGGCTAGGGTCGAGAGGTCAGGAGGTGGGGAATGAGCGCTAGCAGAGCGTTACGAGGAGCACGAGGAGGAGGACAGAGTGATCCTCTCCTAGTTGGCTTCATATAGGAGGCAAGTAGCTCTAATTTGTGCTAGGTTTTCAATTCATCTTCCTTTTTGATTCGTTTAGTGTCGTGGTTTAAGGAGAAATCTGAGCATAACCCTGCTGTGGTGCGAGCGGCTCGTCGTCAATGAGAATACAAGTTCTTCGTATGACTCACTCACCCTTGACAAGAGACTTGCGATTCTGCAGTTTTTATCGACTTTATGGTTGTTTTGATGGAGGAATCTGTGTAACGCCCTACTTAGGTGTAGGCAGCTAAGCTGCCAGTGAACCCTGTGTTTCATCACACGCTTCACTCATCTAAGACGCGCGGTGTCTACCTATTCTCCATCACTTGCAGTTATGTCATATTCTTTCTACTTCGTTGTTTTTCTTCTCGATGATTTTATAGAGGAAACTCTTTCCGTTTTTCATTAGAAATATGTCCCAATATAAGGAGAAGCTTTGACGAAATTTTCATAGAAATATGTTCTGATATAATGTGGAATTTTGCCAAAAATTCCTAGAAATGTTACCCCGTATAAGGGAAAGCTTTGATGAAATGATGAGGGAAAATATGTTTTTCGCATTCGTTCGGTCTTTCGCGTTCTTGGTACGTTCTTAGTGTTCTTGATGCGAAAGTGAAATTTGATCATTTCAGGAGTCGTAGATCATCCTTTCTGAAAATGAATCGTGATAGAGTGTTGCATACGTGAGAGAGAGAGAGCTCAATTAGGTAACAAAATTGCACTTTTTGATGTTGGATTTTCATATGAGATCGTTGAAATTCTTGATTTTATGTTTTTCGATACGAAGAACCCTAATTTTGCTATTTTTAAGAAAATATGAAAAGTTGCTTTCTGATTCTCACTAAAACAATGACAAACCATCGAATTGATGCAGTGGCTTGGAAAGTTAGGGTTTGAGAGTTAAAATAAGTATAAATATGATTATATATACATAGGAATTAATATATATGTAAGTTTGTACCCTATGTTGATGAGTAATCAAATTGAAGGTTCAATGGAGGAATTACATCGTGCTGTGTATTGAAATGGATCGTATGTTACGTTAAGAATGACTGAAAGTAGAACTACAAGTCGGTCATACGACCTGTAGGTTTGTTGGAAGGAACCCGTATTGGCATGTTCCTATCTAGGTGGTACACGGTTGCCTTGTTATGATAAGTGCACACAAAATGAATGAATGATTTACAACGCGTGGTACCGGGTGTCAATATCTTAAGATTGAACGACAAAAGATGTGATCATGCCATGTGGAGGTACATGGTGATATGATAAGTGGCTGGATTATGACAACACTTGAAATAAGTTGCCGGTAAAAAGATTATGCTAAAAATGGCTTATGGTTTTAAGCAACCGAGTACTCGAGGATATGCATCTTTGTTGAACATGCGGTAGGGTCTAAAGACCCTGGATTGCTAATAAAAGAGATATTGTTAAGGCCTAAGGGTAGATTGGAGGATTGGTTGAGGCGACGAACAATAGCCTAAGCTCTTCAGTATCAACGCAATCCCCAATTCCGGAGTGTCCACAGCTTCGGAGTCCGTGGATGGGAGAGGACCAATCCCTGACGTGGACTAGAATGGATATGAACTAAAATAAAAATAGAATAAAGGAACAACTGTATAATTTAACTTGCCGAAGCATTACTCCACAAGATAGTTGGTAATCTTTTATACATTTCCTTTTCAGATGGTGTACATGTAAATGGTTATAGTGGGACAATGTAACATATAAATTTTATTTTGTGAATAGAAAAGTGTTGAATGCTTCTTTCAGTCTGTTTCTGAATGTTCGTTGTGCTTGCTGAATAAAATTATTGTTGAGTAATCAGATCCGGATATGAGAAGATCCGATGATCCGTAATTTGGGATCGTTGCAGATTGCATTTTATTTAGTTGTCCTTGTAAAACTGTGATCAAATTTCACTTCAATTGTACTTCATCAGTGAAAATGCAATGGCCTGCATTGATGCTCCTTGTTTTCCTTTTTTCCCAACAGTGCACTGCAATATCAAAAAGATTGAATCGATATGTATCTGTGTCCTTCCGATTTGTTATTAATTGTCAATGTGCCTGTCCCTTCCTCCTGTGGATCATCCCGCTCATCTGCATCTGTGAGCCCCATCAGGTATGAGTGTTTGTTGGTGCTCGACATTGTAGTGTTTTGCACTGTTTGTTTTTGATGGATTAAGAATAGTTTCTATAGAAGTTCCATGCATATTTACATAGATGCTCGTTTAGCTTCTTTGTGCCTTCATTTCCTCTGTTCACCCGTAATCTTAGATCGAAAAGTTTCTGGAATGTAAATTATTTTTTAGGGGGTACTTGAATATGAGTCTAATATCACATTAACCTATTTAGTTGTACTCTTTGCCCACTTTTTTGTACTGTCAGATATGATTATATGCTTATGCAATAATAATGTTCCATAGCATCTCATATTACATGTCAAAGATAAAATTTACGCAGTAAGATATAGTGTATTTCATATTCTTCTTTGTTGCATGGTAATAAGGTAGAAATCATGTTTCGAAATTATCCCAAGAGGATATAAGTATAACATCAAGTAGAAGTTAGAGTACAGGTGGTTTCTCTTTAGATCGAAATTGTGTCAATTATTGCTAATATTGCCAAAATAGTTGAGAAAATTGAGGCTATAAGTTTGTTGCTTCCGTTTGATGGCGGTGGCGGAGAAAGAGTTGCAGTTGAGGAAAATGGTCCATATATACAGACGTCCCCTAATTTGCAGAGTCTTGGATTTCCACTGACACTGTGAGGATAATATCATGCATTAGTATATACGGCATCTACAGATATTTTTCTATTTTAAAAAACCCAACAAATTAGTGTAATTTTAAGAATTCAGAATCTATAACAGTACTCTGCAAGAATGCACAGAATGTGAAATCTCACTTGACTAATAATGAGGTATTCTTGGTCAGTGCGGATGGTATGCTGGAGAAATCATTATCTGCTAAGTTCCTAGCAAGTTGAAAAAGAATAAGATTTAACTGCAGTCAAATGTTAGAAGTGGTGGAGAACTAGATCTGCAATAAATGCAAGGTAGAATGTACTTACAGAACTTGGAGATGAGGAAAGTTGCTTAAGAATTCCGGAATGCTTCCACTGAATGTGTTGTTGTGCAAATCTCTGATTATATAGCCATGCATGTGATTCGGAGAAATACTCAATTGTTTTTTTTTAAAGAGTTGATGATCTGAAATGGATATGTTGCGAAACTCACATGGTTAGAAGAGCCTCCAATGCACTGAAATCTGGAATAGATCCGGAGAGGCCATATCCGCCTAAGTACCTGATCAAAACTTTTTTCAATAATTGGTAAGAAATTACATTAGGCCTGGCGTTTTATATAATGCGGATCATCTGCAATATTGACGGGCTGGTGCAGCACATCATTGAGCACTATGACAAATTAGTGTATGCCAAGAGATAATTTAAATATTCATCATTATTAATTTTGAATTCGTTACAATGAATATAATTTGATGAAGAATCATCTTTTGTACTTTGTTATTTTATTTGCAATAAATTTAATATTTATTGCTAATTGGTGATTCTCCCTTATGTTTCCTTAAAATTTCCACTGTATTGATTAAATGAAAAGGTACTACAACAAAATCTGCCTGTCTATCTCTATATTATCTATTATTAGAGATATAAAGATGAATATTATTTGTTCTGAAATTATTTTTTATACTTGAAGCAAACGACGAATGTCATATCCTTTGCTATATCTTTAGCAACATCATATATATATATATATGGAGAGCGAGAGAGAGGTGATCATGTGAGAGTCAAAAATTATGAGAGCATGAGAGCAGTGCATCTAGACTATTACATTTAGAATGATTATATATATATAATATATAGAGAGAGAGGGTTGATCCTTTGAGAGCCAAAAACTGTGAGAACATGAGAACAAGGATTCGGACCACTAGATTCTGTCACCTCTCTCCTCATTGATTGCAGGAGGAGAGAGAAGAGCAGAATCTAGTGGTCCAAATTCACTGCTCTCATGCTCTCATAGATTTTCGCTCTCACAGGATCAAATCATATATATATATATTGTAGAGATAGTTATTAGTCTGTGATGTTATTTATTATTTTAGTTTCTTTATGTACCTCTCATGTAATTTACCCAAGGGCTCTCTCCCTATATAAGAGACCCAAGGGCTCTATGGAATAATCATCTGAGTATTCTAACATGGTATCAGAGCCATAACCCTAACCCTAGGGTTCTCCACCGCCGTCCCCCCCCCCTCCCTCTCCCGCCGCCTAGGGTTTCGAACCCTACCTCCCGCAGCCCCCAGCGGGCCCCTCCAGCACCCAGCCCCCCCTCCCAGTGGGCTTCCAAGCCCCCCAGCGGGCTTCCCAATCGCCGCCAGCCCCTGCCAGCGGGCTCCCACCGCCGCCGGGGCCCTCCTCGACCAGCCGCCAGCCCCTGCCGGGCCTCCCCATCGCCGCCAGGCCCTCATCAGCCGACGCCGGGCCCCTCCACCTGCTGTCCAGCCGCTGATCGTTCCTTGACAGCCGTTATTTTTGCCAAGTAGAGGCTTCCAAGGCCTCTACTCGGTGCCGGTGTGCCGCGTTCTTCCTAGGACTCGGCGTTATGTTTGATTCAAGTGCATAATCGTCTACCTATGCACTTGGATCCTACAAGGTCTTGGTAGACAGTTTCTCTTGATCTATCAGTAGTTGCTCTTCTCCGGCGTCATGTCAGATCAGAAGCTTGATATGCCCGCCATAGGTGCCTTCAAAGGTTCGGCACCAATTGTCAAGATGGACGGGACGAATTACGAACTGTGGGCGATGCAGTTCCTCAGTCTCATGAAGTCGTGTGGTAAGAAGCATATTCTTACCGAGGATGAACCGCCGGAGAAGACAGGGATCTATGCCTCATGGGAGGCGGATGATGCGTACGCCAAAGTGTGGCTCTCAGGTACGCTCACGACGGAGATAGCGAACGATGTCCTTCACCAACCCACCGCTAAGGCGATGTGGGATATTTTGGCTATGACGTACTCTCAGGTCCGCAATGAGACGAAGATGCTCCAGTTGCAGCATGATATATTTACCACGAAGCAGAATGGGAAGCCTCTTCATTCCCTGTACACGTCGCTTCGTGGCATGTTCGAGAAGCTCTACAGCACTATTCCGCTTACAGCCACACCGGAACAACAGAAGACGTTCCGCAACGCCACTATGGTTGGCGTATTACTCGCTGCCCTAGATCCGGAGTACGAGGCAGCACGCGCCCAGATACTGGCAGATGCTACCATCCCACCGATGGAAGAGGTATACAGAAGGCTCAGTCGTGTACCCGTTCCATCCAGTACAGCGACTGCGACTCCGTCAGCAATGGCAGTTTCCAGGGGACGTGGTGGTTCATTCCCGTTTCGTGGCAGAGGAAGTGGTGGACGTGGCCGTGGAGGCCGCATACGCTCTACGTGCTCGTACTGTCGCCGCACTGGTCATTCAGAGGATACATGCTATTCCAAGCATGGTTTCCCTCCTTCTGCACGAGTAGCTGATCATGTTCAGGGTCCACCCGCATCTACTCCAGATCACAGGTTCGAAGAGTTGGTGGCACGACTTCGGGATATTATGCCACAATCTTCTTCATCAGAGGGTGCAGATGTTCCTGATGTTGCGGCTTCGGCGTCAGCCAGTACATCGGCCTCAGCCAGTGCTTCAGGTAGTCCTTCAGTCTCACTTCATAGTCATGACCTAACAAGATGGATTGTTGACTCTGGAGCTACCCATCACCTATGCCGTGAGAAAGATATTCTGCAGTCCTACAGAGCTTTTCAGCCAGGTCGCTCTGTACTTATTGCTGACGGTACTCACTCTCCTATCATTGGTCAGGGGGAGACAGCTTTGCTACCTTCTATGCACTTACAGAATGTGCTAATGCTCCAGAATTCTCTATGAACCTCTTGTCTATTAGTCAGATTACACGTGATTTGCACTGTCGTGCTATTTTTGATCCATCGTCTGTTATTTTTCAGGACATACTGACGGGCAGGGTGATTGGCTGTGGTTCTGAGCACAATGGCCTTTATCGTCTCGTTCGTAGCTCCTACGCTGGCGTCTCCTTGCATAACCAGGCCTCTGTTTCTCCGTACACCTGGCATCTTCGGTTCGGTCATCTACCACTGCAGAAGATGCGTCACCTCCTGCCTCAGATATCTCCGAGTTCCTCTTTTCGGTGTGAAGCGTGTCAGTTAGGGAAGCACCATCGGTCTAGCTTCCCCAGTCGTCAGAGTCGGAGCAGTAGCTCCCCGTTTGAGTTATTTCATATAGATATTTGGGGTCCAAGTCGTGTCCCGGATCACCAGGGGCACAGGTTCTATCTAGTTGTAGTTGATGATTTTTCCAGAGTGTCGTGGACCTTTCTTCTCAAAAATAAATCTGAAGCAGGAAATGTTCTCCAAAATCTAATAAATGAAGTTCAGAATGTTTTTTCATCTACTGTTAAGTATGTGCGTACAGACAATGCCTTGGAGTTCTGCACTCGCTCTCTTGCTAGCTTCCTTTCATCTAAAGGCATTGTTCACCAAACCACATGTGCCTACACCTCTCAACAAAATGGGGTTGCCGAACGAAAACATCGACACTTTCTTGACATTGCACGCACTTTACTTATTCAGAGTTGTGCCCCATTATCCTTTTGGGGTGATGCTATACTTACAGCATGTTATCTGGTCAATCGAATGCCTACAACTGTTCTGGGGGAAAAGTCTCCAATCTCTGTTCTCTTTCCTGACAGAGATTTATTTACACTGACACCTCGGGTATTTGGCACTGTCGCTTTTGTTCACCGCTTATCTCCGGGGCTTGATAAGCTATCCCCTAGGGCTATCAAGTGCGTTTTCGTGGGTTACTCCAGGACACAGAAGGGGTACCGTTGCTATGATCCTGTCAATGACAAGTACTATGTGAGTGCAGATGTTACTTTTTTCGAACCAGTCATGTACTTCTCCCCTGCAGGTGACAGGTTGGTCTCCTCCACATCATCAGACTCCCAGATCTATGTTCCACCACCTCCAAGCCTTGGTCCGTCCTCTACTCCACCATCATCAATATCAACACCACCACCACCATCTCCGCCACCACCACCACCACCGCCAGTTGTTCCTCTCACTAAGTTCTATACGAGACGCACAGGCCCTGCTCAAGCTACATCTCAACCATCCAGCACGCCTCAGGTATGTTCTGATATTAATGATGGGTTAAATAATGCACATGTGCAGGAGCTTTTACCACAGGAGGATGACCAACCGGTCAGCACTGTTTTGGATGACTTGGACCGGCCCATTGCTCATAGGAAACAGCGAAGACAGTGTGCCTCATATCCCCTAGCCTCTCATGTATCCTTTCATCGACTCACTGGGGATTTCCAGAAGTTTGCCGCAGCTGTATCATCCGTTGAGATTCCACGGACATATCAGGATGCCATGAAGAATGAATGCTGGCGTTTAGCAATGGAAGAGGAGATGCGTGCATTGCAATCCAGAGGGACTTGGTCTCTGGTCCCTATTCCTCCAGGTGCGTCTGTTGTGAGCTGCAAGTGGGTCTTTACAATCAAATATCATGCAGATGGTCGTCTTGACAGATACAAGGCCAGGCTTGTCGCACGAGGGTTTACACAGACATATGGGGTAGACTACTTGGACACTTTTTCACCGGTGGCGAGACATTCTACCCTTCGCATTCTTCTATCGGTTGCAGTGGTACGTGACTGGCCCATATTCCAGCTTGATGTTAAGAATGCTTTCTTGTATGGTGATCTACAAGAGGAAGTCTACATGCAGCAGCCACCCGGGTTTGCTGCTGAGGGGGAGTCACAGAAGGTGTGTAGACTTCATAAGGCTATCTATGGCCTTAAGCAGAGTCCTCGTGCGTGGTTCCAGAAGCTCTCCCAGCTTATTGAACGACAGGGTTTCAGAAGATCAAATGCGGATCACTCACTGTTTGTCCGGAAGACCCCTAGAGGTACCATCGTTGTTATGGTATATGTTGATGACATACTGGTTACTGGAGATGATGCACAAGGGGTTGAGATGACCAAGTCTATGTTGGGCAGCCAGTTCACTACAAAGGATCTAGGCACAATACGGTATTTTCTGGGGATAGAATTTGCAAGAAATGCACAAGGAATGGTGATGAATCAGAGGAAATATGTCACAGATTTGCTGGTAGAAACAGGAATGACTGGATGCAGACCTTCAAGTACACCCATGGACCCAAGCATGAAGCTGTACGATGAGGACACTGAGGAGGTGGACAAGAGAAGGTACAGAGAAATGGTGGGCAAGCTCTTATACATCACTATAACTCGACCGGATATTGCACTTGCAGTAAACCGGGTGAGTCAATTTATGGAGCAACCGAGGCAAGTACATATGGACGCATTGTACATGATATTGAGATATCTGAAGTCTTCTCCAGGCACAGGGTTGCTGTTCAAGAAAGCCACAGATTTGTCTATTTCAGCCTGCGCAGATGCGGATTATGCAGGATGTCCACGAGATCGTAAGTCTACTTCTGGATTTGCTGTCTTTGTAGGAAGCTCTTTAGTCTCCTGGAAAAGCAAGAAGCAGACTGTTGTGGCAAGATCCAGTGCCGAATCCGAGTACAGGGCCATGGCACAGGCAAGCACAGAAATGATGTGGGTTAAAGCAGTTCTAGAAGATCTGAATGTTGAAGTTCCCTTGCCTATGAACCTGCAATGTGACAATCAGGCAGCGTTATTCATTGCCAACAATCCAGCCTTCCATGAGAGAACAAAACATATAGAGGTGGATTGTCATTTCACTAGGGACATGATTCAGAAGGGCTTCATCTCCACGTCCCACGTCAGTTCAGAGGACCAGACAGCAGACATATTCACGAAGCCATTGCTCAGAGGACCTTTCCAGAGATGTTCTTCCAAGCTGAGCATGATAGATATCTATGCTCCATCTTGAGGGGGAGTGTAGAGATAGTTATTAGTCTGTGATGTTATTTATTATTTTAGTTTCTTTATGTACCTCTCATGTAATTTACCCAAGGGCTCTCTCCCTATATAAGAGACCCAAGGGCTCTATGGAATAATCATCTGAGTATTCTAACATATATGATTTTGATCCAATGGGCCCTGTACCCATTAGCGTTTCGGTGAGTATCATCTGTAGGCCACACACATGTATTACCAATTGAGTGGTTACCTATTTCGAAGGATGTCATTTTTGGAAGGATATTAAAATGCAAAGCGATTTAATAATAAGTGGTATTCCAATTATATCGTGTCCTAAAAAAAGGAAGATCGTTTTGGAAAGAAAACGTTTGAATCAATGATTTCTTGCAGAAAATCGAGATCCAAATACTCATGTCAGTAATATATATACAATAGTCAAGTAAATAGTTGTTGTGAGATCAATAATATCAAAACAATGGTTAGTAATTTACATTCATTTTATTATATGGTAGAGAATCAGTAATATATACACTGGTCAAGTAAGTGCTTGTTGTGAAGCCAGTAAAAGCATAACAATGGGTCAGTAATTTTCATATGTATTATTACTTTGAACATAACTAATTTAGAAACAATACTCAAGTAATATATATACTTCTTAAGTAAATTTTTGTTTTGTGTTCAGTAATGTATATATCTATGTCTTATATCACATGTTCAGTAATATATGTACTATTCTCAAGAAATGGCTACTATGAGATCAGTAATAATAAAATAAATGGTTAGTAAGTCATGAACATTGCTCAAGTAAGAAAGTAACATATAATCATTAACATATTCGCCTTATATACGATTAATATGGAAATAGTACTTTGAAAAAGAAGTTATTAAATACATGCAAAACGAATTAGTGAAATAAATGGAATGCTTCGTTTCTGAAAAAGAAAAAATATTACAGAAACGAATGCAATGCGTATTACATACACAATGGTATTAGTAATCATTTGTTATGTTATTACTGATCTCGCTACACATATTTACTTGACCAATGTATATATATATTACTAAATTCTATACAAGGTAACTATTTAGATGTAAATTAATGATCATTTTCTTGATATTACCGATCTCACAACAAGCATTTAATTGATCGGAGTATATTTATTACTATCCTGTCGTTTGGATCTTAATCATCTGCACGAAATAATTCATTTGAATCTTTTCTTTTCAAAACTATCTTCCCTTTTTTTAAGGACGATGTATAATTAGAAATATAGTAATTGTTAAATGCGTGTTATCCTATAATTAGAAATATCGTTATTGTTAATACACGTATATGGCCCAGAATGGGTGCTCACCAAGACACTAATGGGCACAGGGCCCATTGGATAAGCCCCCCCTCTCTCTCTATATATATAGTTTAATAAGGGTGCCCTCGCGCTATTTTCGATTTTTTTTATTTTTTTGAAAAATATCACCATGTATATTCATATATATATATATATATCCCTCCTACATGTCATTCCAATTTTGTCAGAAACAGAGACTCTTATGCCCTCCATCTAGAATATGTCGATTACAACAATTCTAAGACCGTTAAAATTACATATTCTAAATGGAGAGCATAGGAGTCTTTATTTCTGACGAAATTGGAATGACATGTAGGAGGAAAATATAGATGAATATATATGATTTTATTTTTCAAAAAAAAAATAAAAAATGCTGAAAATGACGCGGGGCTGCCATGTTGCCTGCCCCAAGGAGGCAGCCCTATTAAATCCACACACACGCACGCGCGCAATCACGCACGCATATATATATATATCCAATGCTTATCCCTTGCTAAATGAGCTAATTCTCTCTATTTTTTGAGTTATCAATTTAGCGATAGCAATTGATAAGTTTTGTTATACAGATCGTCGATAATGATATAAAAACATATGTCACTCCGATCGCTAGTTTCAAGTACAAAAAATCATTTCAAAATAAACAGTATTTGTTATTATAAATTAAACAGTGGACGATATAGTGCCAGATTTCAAAATAAATTTACTTTGTCGTCGTAAAGTCAATGGAAAGCCATTATATAACTGTGTAATGCATACAATATTCAGTGTGAGTTTAGAAAATGATGCCATAAAAATATTTGTTGTAATAAATTTAATAAAAAATATATGTCAATGAATATTAAATTTGTCGTTGACTTAGTTCAAATTTGTTACAGTTAACAAACCTCTCCAAATGCTTGGTTGCTATGCAAATGAGTCGAGTACTATTTGCCTACTCTGGTGATGTGACTAATCTTGGGGCATAATACGGGCTTGTCCCTAAATCTCTTTCCTTAGCCCTGCAGCAATAATGTCACAACATAATATGGGTTCCCCATACATGAACCAAATGGCAACAATGACAAACCAATCACAAGCAACCACAACAAGAAATCACCACAGGAGACAAGGATTTTACGTGGAAACCCTTACTTAATGTGAGTAAGGGAAAAACCACGGGGCAATACCGGTAACCAATCCGCTACGGTCAAGACAAGCCAAAAGTTCTTTCAGTTTTGTTTCCCTACAAAACCGAGATACAATCCACTAGCACAATGATAGTTTTTCACCAAGTATATAACTATCCCTAGATGTTTAACAATGCCAATAATGTGCTCAAATCAAGAGAAGATGGAGTGGCTTTCCTGTGGGCTCCCGGATGGAGACCCAAAATGACTTCAGCTCCTTGAGGTTGTTCCCTGCTGCTGCTCTTGAGCCCTAGCTGCAGCTCCTCTACCACTAGGCCTCTCTCAGTCGCTCTCTCGTGCGGAGGAAACAAAGGAGGATGGGGTTCTCCAAGAACCCTTGCTGGGAGTCGGCTGGAATGGGGCGTCGTCAATCTTTGGAAACGGGAATAGGGCTGGCGTTCTTGAAATTTTGGGGATGCCCATAAGGTTCCCATCGTTCCCTGGAAATGGGGCTTCATTTTGGGCAAATATCAAAGAAGACTCCCCCCAAGTTGGGGTTGGAATACTAAATACCCAACAACCTCCCCCTCCATCCCCATCGTGGAGATGTTGTCATGTGATGGAGATCAAGAAGAAGTGACACCGCTTAGCTCTCTACAGAGCTAAAGCTTGTCACGAGTAACTGCCTTGGTCAACATGCATGTCTGAGGGGTTTTCATTAGTGTGAATCTTCTTCAACATGAGCTGCTTCTGATCAATTGCATCCCTCAGCCAATGGTATCTCACATGATGTGTTTTGTGCGAGCATAATGCATGGTACTCTTGCTCAAGTCTATAGCGCTCTGTCTATCACAAAACACAACCGGCTCACTGTCATCCAAGCCAAACTCACCAAGAAAGCGTTGTAGCCACAATACTTCTTTTCCAGCCTCTGCTGATGCTATGTATTCTACCTCCGTAGTCGAGAGAGCAACACATTTCTCTATCTTGGATTGCCATGATATGGCTCCCCCTACAAATGTGAAAATGTATCTTGAGGTAGACTTTCTTTGGTCCATGTCTGCTGTCATATCTGCATCAGTGTAGCCACATAGTTTGAGATCTGACCTCCCAAACACAAGATGCACACTTGAGGTCCCTCTCAAGTATCTCAAGATCCACTTCACTACCTCCCAATGATCCTTGCCTGGGTTGGACATGAATCTGCTCACCACACCCACTGCATGGGCTATGTCTGGTTTAGTGCAAACCATGGCGTACATGAGGCTCCCAACTGCGGACTGGTATGGGATCTTGGACATCTATGCTTTCTCCTCGAAAGTGGACGGACATGACTACTCTTTGGTTAGCTTGAAATGAGAGGCTAAGGGTATGCTGACAAGTTTTGCATTCTTCATATTGAACTGCTCCAACATGCGTTCAACATAGCTTTCTTGTGATAACCACAACATGCGCTTCTTCATGTATCTTGTAATCTGCATTCCAAGGATGTGGCTTGCCTTGTCCTAATCATTCATCTCAAACTCCTTGGAGAATTCTCTCTTGATCTTCACAATGAGGTTTAAATCATGACCTACAATCAACATATCATCCACATAGTTCAAAAGAATGATGAACCTATCATTGGGAAGGCGACGAACATATACACTTGGATCGGTTGTAGTCCTTTTGAAGCCCTGCTTTGCCATGAAGGCATCCAACTTCAAGTACCATTGTCTCGGGGCTTGCTTCAAGCCATAGAGACTCTTCCTCAACCTGCAAACCATGTGCTCTTTCCCTTTCTCTTGAAATCCCTGTGGTTGCTCCATGTAGATCTGTTCTTTCAAATCACCGTGAAGAAACGCCGTCTTCACATCCATCTGCTCCAGCTCGAGGTCCATGCTAGCAACAAGTCCTAGCACCATTCTCACTGAGTTCATCTTCACCACTGGGGAAGATCTCATCATAGTCCACTCCTTCCTTCTGATTAAACCCTTTCACCATCAATCTGGCCTTGTACTTGAGCTGCTTACCTCCACCATTAGAATTCACCTTGTAAACCCACTCCTTTGGGAAGCTCAACAAGATCATAAGTGTGATTCTTTCTGAGAGATAACATCTCTTCATTCATTGCATTACGCCAATGATCTTTATCCTTATGCATCTGTGCCTCCTCAAATGTGTATGGCTCACCTGCATCTGTGAGCATCACATACCTGGATTTGGGGTAATGGGATGATGGGTGGTGTGTCCTCTCAAATCTCCTGACCTAAGGCTCTGCTGCATCTGCATGCAGATGAGGCTGCTCCCCCTGTCCTAAGTCCCTTGGACCTGCATCAACGGGGTCTGCATCTGGCTCATCCTCTCCACCTGTACCCTGTACTGGAGAGGGCTCTGTGTCCTCATCACTGTCATCATCTATGGAGATCTCATCTCCATCACCACTCTCAGTGTTGTCCTCTGCCAATGTTTGATTCTCATAAAAAATCACATCCCTGTGCCTTGTGACGGTCTTCTTCCTTGGATCCCAAAGACGGTATCCAAACTCCTGATCTCCATAACCAAGAAAGATACAAGGCACTGCCTTGTCATCCAACTTCTTCCTCTGCTTCTTTGGTACCAATGCATAAGCCTTACATCCAAACACCCTCAAATGAGCATATGAGGGGTATTTTCTTGTCCAAACACGCTCTAAAATCTGAAAGCCCAAAGGAATCGATGGAGATTGGTTGATCAAGTAACATACAGTGTGATCGCCTCAGCCCAAAAAGTCTTGGGCAACTTCGCTGTCTTCAATATACAACGAACTCTCTCAACAATGATCATGTTCATCCTTTCAACAAGACCATAATGCTGGGGTGTACCTGGCTCTGTCCTCTCATGCCTATTGTCATGCTATGCATAGTAGCCCTGAAAGTTATGGGAGGTGTACTCTCCCCTATTGTCCATACGTAGACACTTCAACAATTTTCATGTCTCGCGCTCAATCGTGGCATGAAACTTCTTGAATCAATCAAACACCTGATCCTTCGATCTTAGCACATACACCCACTCCTTCCTAGATGCGTTATCAATGAAGGTGACAAAATACTTGTTGCCTCCCAAAGAGTCTGTGTCCATAGGACCACAAACATCTGAGTGAACCAACTGTAGAAGATCTCTCTTTACCTTGGATTTGACTCTGTATGACACACTCCTGTTCTTCCCGACCTCACATGCATCACAAGGAGACAGAGTGATGTCATTGTAGTAGGGGATCAACTCTCTCTTGCTCATAAGCTGTGTTAACATATATATTAGTATTCTTTGTGTCTTTTTGCTATTTTTACTTTCAACTGTATGCTTTATGTCATTTACCCATAGGCTACTCTCCTATATAAGAGAGCCTAGAGCTTATGGAATAATCATCTCTTTCATTTTTCCCAACATGGTATCAGAGCGATGGTCCTAGACCGGAGTTCTCGAAACCCTAACCCTACCCCACCCTACCCGTGTGCCCCCCCCTCTCTCTCATCGTCGGCGCCGCCGCCAGCGCCTCGGCCCCGCCGCTGCTCCTCCGTCGGCGCCTCTGCGCCTGTGCGCATCCACTGGCGTCTGCCAGCGCTCCTGCCTGTGCGTCTCTGCGCGCGAGTGCCTTTACGCGTATGCGCATGTGTGCACCCTCACGCGCCTGCGCCTGTGCGCGTACGTCAGTGCCTTTCGCCTGCGCCTAGCGCGCAACTTCACGCGCGACTGCGCGCTCGTTCTCTCGTTGCACGACTGACCGATTGACCTTGCGTGCCTGCGAGGTTCAGAGGGCACCGAGGAGCCCTAAGCGTGTGCGAAGCCCTAAAGCGCACACCATCAACTACATGGGTTTAGTTGTTTGAGGTCTACACAAGCAACTAAACCCGTCTATATCATTGTAGACAAATCTTATCTTCAGTCAATCGCTCCAGTCTTCAGTTTCCAGTATGTCAGAAAGCAAGGCGGATATTCCATCCATTGACGCCTTTCATGGTCCGGCGCCTATCGTAAAGATGGACGGTACAAACTATGAACTGTGGGCGATGCAGTTCATGAGTATGATGAAGTCAACGGGTAAGAAGCACATTCTTACCAAAGCAGAGCCTACTGAGAAGACTGGAGCCAATGCCTCGTGGGAGGCCGATGACGCATACGCCAAAGTTTGGTTATCTGAAACGTTGGCGATCGAGATTGCCAATGACATTCTACATCAGCCCACGGCCAAAGACATGTGGGACATTCTGGCGGCCACATACTCTCAGGCGAAGAATGAGACGAAGATTCTGCAACTCCAGCATGATATATTCACTATAAAGCAGAATGGTCGCCCTCTACATCCACTCTACACATCCCTACGAGGGATGTTCGAGAAGCTATACAGCTTCATGCCCCTGACAGCCACGCCAGAACAACAGAAGATGTATCGGAATGCGACTATGGTGGACGTGTTCCTTGCTGCACTTGATCCAGAGTATGAGGCGGCACGATCCCAGATTTTGGTCGATTCTACTATTCCTCCCATGGAGGAAGCCTATCATAGACTGAGCCGCATCACCGTCCCTTCCACAGCCACGAATCAGAATGCTTCAGCCATGGTTGCCAACAGGGGTCGGGAATTTCATCATCAGACCCGTGGACGTAGACCTCGTGGTAGAGGAGGCCGCACTCGGCCAACATGTAAATACTGTCATCGCGTCGGACACAATGAAGACACATGCTACTCTAAGCATGGATTTCATGCATCTGCACGAGTCGCTGAGCAGATAGAACCTCCATCTGCTGCCACTTTGGATCAGCGGTTCGATGATCTAGTTGCCCAAATAAGGGATATTATTCCTCCACCTGACCCAGCACCTACTACTGAGAGTCAATCTGATGCTGCTGCATCTGCCTCTGCGTCTACTAGTGCTTCAGGTAGCATACTTGCATTTACCAGTAGTAGATTAGATACATTACCTTGGATTATGGACTCGGGCGCTACACATCATCTATGTGGCGATCAGAGTTTACTTACAGGATATTCTCAGATTCCACCAGGCCGAACAATGGTCATTGTCAATGGTACACATTCCCCCATCACTGGTCAGGGGGAGATTAGACTGACATCTTCTATGCAGCTCAAGAATGTGTTACATGCACCTGATTTTTCAATGAATTTGTTATCAATCAGTCAGATTACGAAGGATTTACAATGTCGGGCAATTTTTGATCCATCTTCTCTTATTTTTCAGGACATCCGTACGGGCAACGTGATTGGTCGTGGCTATGAGCAAGGAGGCCTCTATCGCCTAAATCAGACTCCATTTGCTGGAATCTCATCCCTTCTTACTGGACCAGTATCTCCTCTGCTGTGGCATCTGTGCTTTGGGCATCTACCGCTTCAGAAGTTGCGTCGTGTGTTACCCCAGGGTCTTCCTCACATATCTATCCAATGTGATGCTTGTCAGTTGGGAAAGCATCACCGGTCTACCTTTCCCAATCGTCCAGGTCGGAGTAGTACCTCCAAGTTTGAGTTATTTCATATTGATATCTGGGGTCCGAGTCGTGTACCTGATCATCAGGGACACAGATTTTATATAGTTATTGTGGATGACTTCTCTCGTGTGTCATGGGTATTTTTGATGAAAAATAAATCTGAAGCAGGCAATATTATTATCCATTTTCTGAATGAAATTCAAAATATTTTCTCCACATCTATGAAATTTGTGAGAAGTGATAATGCCCCAGAACTGTGCACTCATGTCCTTACCAACTACTACTCCTCAAAAGGGATTATCCATCAAACATCCTGTGCTTATACCTCTCAACAAAATGGGATCGCTGAAAGGAAACATCGCCACCTACTAGATGTCACAAGATCACTTCTTATACAGAGTCATGTTCCTTATTCTTACTGGGGTGACGCGGTTCTCACAGCATGTTACCTAATTTACCGTATGCCGTCTTCTGTCTTGGATGAACAGATTCCTTTTTCCCTTATCTACCCTGGTAGGGATCTGTTTTCTCTTACTCCTCGTGTGTTTGGTTCAGTTGCATTTGTCCACCAGTTGTCTCCTGGTACTGACAAGCTCTCTCCTAGGGCTGTCAAGTGTGTGTTTGTTGGGTACTCCAGAACTCAAAAGGGGTACAAGTGTTTTGATCCTTTGCGTAAGCGGTATATGGTCATTGCAGATGTTACATTTTTTGAATCCGTAATGTATTTTTCATCCTCAGGTGATCAACAACTACCTCCACTGACTACCGATGCCATATATATGACACCACTACCTCCAGCACCATCACCACCACCACCATCAGCAGCTCCACGTACTATCCCCATTTCACCACTACCATTCCATTATACCTGCAGGCCTCCTCCAGCTCATGGTCATGACTCATCTCCTAGCTCGCCTATGGTATGTACTGAAGATACTTCTCTTGATGGATCTAATGATATTTCTGAGCAGGATATGTTGCAGGGGCCAGATGAGGGTGCAACTGATTTAGATGTTCCTATTACTATACGCAAATCGAAGAGGAGCTGTGCTACATATCCACTATCAGCTTCTGTGTCATTTGAGTGACTATCTAGGGACTTCAGGAACTTTGTGGTGGCCTTGTCAGCTTTAGATATTCCACGAAATTATCAAGATGCTCTGCAGGATAGTAGATGGCGTCTAGCAATGGAGGAAGAAATGGCAGCACTTCAATCTAGGGGAACTTGGAGTCTAGTTCCTATACCTGCAGATGTGACCCCGGTGAGCTGCAAGTGGGTATTTACGGTGAAGCAAAATGCAGATGGCAGTATTGACAGATAAAAGGCATGCCTTGTTGCAGGTGGCTTTACACAGACATACGAGGTGGATTACCTTGATACATTCTCGCCAGTAGCCCGTCATTCTACTCTACGGATCTTGCTGTCAGTCGCAGTCACTCGGGAGTGGCCGCTATATCAGTTGGATGTGAAGAACGCGTTCTTATATGGAGACCTACAGGAGGAGGTCTATATGCAACAACCACCAGGTTTTGTTGTTGAGGGGGAGTGTTCCAAGGTGTGCAGACTCCATAAGGCTATCTATGGCCTTAAGCAGAGCCCCAGAGCATGGTTTCAGAAGTTCTCAGACCTCTTTGAAAAACAGGGATACAAACGCTCTAATGCTGATTATTCCTTGTTTGTACAGAAGACTTCAAGAGGTATTATTGCAATTATGGTTTACGTAGATGACATCTTTATTACTGGAGATGATGAGCAAGGCATAAACCAGGCGAAAGAGAAGCTGGGGAGCGAATTTATCACTAAGGATCTTGGAGTCCTTAGATATTTTCTGGGGCTGGAATTCGCTAGAAATCCATATGGGTTTGTAATGTCGCAGAGAAAATATGTTACGGACCTGTTGAGTGAAACATGTATGCTTGGGTGTCGGCCTGCTACGACACCAATGGACCCCAGCATGAAGCTATATGATGATGACACAGAGGAGGTGGACAGGAGAAGATACAAAGAACTGGTAGGCAAACTATTGTATGCCACGATCACTAGGCCCGATATAGCATTTGCAGTGAGTCGTGTGAGCCAGTTCATAAAGCAACCACGTCAGGTTCCTATGGATGCCATACATATGATACTTAGATACCTCAAATCATCTCCAGGTGCATGCTTGCTATTCAAAAAGGGCAAGGGGTTTTCTATCTCAGCATGTGCGGATGCAGATTATGCAGGTTGTCCACCTCGGGGTTTGCAGTCTACGTTGGAGATTCTCTAATCTCATGGAGGAGCAAGAAACAGACGGTGGTAGCCAGATCTAGTGTTGAATCTGAATATAAGGCTATGGCCCAGGCTAGCACAGAGATGATGTGGGTAAAGGCTGTGCTTACAGATCTATGTATAGATGTACCACTTCCTATGAACTTAGAATGTGACAATCAGGCAGCCTTGTTCATTGCAAACAATCCAGCATTCCATAAGCGGACCAAGCATATTGAGGTCGACTGACACTTCATACGTGACATGATTCAGAAGGGGTTTATTGCTACATCTCATGTTACCTCAGAAAATCAAACTGCTGATATATCCACCAAGGCATTACTATGAGGTCCATTCCAGAAGTGTGCGTCCAAGCTGAGCATGATTGATATCTATGCTCCATCTTGAGGGGGAGTGTTAACATATATTAGTGTTCTTTGTGTCTTTCTGTTATTTTTACTTTCAGTTGTATGCTTTATGTAATTTACCCATAGGCTACTCTCCTATATAAGAGAGCCTAGGGCTTATGGAATAATCATCTCTTTCATTTTTCCCAACAAGCTGCAATCCCTTCTGGCTCATGTGGCCAAGTCGACGGTGCCGCAAATCTGAAGTATCTGCCTCACTAGCATGCAAACTGCCATCCATGACCTTCACTCTAGTGTCTAGTCATGTAGAACGTGCGATACAAACTGCCTCTAATCATGATGAGAGAACCCTTACTAATCTAGCACTTGTTGTCATCGAATTTCAGATGGTAGCCTTCACTATCTAGTTGTGAACCGGATATAAGGCTAAGACGCACATAAGGAACATGACTTACATTCTAAAGAATCATTGAGCACCCAACATCCGTCTGAATCGAGATGGTGCCCATGCCCACAATCTTGGAGTAACTTTCATTACCCATCAAGACTCGTCCATAATCACCCCTAGTGTAGGTGGTGAAGAACTCCCTGTGTGGAGTCACATGATAGGAGGCGGCCGTGTCAATGACCCACTCTAAATCACTCCCTGCATGTAAGCATTGATCCTAGATAGTGAGAATCACCTCATCTGCACTGTCATCTGCCACAACTGCTGCTAAATTCCCATCTTCATTATTCTGATCTTTCTTGGCTTCAACTTGTTCTCTCTTTCAAATCATGCAATCTCTCTTCCAGTGATCGGGCTTCTGGCAATGGTGATACTTTCCTCTGCCTTTGGACTTGTCTCTGGATTTCTGCCTCTCCTGTGACGCTCCTCTGCTACTGGATCTTCCTCTCCTCTCAACTGCATACACATGTGAAGAGGAGGATGCCTCTTCAGATGAGCGACGTTTAATCTCCTCATTGAAGAGACTGCCCTTGACCGTAGCCATGGTCAACCTGATGTCCTTCACAGAGTTGCTCACGGTGACTACTAGGGTCTCCCAACTGTCCGGCAATGAACCCAATAAGAGAAGTGCCTGCAACTCGTCTTCAAGTATCAAACTCATGGAAGTCAACTGGTTGATAATGCTTTGGAAGTCATTTAAATGCTCCGCCACCTTGGTTCCATCCTTGTATTTCAAGTTCACAAGCTTTCTAATCAAGAAAGCCTTGTTGGTTGCGTTCTTCTGATCATAGAGTTCAGACAACTTGTCCCACAACTCCTTCGCATTCGTCTCTTCAGCAACATGATGGAACATGAACATGTCAAGCCGCTTCTGAATGGTCCCAATGGCATTTCGGTTCGACTTTGTCCACTCACTTGCGGACATATTCTCCGGTTTGGCGTTCTCTCCCTCCACGGGATCATGGAGGTCTTTGCAATATAGAATGTGTTCCATCTTAACCTTTCAAATCTGCCAGTTGCTACTTGTGAGCATAATCATTGTGCCCTCATCATCTTTGCTCATTTTGCTCAACCTGAGCTCTAATACCACTTGTTGGGGGATAATAGGGGCTTGTCCCTAAATCCCTTTCCTATCCTGAAACAAAGATGTCACAACACAATATGGGTTCCCCACACGGGAACCAAATGGCAACAATGACAAACCAATCACAAGCAACTACAACAAGCAATCACCACAAGAAACGATGATTTTACGTGGAAACCCTTACTCGATGTGAGTAAGGGAAAAACCACGGGGCAAGACCGGCAACCAATCCACTACGGTCAAGACGAGTTAAAAGTTCTTTCGATTTTGTTTCCCAACAAAACCGAGATATAAGCTACTAGCACAATGATAGTTTTTCACCAAGTATCTAACTATCCCTAGATGTCTAACAATACCAATAATGTGCTCAAATCACGAGAAGAGGGAGTGGCTTTCCTGTGAGCTCCCGGATGGAGACTCAAAATGGCTTCGGCTCCTTGAGGTTGTTCCCAACGACCTCCAGTTGTTGCTCCTCTCGAGTTCGCCCAAACGGCCACTGTCCAAGCCCGAACCTGCTGCTTCCTCGAGTCCGAGTTGCTGCTGCTCTTAAGCCCTAGCCACAGCTCCTCTACCACTCGGCCTCTCTCTCTCGCTCTCTCGTGTGGAGGAAACGAAGGAGGATGGGGTTCTCCAAGAACCCTTGCTGCCCTTGCTGGGAATCGGCTGGAATGGGGCCTCGTCAATCTCTGGAAACGGGAATAGGGCTGGCGTTCTGAAAATTTTGGAGATGCCCATGGGGTTCCCATCGTTCCCTAGAAATGGGGCTTCAGTTCTGGGCAAAGAGGAAAATTCGTGTGGGGGGTAAGTTGTTAATCAAATTCGCCCTATGCGGTCGGAATTATTTTTTTTTATTAACTACCGTAGATAAGCCGCCTCTTGAAGAGGCGGCTTTGGTTAAGTAAGAGCCGCCTCTTGAAGAGGCGGCTTTAGACCAAAGCCGCCTCTTGAAGAGGCGGTTCTTAGTCAAAAGCCGCCTCTTGAAGAGGCGGCTTTGCGCCAGAACCTTAAAAAAAAGGGGGGAAGCAGCAGCTCTGCTGCTCGCAGAGCTGCTGCTTCCCCTCTTTTTTTTATGGAATTGATATGTTGGCGAAGTGAACGTCATGCACACTATGTAATAGCAAATATGATATTAGAACAACTTTTAAAGATAAGATTCATAGACAATAGTGAAGTGAAGACAATAGTGAGATTCATAGAAAGTAACTTGATCATAGTTGCAAACACATTTACATGCTTGGTTTACATTACAAAAAAATGGCAACATCACATTCTATAGTCTACGCTCCCTCCTCCTTTTGTATTGTAATTTGACAGGTCTTTCATCCGCCATGGTGGTCTCCGGTGGTCTTGGGTCAAATCCATGCAGTTGACTATTGCGATCTATGTCGTCGATGTTGGTCATCTCGGGTCCTTCAACTCCAAAGGACAACGGGAGGGGTGAATGATGTGAAGGTCCTGCATTGTGCTCCGCTCGATCCCTCCGTGGTGCAGGCGGCGTTGTAGGCTGTCTAGATGTCCCACACTCAGGAATTGGGGTCTCAAATTCTATGTCTACCACTGGAGGTACGGATCCACATTGTGGTACAGAAACTGGAGGTACGGATCCACATTGTGGTACAGAAACTGGAGGTGCGGATCCACATTGTGGTACAGAAACTGGAGGTGCAGATCCGGGTATAGAGACAGCGACAGTAAATATCACGGGCCGATATGTAGCACCCATCTCCTCAGCATATTCAACAATCTCTCGGACATCATCATCATACTCGACACAACCAATATAAAAACTTGCTCCATCTTGGGACATTTTATGAAAGACCTGTAACTCAAGTCCTTGAGCTAAATCCAACCTGAATACGGACTTAATGTGCTCAATCAGTCCCAAATATGACATTTCGTGACCGATTTTGATGGTTTTCATACGACCTCCTACGTAGGTCACGTCCTTACTAGACTTCGATATTGTACCCCCACAGTGACAGAAACAACGAACTTCTCGAGACATCCTACATACCATTACGTCGACATCAATGTATTAGAGTGAAGAAAATATTTCAAACAATTATTTAAACCCTAAACATGTGCCAAAACCCTAAACCATAGACAAATCATACCTTCCTTGAGGTGGAGAAGGAGATGAATAGCGGAAATGCGGCCAACGGACGTTGGCAAAATGACCGGAGAGCGTACGGCGGCGGGAGGGGGAGCCCGAGGCCGCTTGGAGATCGGAGGGGGGCTTGGGCGGAGGAAGGGCTCGCTGTGGGAGAAGGTTCTGTTCGCGTAGGGAGGCACTGGCCGCCCGCTGGGTTTTATTGCCCGATAAAGCCGCCTCTTCAAGAGACGGCTTTGGTCTAAAGCCGCCTCTTCAAGAGGCGGCTCTTACTTAACCAAAGCCGCCTCTTCAAGAGGCGGCTTATCTACGGTAGTTAATAAAAAAAAATAATTCAGACCGCATAGGGCGAATTTGATTAACAACTTACCCCCCACACGAATTTTCCTCTCTGGGCAAATATCAAAGAAGCTCCTCTCCCAAGTTGGGGCTCGAATGCTAAATACTCAACAACTAAATCTTCCCTCTAGTTCACGGGGAAGGACTTCGCTAATAGTACTTTGTTTGCATACTCGTTTATAATGACTCTTATCTCCACAAGTAAATATAAAAGCTTAGAAATCATGTATAGTTCATTTCAGAATGGTGCAGTAAACAATTATATTTGAGTACGTACAACTTTGTGACGCGAGGAGAGTCATCGGAATTGCATCTGATCCATTCCCAGTTATATTTGAGTGGTAGACATGGATCTCCCGCCCAGTTTTGGAGGATCGTGAAATTTCCTTGGAGCCATGCCAGTGCATCCACTGCAAAGAGAAACAATTAATCTCGAAGACCGAACAGTTGATTTAGTAGATTAATTAATTTCATGTTAATAATTAATCCAGATTAGCCGGCAAGATATCTCCTGATGGAATTTTTTGAAGTTAGAGTAACCAATAAAGAGATGTATAGAAACTGCTGCAAGTAAATAGAATCTCCTACTGTCTTTGCTGTTTGTCAGTCGATTAGAGAAGACATCGATGTAAAAGATCTGTAGGCCGTTAATCAGCGGAGGAAGAGTAGCGTCAGCCCCTCCGACGGCTCCAAGACTGAATACGCTGCTCCCCGAAGCGTTGGTGAGGTATGGGAAATCCAGCACGCTTCCAGAAGGCACAGTGAGCACATCCGATATGGGTTTGGAATCCTGATAAATTCTGAATGTTCTCCTCCCAGCAGTTTCCGGACTCGGCGCCGTCTCCGTGAAGTACATGTTCAAGTAGATTTCCCGTGTATAGTTGCCGATGTAATCAGTTCTGATGGAGAGAATTCCAGATGCATTACTGGAGGCGACTATAGAACTGCGAAAGAGCTTGGTTGGAGGATTGTCCCCACTTGTGCTTGTCTCCACCCTCGACGTGCTGTTGCTGTTCAGGATTTCACAGTCTGAGATTGTAATATCCGTGTCTATGGGAAACCACCAGCGATCATAAGCGTCGTCAGGGAATCTGCATAAATTCTTCGGTTATAATCTGTCTGCTGTGCTCGCTTGACTACATGTATGATGCAAACTTTGTTTAGAATTACAAGTGCCATCACTGTGGCAAAATCAACGACCTATTGTAGCGAATTCTCAACAACCTATGGTAGCGAATTCTCAACAATAAACTCGACCAAATGCAACGTAATTAAATATATAATAATGAATATTATTTGTTATTTGATTCTTTAAATTATTAAAAAATATTGATGAATTATATATCAATGATAGTTTTTTATTTTCAAATCATTGTTAAATTTAACAATGATTAATACAAGTTTTAACGAACATGCCATCGGATAATTTGTCGGTGTATTAACCTTTAGCAACGAATATGTGTTGCTACTTACATAAAGTGAACTTTTCAACAGATAACATTGGATGGTTGTTATATATATTTAACAGCGGAAGATAAATTTAGTAATATTCAAATATTATATGACATAAGTCAGTTTTTTAGTGGAAAATGTGTTATTAGCTGCTATATCTTCCATAATTAACGTATGACAACGAATATTATTCTTTGACTTCACAATAAACATTTATCCGTTTATATTTCTGTCAGTGAACAGTATAAAAAAGGTTATGTGTCACATTTTTCTCTAATCGCAAGAGATAATCCAACCCATTAGCTTTATCAAAGTCCACATTAGGATGACGAGGTTTTGTCCAACTTGGCCCAAACCCACATACAGGTTTTCGTTTGAATCTGTAGGGCAATTTCCACATTCAAATCCGTGAATAGGCATGAGTGAATCCTGGGAAGAAAGCCGGACACCATATTCATGGAATTCCAAAATAGAAAATATGTTGTAAAATAAAATAATGTGATAGTCACCTGATTATTTCGTGTGCGCCGAAAGCGTAAGAGTTTGCACGGTACAAGGCGTAACTGGGTTCGATCTTGGCATACATGGTGGGTTCCAAGATGGACACTTGTATGTAGCTCACGAATGGATCCTGATCTTCGTGGATCCTTCCCACGCATATGTCCGTCCAGTTCCTCCTCGTCGCGTAGATTGTATCGTAACCAACGGTGCCATTAATCTTTGTTTGCACCGTGATCCAGTCGTCTCCGTCGAAAAGGAGCTCGAAGGACGGAGGCTTTCCTCGCCGGTCGTAGTTGCCATAGTGGAACCAGGTTTTTACCATCACCTTTGTAGCTGCGGCGACGGGGATGGTGTAGCAGTTCTTCTTGTTCTTGGGGAAGGCCCTCAGAGTCTGAGATTCCTCCCCCGAGGTGGTGTGGATCTCTCCCCCACGTACGTACTTCTCATCTATCTCCCATGACAGGACGTTGTCAGGATAAGCCCCCCCGCAGTATATGTTCAAGATCTCTGCATCATCGCCCAAAGCACGAATTGTAAGATGCTACACAAGCAGGTGCAATGATAGAGGTAGGAAATTGGGGCAGGAAGGTACTACCAGCGTAAGCCGAGTTGAAGAAGAGGACGAGGAGGAGGGGAAGAATGGTAGCGCCCATAGCCATGCCACGATTCCCACCTCTGCTTCTGCTTGCTTCTTCCCTGACGATATTTCAATATATACATATATTAGATAATGCCGCATTTGGCAGGAAATTGTGCACGTTGACTCTGCAGATTTCTAAAGTCGTCGGAAACGACCCACCACGCAGCGTAACTTCAACAGTAAACTCTTAATCCGAAAAAAAGACTATAATACTATTTTGAGACCAATGAAAAAATCTCCACGTACTCGCATCAAAACGTCGCACTTGATTGATAGGCATAGAACGTATATTGTATATCTACAAGGTGATATATTGGGCGCATCGTGTAATCCTGTGGTGGGAGCACAGTTGTGAAAGAGACCCAAGGTAGCTCTCTCGGGTCTCCGGTTTAAAGGCCCCACATAAGGAATCTTGGACCATGTCCAAAGTTCCATCAGAAATGGTTAACAACGATTGATGATAAACTATTGGTGCTGCGTCTCATTCGAAGATGATATGCAATTTACAGAGAGAAAAATAATACCTCCGTTTAACCAATAACAAGGAAAGAGATGCCAACCAGATGACTTCTTTTGTCTTAGAAGTAGTCGTCGCCTTAACCAAAAAAACATAGAGGTGGGAAGATGGGTCTTCGTATATTCCAGACCACATAAACTTCAAAATAATAAATTCACATCCATCCGAATAATCAGTAATTTTAAGATACCTACTCATATCCACGTTTAATTGCATCCACTCATCATATTCGTAGGCGCAAAACATTTAAGATTCGCACTTGTCACGCGGCGAAGGTTATGGCGCTGAATAGCTGCCATAATTTTTCACTATTTTTTGTGTGGTTTAAAACTCTCCGAGTTTAATTAATGTATGTGTTAGCGCACATAGCTAAAATGAGACACAAATCAAATACACAGATAAGCAATCACAAAAACCACGGGATGAAATTTACAATGTTCACTCGATCTTTCATAATATGGTGGAAGGACTGTTGTAGTAAAGGTTATTCAAAACACTAACCATACAAGGGATTACATAATATTCCCCACACAGAGGTTGATGACCAAGGGTTGAAGTTGATTGAGCAGTTTCTCAAGGTCGATTGACTATAGTTTATAGGCAGGGGCCAAAGTCGATCGACCAGAGCTGGGAAATTTGTTAAGTTGGCTCGAACTAACTTCCTCATACCTGGGTATCTTGCTCTCATATACATAATATATATATATATATATATATATATATATATATATATAGGATTTTTATCCAATGCGCACAGGGCGCATTAGCGTTTTGGTGCGCACCATTTATTGGCCATACACGTGTATTCTCATTTGAGTGGTTACCTATTTCGAAGGATGTTATTTTTGCGCCTTGTGCGCATTGGATAAAAATCCTATATATATATATATATATATATATATATATATATATATATAGGAGAAACTTCAAATGAGGCGGGGTCTCACCGATATTGTGGTGAGCCCCTCCATCTCATCCATTTAATTTAAATCTCATGGCTGTGATTAATTTCACATTAATTACATTGTTTTAATGGTAAAAAACCCATTTTGGTCATTTGTCAAATTCTAAATATAGAATGTGACAACTAATTTTCCTAATATATATCTCTCTCTCTTGATTAATCCCAGCCCAGCCGCCTCTTCTGCCTCGTCTCCCCGTCGCACGTCCTCCCCCCGCCGCACGTCCTCCCCCCGCCGCACGTCCTTCATCTCTCCAGCAACTTCTATCGGCGACCTTCCTCCACGCACCACCCGCCTTCCTCCGTGCACTGATCTTCAAGCGGAGCTACAGCCCCGCGCGTCGTCCTCTTCGGCGACCTCCGCCTCACGCGAGGCAGCATCGTCCGCCATCCTCCGTGCACCGACCTTCAGGCGGAGTCGCAGTCACGTGCGCCGTCCTCTTCGTCGACCTCTGCCTCACGCGAGGCGGCACCGTCCACCTTCCTCCGTACACCGACCTTCAAGCGGAGCTGCAGCCCCGCGCGCATTCCTCTTCGGCGAGGCGGTAGCCTTCCTCTTGTGCCCCTACCGCCCGCCCTCGGCCCCGCTCTCTGTCAGGTCGCGATCCGCCTGCACGTCATTCAATGCGGCGCCTCACCGTCGACGTCAAAACGTCGAGATGTGCGTGGAGGAGGGGCCTCTTAGTTTTTTACCAATCGAGATTTTTTTTTACAAAAATGGGAATGTTTTGTGCAAATATTGAATTTTTTTACAATATCATGTCAATTTTTTACATTTCCAATATCTAACAATGTACCTATTTGTCGCAGAACTCTACAGAAATATTACAAAGTGATCAGTTCATTTTACAAAAGAACGGCTAAAATTTACAAAGTGATCAGACACTCTTACAAAGGAGCGAGATTTTGTTAAATTATCTATAATATTTTTACTTAACTGACATTCAAATTTACATATTTATTTACCTTTTTTACAAATCTCAATGTTTTTTCTCTATTTTGCAGGACTCGAAAACATGTATGGCAATCGAACTTTAATGCAATGGAAAACATGTGTAAATTTTACAAAAAAGAGAGATTCAGTTATAAAGATTCACGGATTTTTTACAAAACAATCATACACAATTACAAAAAAGCTGAAGCTCACAAAGAGGAAAAGTACTCTTACAAAAAACTCACTGAAATTAAAAAATGAATGTACACATTTACAAAACTTATACAACCATTTACAAAATGAAATCACAGTAATAAAATGAAATCATTAATGAAATTTTACAAAGACTATAATATATTTTACAAAAACTCGTTGTAATTTACAAAACTATTGTTGATTTCAGATTGTTTGGAACAAAATCGGAAATTAATCAATAAAGGAATTTGTAAAAATACCAAATCGAGAAAAGCTTAGAATGACAATTTGAAATCAATAAATGAAACTCAAAATTAATGAAATCAATTTGACGAAAATGCCCTTTTGGATGAGGTTTTTGAATGAACCGTCAGATTGAGATCTGACGAATCTGGTTGATGGCTTACCACAATTTCTGTGAGACCCCACCTCATTTGAAATGCCCCCTATATATATATATATAGGAAAATGAGGCTGCCCCCTAGGGGGAGCTAACTTAGCTCCCCCGCCCTATTTTCTTCATTTTTTTTATTTTTTTTGAAATTTTTTTCCGTGAATATTCATCACTGTATCCCTATATTATGTCATAAAAATTTCGTCGGAAATAGAGACTCCTACGGCCTCCATCCAGACAGTCATTTTTTTAACGGTAACAGGATTTTTTAAATCGACCCCGTTTGGATGGAGGTCGTAGGAGTCTCTGTTTCGCATGAAATTTGAATGACATATTATATGGATTTAATAATGAATTTACACGGTTTTGGATTTCAAAAAAAAATAAAAAAAAATATGTGAAAAAGGGGTGGGGGGAGCTAAGTTAGCTCCCCCTAGGGGGCATACACATTTTACCCATATATATATATGGGTAAAATGTGTATGCCCCCTAGGGGGAGCTAACTTAGCTCCCCCCGCCCCTTTTTCACATTTTTTTTATTTTTTTTGAAATCCAAAACCGTGTAAATTCATTATTAAATCCATATATTACGCTATTAAAATTTTGTGTAAAACAGAGACTCGTACGACTTTCATCCAAACGGGGTCGATTTAAAAAATCATGTTACCGTTAAAAAATGACTGTCTGGATGGAGGCCATAGGAGTCTCTGTTTCGTGCGAAATTTTAATAACACAATATAGGGATATAGTGATGAATATTCGTGGAAGAAATTTTCAAAAAAAAAATAAAAAATGGTGAAAATGGGGCGGGGGAGCCAAGTTAGCTCCCCCTAGGGGGCAGCCCCATTTATCCCTATATATATATATATATATGGAAAAACTTGAATTGAAGTGGCTCCTCAATTCAATCATCGTGCGACATCACTCTCTACCCGTCCGATTGCAATCTACGGCTGTCTTAAAAACCACCATCCGAGTATTAAAACCACTAATAGTCTAATAGAAAAATTCTATTTTCAGAAACCTACTGTATTCTATGAATGACGACATTTTAATGAATAAGTCGGATCTCCACGTTTTTAGCGCATTCGCTATTTACGAATTAAATTTCCATTCTTCCTAAAATGCATCTTCTCTTATTAACATTCTATTTTTCCTAATCTGTATATTCTCCCATTTCGATATCTTGGGTTTCGAAAATTTCTTGGCATATCTCTAGTTCTTATTCAACTATTTCTTATCAAACACCATGATCTTCAATGAATATCTATGAAAGAGCAGCTTGCTCCTTTAATAGAGAAATGTCACAGGTAAATGTATTCTTTCTAGCTCTTATTCATCTATTTTATTATCAACCACTGAGATCTTTAATGAATTTCGATGAAAGATCAATTTGTTCTTTACTAGAGAACGTCTCAGGTAATTGTATTCTATTTTTCGTATGTCATTTTCAGCATTAATATATAAATTTTTTTCAGATATCTGACGAAGATGGTGAAGTTATTGGAGTTCTGGAAGGAACTAATCATAATTCGCATCAATCAGGTATTCTGAATGCCAAAGATTTTTCAAAGCATCATAGCTCTTATATATTCTATGATTTTACATATATACCTATCTATTTTACTATAACAGAACTTATATTACTATCAATAACCATATTTTATATTCACAATCCACAATTTACGAAATTGGGTCACAAATTACAATATATCTTTTTTTTGTAAAGTTACTACCTGGTTTTGATTACACATCAATGAATCTGTCAATGTTTATACACCTCATATATTGAAAACTCTTGTATGTATTCTTGATGTGTAAATACTTTAACATGATTTTCTACATCACTTGTACATTTTTCTTATCTGTAATATTTAACATATATTCGTTACAATTGTTGAATGATCTTTATAATTTACTTTAGCATAACTTATTTTACATTCATGAACTATATTTTACAATATTGAATCACATTTTACAATTCAAATTCTATATTTTTTTTATACAAATTTTACTATAACAGAACTTATATTACTATCAAGAACCATATTTTACAATCAATTTTTCACATTTTACAATATTGTACCACAAATTACAATATATCTTTTTTGTAAAATTACTAGTTGCTTCTGATTACACAATCAGTGAATCTGCCAATGTTCATACACCTCATATATTCAAAACTCTTGTATCTATGCAAGATGCGAAAATACTTTAAACTGATTTTCAGTTCTACTTATATAGTTTTCATATAAGGTATAATTCAACATATATTAAATCTGTTTTTGAATGATCTTCATATTTATTATATCATAATTTATTTTACTATTATGAGCTATATTTTACAATGTAGAAACACAATTTAAAATAAAAAATATATATTCATTATCTACGGTATCTATATTTTTAGACATATAATTGTAAGTTTATTCCTGTCTGGTTAGGTTGTATTTTGATATAACATATTTTTTTATAATATGAGGTTTTTCGTTTTTATTAATTAGTTTCTAATACATCTCAAATTTTAAAATTACCCCCATGTTGCGATTACACAATCAATGAAACTGTCAATGTTCTTACACCTCATATAGGCCAAACTTTTGGATCTATTCAAGATGCGTATAAATTTTATGAGACATACACAACAAAAATTGGATTTATATTAGGAAAGCAAGCTCCAGGTTGGTAAAGATAAGATTTCCAAGGAAAGGATAACTATCTTTAAATCATTTGTTTGCTGAAAAGAGGGATTTTCTAAAAATACAGACAAAACACTAATTACTGACAATGCAAGAAGTGATGTGAGCAATGATTGTATTTTTTACAAGGAGGAGCACCGCGTTGGATTATCCTAGACTGGATGGAAAGCTTTCATGTCAGTTTCCATTAGGTCTGATCTCAAGGATTAGATTGTTTCTAATTTTGAAGCTGGACACAATCACAATCTCGTTTCTCCATCTAAACGCAGATACCTCAGACCAAACAGACGTTTTCAAAAGCCGCAAAAATGTTTGTGAAGTCAATGAATGATGTACCTGTATCCAAACAGTCAGCGTTAAACATGTCCAGCGGTCAAGTTGGTAGTATTGTTAGAGATCTTTACAACTTAAACCAAAAAGAGAAAAAACAACGTATTGGGATGGATGTTCACCTACTAATTGAGCATTTTGAAAGTTGTAAGGCCACTACTCATGATTTTTACTATGCTTACACAATTGATGATGATAACATGTTTACTCAGTGTATATGGATTAATAGTGCCTCTATTGAAGATTACAAATTATTCAGTGATACAATATCATTCGACACAACATATAGGACCAATGAATACAATATAGTCTTTGGATCTTTTTGTGGTGTTAATCGTCATCGCTATACATTTTTTGGAAATTCATTCATGAGGAGAAAGACAACCGAGTCATTCTTGTGGTTATTTGATAGATTTTTTCTTGAAGTAATGAGAAAACATCCAATTTCTATAATCACAAACGAAGACCCGGTAATTTGTACAACTGTTAGGAATTATTTTCCACATACTGTTCATAAATTCTGCACTTGACATATAATGGCTAAGCTTAAAAGTAAGCTTGGAAAGATTAAAGATATAAATGAAGTTCTTTCAGCATTTTCCATAGTTGTATGGGAAAGTATAACTATAAGTGAATTTGATCAAAACTGATGCAAGGTTATTGATTAATATGATTTATCATCAAATGTCTGTTTGAATGAGAAATATAGCATCGGATATAAATGGATTAGTTTATATCTTAAGGATTTTTGCAGGGCTGGTCAACGTAGTACACAGAGGAGTGAAAGTATGAATGCATTCTTGCAACACCACATCACTAAATAGAACTCTTTGCTGGAATTTATCTGTAGATTTCAAAGTCCAATTCAACGACGTAGAGAAAGAGAGAATGACATGGATAACATTGGTGAAGTATACACTCCAAAACTAAATTTCAGATGGAATATGGAGGAACAGATGGTTCATGTTTACACTAAGCTCATATTTTACAAATTTCGGTTTGAACTGAATGAAGTAAAGGACTTGAATGTTCGAATTCAATCGAACTCTTTGGTTTACTGTCAATATTTTGTGTCATATATTGGGAAATACGAAGAAGAATTATGTGTTTCTTCGTCTATGCCAAGCGATTTTCTTTCTTGTGAATGCAAGAATATGCAATTCTTTGGATATCCATGTAGGCACATACTTGAAGTATTGAAGATACAGAATTTGGAGCTTCTGAATCATGAATACATATTGAAAAGGTGGAAAAGGAGCATTAAAAATCAAGAAATTATCCTATTTATGTGTAAGTTACACACCAAAAAAGGTCGTCATAGCTGAATCAGCTTTGTTCGCATCTTATTTCAGCTTCAGTGGATCAGGATGAGGACATATTCTTATTTGCTAAAGAAAAATTAAGTAATTTATGTTGCAATATTGATCTTATGATACAACCAGGAACACTTCAAATGATCCAGATCTGATTATTGAACCATGCGTCAAAGAACCAAACGTTGCGAGAACGAAAGAAAGTGGTCGTGGTGGTATACCCAAGGGCGTTGGTAAGTAATAAATACCCATTCATCACTCTTTATTCTTTTATTTTAGCTAGATATTTTGGCAAAACACCATGTATATAATTGTAAATACAATAAGTTATCAATAAGCATGTATTTGATAAATACCAATAATTAGCATGTATTTGTGCAAAAATAAAAGAATAAAGAATAAAAGAAAAAGAGGTAAATATTTAGAATAAATATTGAGTGACCTAATCCCAAGAGAGGGCCCAACATGGGCCTGATCGCCAAATAAAATGAGTAGAGAGAGATAGGGCCACTCAACCTTGTACATATGCCTCCTATGTATATATATATTTCATTTTCACAAAATTCAAAATAAAAATATGTTCATATTACCTTGTATATATTTCTAAAAATAAAACAAAAAAATTAGAAAAAATAAAATAAAATGGAATAATTTCTCTCTCACCTTGTACATACTACATGTATATATGTAACATATACCTATTTATTTAATACATGTAAATAACTTATAAAAATAAAATAAAAATTAAGTTAGACTCCAAATTTTATGTTGTAAAAAAATAAAATATAAAATTGGGGTATTTATACAAAAATAAACAAAATAAAAATTAAATAAAAATAAATAAATATTTTTATATATGCACATAACATAATATAATGTATATACCTTAATTTATTTTTCAAAAAATAAATAAAAATCATTAAAAAATAATTTGGAAAATAAGGAACATTTTTCATGTTGAACATATTTTTAAATAAAATCATTTTCGATTTTTAAATTATTTTACAAATAATTTTGACCTCGGATTTTTCTTATTGGTCCACGGGGGACTGTTGACCTTGGTCAACTGCCCCCCCTGGACCACCTCTTCCGTGGATCCGATTTTTCGACCGATTTCTCCCATTTTCCCTCATCGATCCGACCCCCGTTCGCCCCGATTTCTCCACCCGCCTCTTCCCCTTGGATCCACGACTCCCACGGATCCCTAGGGAAGAGCAGATCTTCCTTGGTTCGCGCACCCGTGCCCGATCTTCATCGCCACCTGGAGCATGCTATAAAACCTTCATTCCATTTCCCAGCTCCGTAGCTCACGCCACAGACCCTCCTTTTACCCTAGAGAGCTTCCCCTTGGTGACAGCTTTCGGAAGCAACCTTTGGTGGTCGGAGAAAGAGGCTGTAGCCGACGCCCGACGCACGTGGCCGGACCTCCGTCGCGTTCGAGCCTCCCCGCCTGCCACAACGTGGTCGAGGCAAAGACCTTCATCGACGCAACCCTCTAGAGCATATGATCAATCTTGCACCATCAGGTATACCTCTCGTCGAATCTAGTTTCATTTATCTTCGATTCTTTCATCTGCCCTCCGCCGGCTCCGACCCTGTGGTCGGAGCTTCACCAACCATATCTACCCGTTTAGATCGACTCCGCAGATCACCGTCATCTTTCCCCCGCATCCAGACCACCCCAATCTTGGCTATATGAGCCAAGATTGGGTTAGGTTCCATCCTCCGCCATCGTCGGATCCTCCCCTCACCATTCCCCGTCGCTTCCCTTAGTTTTTTATCCAATAACCTTGGCCGGAGCAAGCCTCCGAGAAGGAGATTTACCCCTCAGGTCAAGTCATGCGTGGAAACACCCCATTTCACCTTCAACCACTTTCGCCGGAGCCATTTCAGGTCGCAGCCACCTTCATGGAGATCTGACCGGTGGATTCTCCATCCGTCACTGCCACCTCTTGATTCTTCATCAGACGTACGGAGTATCCCCAGTTCTCCGGCAAACCTCGCCCAGCAGGAGTTCATCCAGGACCCTCCTCCACCGTCGGATCGACACCACCCGCCAGATTGCATCTGGACCTTCCAACGCCTGCTCTTGTCAGGCCGTTAGATCTGACATCTAACAGCCCCATACACCCCACGTTCGCCCCATCTCCAGGACCATTGGATTCGCCAGGTGCCTTCGTCAGGGACGCACGTCGCCAGCCACAACGTGCGCCACCTGTCACCCACGTGATCCGCATGCCCAACCTGGGTAATTTGCTCCATTTTGTTAGACATGCGAACCCACGGCGAGCCATTATGCAATAAATGTTATTGTAAATATCATTCCCTGATCTGAAATGAAGAATGAATAATTTTCATAATAGGTCCCTTAGTACAATTAGGGTTATGTACCATGGCCATCTTGATGATCATACAGCTGTTGATTCAACTGATGAATCATAGAGGCTGGTGCTTGGATGAATGTCTAAAGAGTTAGATTGAGGACTCATCAAGCACCATCAAATGACTGTTAAGAGATGATCTCCAGCCTGAGTAGGAGATGGAAATCCTTATCTCTGAAGTCTAATATCTGACCGACCTCTTGATGCAGGTCCTCTGCATAGGAATAGAGATTCGGAGGTGTCATACTAGTTAGGTCAAAGAGTTGACTTTACGAGATCGAGATAACCAAAGTCCTATATCGTATGCTGTCACGATACAGGCATGCATCCTCTGACCGGAGATAGATGTGTTACTATATGTTTGAGTATGTATATTTGGCAGACCAATAGGTTGATGACCTAACAAGGGTCTATACACCGATGCGCTGGTGTGCATATAAGGGCATATGAGTAATATGATCTCTCAAAGGGATAATACAGGTCCAGTCACTGAATCGGAAGACATGAGCTCACTCATGAGATATTGGGAAGAATCAAATTCCGTGCACGGTCGTCTCGCTTTGGAAGCTTGACTGAATTTGTAGGTTTGATATATACTTTGGTAAAGTACATGATCAAGACCTAGGTATGATATATGCTTTTGCAAAGTATATGATCAATGCCGACTCCCAATGATCGAATGAGAAACTTACTGATATAACCATGAAGTAGACAATATAAAGTTGATCCAATACTTCAAGTTTAATCTGAATCTTCCAGTATGCAGGATGTATAGGTGTTGGGAATACCTGAGGGTGGTGTGATCATAAACGATTGTATAACCATGACGCTTCCATTCCTAAGGAGTGATGAAACGGGTCTGGATTTTAGTGACTCCTCTTAGTAGAAAAGTATCTAATCTTAGTCCAAATGTTGGACATTGATCTGAATTTGATTCAGATGCAATGAGAAGATTAGATTTACGGTCTTGATTTAATCAAGCATCTATGGGAGGCCCGCGATCTGGATTTGAGATATGATCTCAATATCCAAGTCACTATGCGTGGAACAATACAATCGCCCTGTCCTTACCTCCAAGTATTCGCGGAGAAAGCGCATTATCCTTGAAAGGGTTTGGGATAATTTCATTGTTGATAATATATATCCGAGCATTGAGAAAATGGATAATTAAATGTGATTTAATTATCATGATTAATATGAATTCGATTCATATTATAAAGAGAGTTATCTGAGATAATTGAATGTGATTTAATTATCAAAGATGTGAATAATATGAATGTGATTCATATTATTTGAGAACAAGAGAATAGATATCCAAGATGATTAAATGTGATTTAATTATCATGGATATGAATAATGTGGATAGAAATATCCATATTAGTCATATATATTATAAATATGATTTATAATATATAAGAGAGAGCTATTTGTAATTTACATTTGTTAATTAAATGTTAATGTGAATTGGATTCACATTTGACATTAAATTAAAAATGTAATTTACATTTTATTTTGGGTTGTGAATATGATTCACAAATTTCCACTGGCAAGATTGCAATATTCACAAAATGATTATGAATTATTTTGTAGAATAATTTACAACAATTGTTGATGTAAAATTGGAGATACATGGAATTGTGTAATCTAAGAAGATTACATTTGAGAGCCTCCTTCCATATTGGATGGAAGGGACGGCCACCTATTCCTATTAGGAAAGGGTGGTCGTCCACTCCATATACATGGAAGGAGGCACTCTCCTTTCCATTATCCCCATATGTTGTTGATTTAATTTTAGATTTGATTTATATTGATTTATCAATATATATTTAATTTAAATTAAATTAATTGTTGTTGGTTATTACCAACACAAATCTTGGCCATTAAAAGAAACACAAATCAATGTGAACCATTGGATTTGTGTTGTCCCATGGATTGAGATCCATGGATCCTAAAATATTATAAAAGGAGAGGCACCCCTTTGCTCTTCTTTACACATAAGAGACCATCTCTCTCTCTTTTTCTCTCCCCCTCATGGCCGTCCACCATGGAAGCCCTAGAGAGGTTCTCCATCACCGCAGCGTCGTCGTTATGCTGCCCGATGGTTTGCTCGTGGATCTCCGTCTACTTCGGCTTGCCTTGCTCGTGAAGAAGATGTCATATCTCGTTTATCGAAATCAGGAGATCCGTGGCTTGGATCATCAACGTGGATTGCGAGAAGCACGCGATTCGTCCCCGCGCTCGCAAGCGTCTCCTCCGACGGATCGGACTTGAGACATGAGGTCTCTTCGTTTAGAGACTCGATCGCAACCACGCTTCAAGAGGTAACCCTAATACTTGTTTGTGGTTTAGATGAAATGATCTGAGAAGTGTTCTTGGATCATGTGGTTTCGTCGCATGAAAAAATTTTTTATTTTCCGCTGCATAGAACAACTAGTACGACTAGTCGTTCTTCGTCGTATCCGATACGACGATCACGCTTCCGTGATGAGCTTGAGGATCTAACCATATCATTCAAGTGATATCAGAGCCTTAGGTCGGTGGTTTTGGATACGATCCATTAACCGAGGACGACTTGGGTTCATTAGGGCTTGCGAAAGTTTTCTTGCGTTTTATTTTCGCATATCTGTTTTGTTATTATTTTAGGTCTAGTTTAAATTATTTAAACACGAAAATAATAATTGTATTTTATTCTCCATTAAATAAGGAAACCGTAGAATCTGAATTTGCAGGATTTGGATTCCGTATGCTCAAGTTATGTTCATTTTAGTGAACATGTATCCACTGTTTCGAAGACTGCGGATCATGACGTTATTAAAATGTTAATTGCGGATTTGAAATGCCTTGAAATGCGTGCAAATCACTTATGTTCTTTTGTAAATCAAATTAGAAAACTTTAGGAACTTAATTTTCTTAATTTGGATTTGAACTGATTGAGATATGATATTTTTAGTAAGGGAGGGTCACTGTTGGAAATACTTTCCTAATCAAGAACCTAGTGATTGTTATTTAATCAATCAGTGAAATTAAATTGTTTAATTTCCTGGAATAATTGTGCATAAATATTTATGAAATGTTTGATGATAATTATTTTCTTAAATGACATTGCCTTGACCAATATTTGATTAGATGTGATCTAGATCACTAATTGGTTACATGATCTACATGATCTACATTCCAACAAACATGTTACTTGAATAGGATTTGGGATTTGTTTAGCAAATCTCATTATAATATTAATCAAAATTGTTTTGATTTTTATTATATGGTATAATTTCGGTTGAAGAACCGATGATCATCTCAAGTACAAAGTGATCTATTTTGCATTATGCTTTCCCGAGGTGGATATGGTGTCTAGTCGGAGAGCATTGGGGTTGCAACGTACATGGTCAGTCCCACTCTCGTCGGTACTGGCCATGACAAAGGGTAGGGTTTAATAATGCTTAAGAAATCATGATGTATTTCTAATTATTAAAATTCGGAATAATACGTATTTGAGATAATACCATAATTCAAGTAACAATAATATTTGTTGGATATTAATTGGATCACTAGTTTAATATCATTAGATTAATTGGAATCCAATTAAAATTAAAATATTCTATTATGAATAGAGATGTTATTTCCCTTGGAAGAATTAATCGTAATGAATATGATTCATAATGATTAATTAGAATTTGAATATGATATGGAGGATCACATAAGTGACATCCATGGTCTCCCGTCAAGGCGGAGGGTTCCGTCGCCAGGGATTGTATATAGGAGACGCCTGTCCGAAGTGACAGCTCCTGTATACAAGCGCATCTGGATCGGGCTCTTCGCTTCTCGAAAGAGTAAGGACGTATGCATAGTGACTCCAATATCGGGTCCTCATATTATTGGGACGATATTGGATTGCGCATAGCAAGTTGTATTCCTGTTGACGTTTGGTTCAATTAATGACGGGTCAACATTGCCTTAGGGGTGGTGGGCCCGGGTGTTAAAGACCGAATTGGGAGATGCAAGTTGGACTTGCAAGGCGGAATGTGTTCCCACTTCTTTTTATCAGAGTTGTAGGTTCTCATATTATTGGGATGCAACAAAGATAAGGAAGGAGATCCCAGATCTTGCTTGAGATATAATGGTAAGTATATCTCTTACATTGAAAGTGATTAAGGGAATGAACTTTCAGTGTTGACAAGGCAAGACAACTTTGATATATAAAAAAATTCTTAAATCAAAGTAATATATATATATATAAATATAAATATATACTTATGCAAATTTCTTATTTCAGATAATCCTTCGTTAAACACACTCAATGTTATACTCAATGATAACCAATAAAATATCATGGATTGGACTCATGATCCAGATATTGTGCTTGCAGTTGGATACATAATGTATGTGGTTGCAATATGCAAGTCTCCTCATACTAATGAGGAATGACAATTAAATAGATAATAGGCCTACAACCCTAGGGTTTGTATGTCTCTATAATCTTGATCTCTCATCGAATGTACTTTGGAAGTGACATGTCGATGATGATTGCTATTGTCAAATAATCCTTATAAAATCAATGAAGATATTCTAGCATACATATGTGCTCTTGACATTTAATCATGAGTGACATGGTTCTCTGCATCATGTAGAATGGTAGCTCTATAAGAGATGATGTATTCAAAATGTTCGAATACCTACCTGAACCAATATTTTAAGGGTCTAGATGGATGTAGACATGATGAATGTCATCATTCTACTGTCTATACTCTAGTCATTAATGAAGCTTCATAATATTCATATTGTATGAATTTAATGAAGCATGTATGATTGTTGAAATACTCTTACATTGAATTCTTATGAATTTAACATAAGAGATCCTTAGTCTTAAGCAATGGTTGCTTGTAGATAAAGGGAGCGCAGTGGAAACATGGGTTGGACCCAAAGTAAGAGGTATAGTCAAAGAGTTGACTGTACTATAGCGACTTCCATATGACATCTAAAGAGTTGGATGAATGCCAATACTGCAATAAGTTGATGTGTTGATAGTATGACTATCAAGTCTGTCTAGAATCCTTAGAGAAGGACTTGGATAGAGCATCAGAATAATCTACATAAATCATTGATATTGACTTGCTTATTAAATAAGATAAAATCTTAAAATTATATCTCAATCTTCTAACAACATTTGCAATTGGTTGTATATGTATTGGAAGATTAGAAATTTGATCTTAAAAGTTTAATAGTCATCCACATGGATATCGATGCAATTGTTGCAACAATATCTATTGGATTGAAAGGCTTCATAATTTCAGTGGGAGAGCCCTTAGTCTTAGAGAATGTCTCTATGACCTGGATATTAGAATACATTCATTATTTATTTCTAAATGTTGGAAATAGACATGAATTCTGTAATAAATCTATCATAAAGAGTTATGATGGAGATATTTCAGATAGTAATCTAAAATCCAGTGGACTCCACTAAATTAGAAAATTAATGAATGGTTCATTAACATTTCTAAATACTGAAATTAAACCTTAAGATCAATAGGAGGATGAAGATCATTTGACAATGATCTAGCATCAAGCCTTGGACATTTGTCTATTGATTTGATCAATAGAATAGTAAGAAATGAAACTTTAGAATGTCTGAAATTTCAAAACTTACATACTTATGAATATTGTATTCAAAGTAGAATGTCCAATACACCCTTCTTTGGGAATGGTGTAAGATGTCAAGGTATTCAAGGTCTCATGCATATTGATGTATGCGGATCATCTATATCATAGTAAACATTATGGATATGTGATATCTATTGATGATTATGTATGATATGAGATTTCTTCTGTTCATTTAAAGAAACATTTAAATGTTCAAAGATTTCATTATTTTGGTTTACAACCAAAGTTTGAAGGAAGATCAAATGAATTTGATCTAATTTAGGTAGTCCGTACCTATTAGATGAATTCATGGAATACCTTATAGAGATATGAATATCATTTCTATTTTAATCCTCCTAACACACCTAAACTCAATAGAGTTATAGGGAGATACAATTGGATCATGTGTGACATGATCTTATCAATGATGATTTTTAACATAATTGTCTCTTAGTTTCTAAGTATATATATGTAGTATAGACTACAATGTATATGCTTAATAAGGTTCCAAGCATGCAAGCTGGAATCTAGCACTTGAGAGTGCTGCTTCATTAGGAAAATAAAGGATGGTATTGGATACCTACTTTATGACCTTGATATTCTTAAAATATCTCATCTCTGAGAATGTGATTCTTAGAGGTTGAGACTCTTGAGAATCAAGATGAAAATGAAGTGTAAGAACTCATTTAATCTTGAAAAGATAATGAGGCTCCTGAAATTGGAAACTAAAAGGATAATTAAATATGAAACACTAAAACCTCTTCAAATGAGTTTGAGGAAGGATTCCATGTGTCAAATAAATCTGACAATGATCAAACTTCATGATGAAGCTTCTGAAGGTCATAGCATGGATAGATGGATGTTAGAGATAAAAGTCTAATGTAGACTTCATATACAAGTGTTGTATATGGACCCTCGAAGATCCACCTATATGGGTAAGACCTGTAAAGGTGTAAATGGATCTTCAAGAGAAAGGGAACCTGATGAGAAGGTAGAGACCTTCAAAGCACGGTTCGTAGCCATGAGCTACACACCGGAAGAGAAGACATTGCTTGCAATAAGACTTGCTCTTTGGTGACCATGCTTAAAATCATCAGAATAATGCTAACCTTGGCTACACAGCTTGACTATTGCGTCTTCAAGATGTAAGTCAATATTGCATTCCTCTTTGAATATCTCTCTGAGGATATTCGCATGAAGTAGCCCCAGGGCTTCATGATTGAGGAAAAGCAAGGTGTGCAAGCTAGAGAGCTCCATCTATGGACTCAAATAAGCTTCTTGAAGTTGGACCATACGATTTGATGAAATTATAAATGTTATGATTTCAGATGGAATCTTGATGAGCCATGTGAAGCTTAGTGGGAGTGCTTTTGTGTTCATCGTGCTAAATGTAGATGCTATCCTAATCATTTAAAATGATATAAGGATAATAATAAGTGTTTTCTTATCTGCTTGTTCCATAACTTGAGATATGATCTCAAGGATACCTCTTGGATCTTAGTTCTGAAGGTATTCGGTAGCAAAGAGAAGAGGGTATTGGGACTGTCACATTAGTAGTACACCTTGGACATATTCCATTTTATGGAAAATTCCAAGAAAGGCTTCCATCCCTTAAGATATGGTACTGACCTATCTAAAGTAATAGCACCTCGAAGAGTTGAGGAAGTGAATTCTAGAACTACTTGCACTTGTGCATTAGTTACGAGAAGTTGAGTGTATGCTAGATGTGTACAAAAGCCAGATATCTGCCATGCAGTGAGAGTAGTAAAGTGTTACTAATCCTACTATGGAGATAAAACACTTGATGGCAGAAATAACATTATCTTCAAAGATGACAAGATTTTTGAGATAGTTAACTCAAGGTCTTATCTTCAAAAAATTTAAGACTTTATAGATAGAGATCTAAAAGGTCTTAACTGTGGATACCGTAAGAGATAGTAATCTCCAGAAATAAGGGTATTCTGATAAGGATTATGGAAATACTGGTTATGATAATTGTTAAGTTGTAGTGTCAAGGACACTGTAACTAACAACATTGAGTATTGTTTGCATAAGATGCAACATTCACATTAGATGCGAGCACTGTTACTGGGGATATGCAAGTGCCGTAAAAGGACTTGGTGTAGTCTCGCGGGAACAGAGTGACTGATCAGCTTACCTAGATATTTTCTAAATAGCCTATGATTGTCACATCAGTGTGGGTTTAAATGATTAGACCATAAATGGTTCTTTGGGCTAGTGGGAGATTGCTGGACATGCGAGCCCACGGCGAGCCATTATGCAATAAATGTTATTGCAAATATCATTCCCTGATCTGAAATAAAGAATGAATAATTTGCATAATAGGTCCCTTAGTACAATTACGGTTATGTACCATGGCCATCTTGATGATCATACAGCTGTTGATTCAACTGATGAATCATAGAGGATGGTGCTTGGATGAATGTCTAAAGAGTTAGATTGAGGACCCATCAAGCACCATCAAATGATTGTTAAGAGATGATCTCCAGCCTGAGTAGGAGATGGCAATCCTTATCTCTGAAGGCTAATATCTGACCGACCTCTTGATGCAGGTCCTCTTCATAGGAATAGAGATTCAGAGGTGTCAGACTAGTTAGGTCAAAGAGTTGACTTAACGAGATCGAGATAACCAAAGTCCTATCTCGTATGCTGTCACGATACAGGCATGCATCCTCTGACCGGAGACAGATGTCTTACTATATGTTTGAGTATGTACATTTGGCAGACAAATAGGTTGATGACCTAACCAAGGTCTATACACCTGTGCGCTGGTGAGCATATAAGCGCATATGAGTAATATGATCTCTCAAAGGGGTCATACAAGTTCAGTCACAGAACCGGAAGACATGAGCTCACTCATGAGATATTGGGAAGAATCAAATTCCGTGCATGGTCGTCTCGCTTTGGAAGCTTGACTGAATTTGTAGGTTTGATATATTCTTTTGGAAAGTATATGATCAAGACCTAGGTATGATATATGCTTTTGGAAAGTGTATGATCGATACCGACTCCCAATGATCGAATGAGAAACTTACTGATAAAACCATTAAGTAGGCAGTATAAAGTTGATCCAATACTTCAAGTTTAATCTGAGTCTTCCAGTATGCAGGATGTACAGGTGTTGGGAATCCCTGAGGGTGATGTGATCATAAACGGTTGTATAACCATGACGCTTCCATTCCTAGGGAGTGATGAAACGGGTCTGGATTTTAGTGACTCCTCTCAGTAGAAAAGTAATCCGATCTTAGTCCAAATGTTGGACATTGATCTGAATGTGATTCAGATGCAATGAGAAGATTAGATTTACGGTCTTGATTTAATCAAGCACCTATGGGAGGCCCGCGATCTGGATTTGAGATATGATCTCAATATCCAAGTCACTATACGTGGAACAATACAACCGCCCTGTCCTTTTCTCCAAGTATTCGTGGAGAAAGCGCATTATCCTTGAAAGGGTTCAGGATAATTCCATGCATTGAGAAAATATGTAATTAAATGTGATTTAATTATCATGATTAATATGAATTCGATTCATATTATAAAGAGAGTTATCTGAGATAATTGAATGTGATTTAATTATCAAAGATGTGAATAATATGAATGTGATTCATATTATTTGAGAACAAGAGAATAGAGATCCAAGATGATTAAATGTGGTTTAATTATCATGGATATGAATAATGTGGATAGAAATATCCATATTAGTCATATATATTATAAATATAATTTATAATATATAAGAGAGAGCTATTTGTAATTTACATTTGTTAATTAAATGTTAATGTGAATTAGATTCACATTGGACATTAAATTGAAAATGTAATTTACATTTTATTTCGGGTTGTGAATATGATTCACAAATTTCCAATGGCAAGATTGTAATATTCACAAAATGATTATGAATTATTTTGTACAATAATTTACAACAATTGTTTTTGAAAAATTGAGATACATGGAATTGTGTAATCTAAGAAGATTACATTTGAGAGCCTCCTTCCATATTGGATGGAAGGGTCGGCCACCTATTCCTATTAGGAAAGGGTGGCCGTCCACTCCATATACATTTATCTCCATATGTTGTTGATTTAATTTGGATTTGATTTATATTGATTTATCAATATATATTTAATCTAAATTAAATTAATTATTGTTGGTTTTTACCAACACAAATCTTGGCCATTAAAAGAAACACAAATCAATGTGAGCCATTGGATTTGTATTGTCCCATGGATTAAGATCCATGGATCCCAAAATATTATAAAAGAAGAGGCACCCCTTTGCTCTTCTTTACACATAAGAGAACATCTCTCTCTCTCTCTCTCTCTCTCTCTCTCTCTCTCTTTCTCTCCCTCTCATGGTCGTCCACCATGGATGCCCTAGAGAGGTTCTCCATCGCCGCAGCGTCGTCGTTATGTTGCCTGATGGTTTGCTCGTGGATCTCCGTCTACTTCGGCGTGCCTTGCTCGCGAAGAAGACGTCGTATATCGTTTGTCGAGATCAGGAGATCCGTGGCTTGGATCATCAACAAGATTGCGAGAAGCACGCGATTCATCCCCTCGCTCGCAAGCGTCTCCTCCGACGGATCGGACTTGAGACAGGAGGTCTCTTCGTTTAGAGACTCGATCGCAGCCACGCTTCAAGAGGTAACCCTAATACTTGTTTGTGGTTTAGACGAAACGATCCGAGAAGTGTTCTTGGATCATGTGGTTTCGTCGCATGAAAAAATTGTTTATTTTCCGCTACATAGAACAACTAGTACGACTAGTCGTTCTTCGTCGTGTCCGATACGACGATCACGCTTCCTGATGTGCTTGAGGATCTAACCATATCCTTCACATTTTCCCTGCATTTCTTTTACGTTCGTATTTAGTCTGTAAAATAAATATAGCACAGTGGAATATTTTGCACTTTTACCCCTATTGTTTTCATTATTTACGTTTTGGTCCTTCTTGTATAGTAGCACGTGCATCATCACGTGTGTTTTTGTGATATTTGCATGATTAGCCTTGGACTTAATGAATATTATGTTTTGATAAAATAATTTCTATATTTGCATCCATGCCTGATTTAACCCGAAAATCGGTGATCTTAAGTTCCACACAAGGTGGTAACTCAGTCGCTGAAGCGATCACACGAAATCCGGATTAAAACAACAATTAACCCACAACAGATAAATCAAGCAATGAAAGTAAATTTGCGGAGTTAAAATTTATTATAACTCTACAACAAAGATGTGTATAGGTGCAAGTACGTATAGAGGTCAAACACATGGAGCAGACAAGTAGAACGGAGCAAAATTGCTCAAAAATGTGTGAATGTGATCAAGTGTCTATTTATGCTATTTTTGTGGGTTTTTTATTTTTAAATTTTTTTATTTTATTTTTAATTTTTATATTTTATATTTTGATTTTTAATTTTCTTATTTTTATATTTTCTTTTTATATTTTATAATTTTTTGTTTTTATAAATAGAATATGTAAAGATTATAAGACAAGAGGTGATAAGATATTTATAAAAGTAGGGAAAAATGCTCAAAAATCAGAGAATAAAATGTTTTTGGTCTTTTTATAATTTTTTTACTGTTTTTGTGATTTTTGGGGATTTTTCTAAATGTTTTTGGTAATTTTTTAAAAATCAAAATGCAAGAAAACAGTGAATTAACTACTGGCCGAAATTTAAATGGGAATGAAAAATAGCAAACAGTAATAAAATTTTCCCAAATTAATTTTAAAATAAAGACAATAAATAGGGAAACTACAGAATTTGAGTTTTCGATTTTAGGATTTTTCTATGATTTTTTAGTTTTTTAGGAAGCTTTTTAGGGTTTTCTAATTTTTAAGGTTTTTGTTTTGAATTTTTTTAGTGATTTCTGGACTGGAGTTAGAACACAATAAGATAAGCAAACTATATTTTTTGGGAATTTTTTGATGTGTTTTTATATTTTCTTGGTATTTTCTAATGCAAATAGTAGCAAAAAATGTTTGTTTTTGAATTTTAGTAAATATTAAAATGCAGTAAAATGCAAAATAAAAATATATGCGTAGAAGTACAATGCAACAGGAATGTATGATGATTTTTGTGGAATTTTTAGTGCTTTAGAGATGCATGCAATAAATACATAAAACAAAAAGAAAATGCATGCATGCAGGGGCTTTAATGTAATTAGGCAGGAATCCAGGGGCCTCTGCGCAAATTATCCAGAAATTAATAACTAAATGGAATTGTTTCTGGACTAAATGCAAATTAATAAAGCTGCCAGGGCCTCTCTGCAAAAAGACCACCCACGCACGTGCGATGCACGCGCCTAGGCAGGACTGAAACACAAAATATCAAAAGCGCAGGGGCTTACCTGCAATGTTTCCAAAATATTCTAATTGGCAGATGAAACTTTAAATCCTACTAGACAATTAGAAAATTGGGCAAGTATTTAATGGCCAAATACCCACGCCAGGGATTGATCGAACAACGGCAGATCCTTCACTTAAGACACATGTCACGCCAACAAAGCCCGATACCCCTTCACGCTGTGCGGCCACTATTAAACGAGCTTGAATGATCGAACGGTTGAGCTCCTGAAGATCTGACTGTCACTGCGCCTCCACTTAAACACGTGGCAACACCTCGTAGCGCGATACCCTTTCACTGATGACAACCACGATTAAACCCCGGCTGAAGATCGACGATGAAGGCTTGCGGGAATCCAACGACCGCTGTACGTCTCCAAGAACAGCTGCAGATCAGACGGCCCGAGATGGCGATGGAAGAATTGATGTAGAACTCCAGCCGACTGAACTTTGATCGGCCCCCGCGACCACGCAGAAGCTCCTCCGACGCTGTCGAGATGGGGAATCTTCTCCTGCAGGTCGTCCGCAACTCGGAGGGGCTTCAACAGATCCGGGGGGTCTTCAATGGTCCCAGGCACGCGAGGACTCCTGGAGATGCACCTGGGATGAAACTGGGGCACAGATGCCCCCTTCCAGCCTTGAAACCTGAGTAGAAATCACAAAGGCACTTGTTCCGTGCGTGCTAGGCGTTTATTGGTGGTTATGGGTGATTGGCACGGTGGAGGGATGGAAGATGGTTGCTCGCCGGCGTGAACTCCGGCAATGGGTGAATGAAGAGATCGAAGCGCAATAAACACGGATGAAAAAAGAACAATACACGTACAACCTACATGTAATTTAAGAACGAGGAAAAATAAAGAAAGCTACCTCAACGGGCTTAAAAAGCCAAGAGGAAAGACCTCTACGACGGAGGTCTGTCGGAGGTGGTGGAACGCACCCTCGCCACGCCTTAGGACTCCTCGATGAAGCTAGAGAATGGCCCTGTCACCGCCTTCATCCGGAGCTCCAGAATGGATGCCCAAGACGGGTCAAAAGAGGTTCAATTCGAAAAAGGAGGTGACGGGGCTGTTTTGAAACATGGTGGAGACGGCTCGCAAATCGAGTGGTATCGGGAGATGCAACGACCCGAAGGTCGAAAAAACACTTGGGCGAGTATGCCCTATGGTAGGGCTACAAAAGTCGTGAAGGTCGTATCATGAAACGGTGTAAGGAGCGGCCTAGAAAATTAGGCGAAAACCACAAAAAACGCAGATCTGACACTGGACAGACCTCGGTCAGAGAGTTGACCGAGGTCAACCAAGGGGGCCTTCTGGTTGGTCCACGTAAACCAACCAGAAATTTCCCTGGAAAAAATCCTTGTAAAATCGTTTAAAAATTGGAAATGAATTATTTAATTTTTGGTTATTTAATAAAAAAAATGTTAATTATTTTTAAATTAATTTATGGTGATTTTTAATTATTTTTAGAGGTATAAAATTACAAGTTACCGTTTATACCCTTTATAGGTATCTTTATCTATATATTTAATATTTTATTTTTATTTTGTACATTTAATTTTATTTATTTTGTTTATTAATTTATATATTTATAAAGTATTTTTATACACTTAAATATATTTTTATTTTATTTTTCGATGTATTTTATATATTTAATAAAATAGAAGTGTTAATAATATAAGTATGTATATAGGTATTATACCTATGTATATTATATACAAGTATTTTTATTTTATGTTTCTTTTGTGTTTTTATTCTGATTTTAATGTACAAATATATTACAAGTAATATTTACAAAATTATAAAAATATAAAATGGTAAAATTAATGAATAAATAATAAAATGAATATTTTAATCTGTACAAGTATACAATAGGGGTCCAAAACTCAACTTTCAAACCGTAGCTCCGCTAAATGCGAAACCACCGCCATTAAATAGTTTATTTTAGACTATATACAACTAAAGGTGAGTTTGACACATTTCGAGTTTTTATTTGCAAGATACAGGTCTGGGAAGTTGGAATTCTGGAATCTTGTTCAGATCATAACTTTTTATCTGTACATTATTTTTGTGTGAAATAACTTTTGTATTTTTTTATATTTAATTATCTACAACTTTCTTTTACAAAGTTTCTTTATGTGAGGTGTAAAAAGTGAAACCCAAAATAGGCTCCAAAATAAATAAAGAATGAATTAAATAAAAGGAATTCGTATTGTATTTTGGCCCTTATCTCCCCCTACTTTATTCCTTGTCGACCTAGTCATCGAGATGCCTAGGTCTCGGGGTTTCGGGTCATAAAATATTTACAATATTTTATTCTTTTTCTTTTCTTTATTATTTAATTTTGGCTTTAAAAATCACATTTTATACACTATTTACATAATGATGCATGAATGCTAAAATGCATGAATTAACGCTATTTACACGCATTTACTAGGGTTTTGAAGGCCAAAATGATAGAATAAAGATGATGAAATGTAGATTCATCATCCCCTTATACTTGCCTTTGCTAGTCCCTAGCAAACACTTATGCAATAAGTGCAGAAAAGAGAAACAAAGAAAAGAGAAAGAAGAAATGTGGATTAAATTTAATGATCAAACTTGTCTTCACAAAAATCAAAGTTTGGAGCTTAAGTCGGACCTTTGGATTTTTAGTGCGGGCGAAACCTTAATGAGAACCAGATTTGAAATCCAACAGCCTTCGAGAATCCCAAAACTCTGCTCAAGTCTCCTCAATAGCCAGGTTAGAAATATTTCAACTCATACGCAAACCCTTATGACTATGAATCTGACTCGTACAGTGTAAGTGATGGTGGCTCTCCCCATCTGAAATGACAAAGAGACTGACTTCTCCAATATGACAACCCAATGATTCCCCAATCCAACAACTCATTCCTCAAGGAGTAGGGTATTCCCATCTAAGTTCAAGTGGCAACCAGCCCAAGAGGAGGGGGTGAAGAGAAGAATGGACGGTAGCCAGTGTAGCTACCTATCATAGTATGCAAGACCAGTGTAGTCAACTCATCCAGCTGCAGGCTCACAAGATTTGACTTTGAAGCACAAGCTTGCTTATTTGACTTTACACATATGTACACTCCGGCATGCTTTTTATTTTTGTACAGGCCTGTCCACTTTTTTGGAGTTTTTGCTTTTTTTTCTTTTTTTTGAATACTATATACAATAGCATTTACATAGGGATTTTTTCCTCTTGATCCAGTAGACTATCCCTCTTTTGAAGCTATATTGCAACCCACGATCTTCTATCCTCGAAACTCATCATCACTGGAGGGGTTGGGGTGCACTTCCCTCCCTAGAGGAGGACAAGTGTTTCCACCTGTGTGCGTCTCATACCGGCAAATCCAACCCCCTCACCACTCAAACTGAGTTGAGCCAAGTGAAAGGTGTAGGTGTCCAAGTTAGGTCATTATCAACAAGAGTCGTGCGTGTGCTCCGAAATACTCTACTTAGGCAGTCAAGAATCCATTGAACCAAGTCTCGTGATCCTCAAAGAATTAAGTCAACTAGACCTGAAGTATCTCAATCCCAGTTCCTATAAGGTTCCTGTTAATTAGGTAGATTTAAGGTTTAACCAAGCTCCAATCTTTGGATTTTACTTAGACTCGTTCAGTTATCAAACTCAATCCGAAAAATGCTCATGTTATGCAAATGCTATGCAGAAAAATATTTTTGTGATGTAATTTTCAAAGATTTTGAACTTTTTATGGATTTTTGAAAAGATGATGCATATGCATTTTTTAGATTTTTAAAAAGATTTTTCAAATGTTTTTGGATTTTAATTTTGCAAATATTTTTGGGATTTTTGAAAAGAAAAGATTTTGGCTAAAAACTAGGTTAAAATATTTACATGGGAATGAATCTTATATTTACAAGAAGTAGATTTTAAGAATTTACAAGGGTAAGTGGTCAATTTTATAGATATATACATAGAGAATTTTAGGTGAGATGTAAGTATTCCTCAAACTTATTTGAAAAGGTTTTCCAAACAATTTTGAAAACTATAGTCCAAAATAGTTTTTACAAACAATTTTACACACTTGTACACACATTTGAAAATCATTTTGCAAAGGTTTTCCAAACAGTATATATAGATTTTTCAAATATTTTTGCAACCATTTTTCAAACCATTTGCAAATCATTTTTCAAACATTTTACTTCACACCAATAAAATAAATTTTACAATCAAAATGTTTTTACAAAGGTTGAAAACATGTAACAAAACATTTTCCAAATAATTTTCAAAAGATTTTCACAAGGATTTTCAAACTATTTTTCAAACATTTTGCAAAAAATATTTTCACCTGATTTATTAATCAGGAAATACAAAAAAGTATTTGAGGAATAATCACATCTTTTTATTCAGGTTTTTAATGAATTTTATAAGTATAATTAGCCATATCTATTAGGAAAACATGAAAGTACGAGTAATGGCTAAAGTATATACGTAGTATATATGACCCCCCTATACTTAGCTTGAGCTATGTCCTCATAGATCAGAGAGAAAAGAGAAGACATAACTCATATTGATTATAGAAAAGTCTAAAGAATAAATGAATAAAAAACGAATAAATAAACGAATGAGAAGTTGACCGTCTCCCCTATACTTAGGATCAAATAATCCTAAGTATAACATGCTATACACAAAGCAGGGAGGGTCAAGGGTGGGAATGAACTGATCGTACTCAGACTGTCACCCCCTATACTTAGGGTAAGATATCCCTAAGTATAGACAAGAAGAGGAGACAATGGAGAGGATCAAAGAATAGCAGCACTCGAGGTGCACACCCCCCTATACTTAGGACAAGGTGCGTCCTAAGTATAGAAGTTTGACAAAAAGGGACGGCACCTTTTTGGTAGATGAAGAAGATAGAAGAGGAAAATAAGAAAAGAAGAAAAGATATCAACAGATGGAAGAAGATAGAGGAGAATGTACGCATCACTCCCCCTATACTTAGGGTAAAAGAAGCCCAAAGTATAGGCAACAATAGGAGCGATGAGACGGAACGACGAATGAACACTCGGCTCGTTCACCCCCTTATACTTAGGACAAAGTACGTCCTAAGCAAGGCAAACACGGGAATGGGTGGACGAGCAATACGGTGGAAAGAACATAGGTACACACCAGAGAATATACAACAGAGATGGATGTACAAATGGTCAAGAAGGTTGAAAGCGAACCTTCTTGCGGGACCGCTGAGGAATAGATCTAGTGTGGTGCAGGTCGACAACGGGGTCCTCAGATGACACAAACCGGTCAGGATCGACAGGGTGATGGTCCTCAGTGGTCCTAGGGTGTGAAGGCACAGATGTATCAGTGAAAGAAGTACGACCAGGTCCGGCCTTGGGAGTCTCGCAAGTATCAAAGTGAGATGGGACGAACTCATCATCATTGGAAGAGGTGTAATCCATGTCGTCCTGCGAGGTCTCGTCCAGGTCAAAACCACAAGGAACGAACTCATCAGTGGAAGTAGTCGAACTCAGTTCGTCCTCAATAATCTCAACCGGATCATCTTTTTCGTTAAAAGGACCGAATTCCCAAATAAAAGCAATCAAATCAAATTCGGCCTTCGTCTCATCAGTGTCTAGGTGAACAGGCACGGACTCATCAGTGAAAGAAGTAGTCGATTCGTGTCCGTCCCGTCTAGTCTCTAAATCTGCCCTCCGCTCAATGGCGTCGATCGTGTAAATCCCACAGATGTCATAAACGCAACGCCAAGTCCCAGAAGAAGGAACTCCGAGGTCCATGCTTTCCAAGTGCTCCTCTTGGGAGAGGAATTCTTGGGTCTCAGTGGAATCCAGTAAGCAACAAAATTCTCTGATGGTCTCATCGAGGTCATGGTCCTCAGGCTCAGCCAAGATAGGTAAAGTCGCATCAAGTGCAGGTCTCTGATCAACTGTCGGTGCGGTGATCAACACTTGGCTCACGTCAGCAGGACGGAAGCAAATCTCTCCTGATTCGTAATCAATAACGACCCTCACAGAGGCAAGGAATGGTCGTCCCAGGATGATTGGAGAGTGCTCCCCTGTGGGGGTCTCCATGGGCAATACGACAAAATCAACATTGTAGCTCGTGCCCTGAATCGAAATGACGGTGTTCAAGGATACCCTTCGGCCTCTTGATAGATCCATCAGCGAATTGAACTATCATCCTGGTCTTCTTGAGAGGCCCTAAGTGAAGAGACTGTACCAGCAAGAAAGGTAATATGCTAATCGAAGCACCGCCATCGAGGAGAGTGTGATCACATGTGTGGTCAGAGATGGTGCAGCTAATGAAAGGTGTGGCAGTATTCCTCTTTCTAGGAATGGGACGGTGTGTGATGGCGTGGGCAGTGGCCGTGGTCAGAATATGACGCTCAGATCTGCTCGTCCGCTTTCTCTTCTTGGGAAGAGGAGCAGATAAATCAGTCATGGCCTGCTGAAGTGGGGCACGGATAATCTCATGAATGGTGGCCACCACTTCGGGTTCAATCAACATTTTTTTGAATTTTTGGACCTCCTCCATACAAGGGAGGAAGTCGGAATCAGCATCTACACGAGGCATGTCAAGAGCAGTCTGTACAACGGCATCCTCGGGGTCAAAGATGGGACAAGATGTGAAAGGCTGAGTGGTCAAATAATCTGGCAAAGGCTCCCTCTCCTCACAGTCTGAATCGATCACGTGTCTCCCGAACTCTTTTTGTATTTTTAATTTTTTCTCATTTTTTTGTATTTTGGGTGATTGCAATCTCTCATGATAATCCTCAAATGAATCCGAATCCTCAAAGAATGGAGCTACATTATGGATCTTATTTATGCTAACTACATCGCTCATCCTCGAGTTCATATGCTCCATCATCTGATTTAAGGTCTCAAGTGTGGATATCATGAAAGGTGACTCCAAAATCTCAGGATCGGGTGTGTCGAATGTGGGTGGTGGGTGTGGACAAAAATCACATTCCGGCTCAGGATACTCAAGGAAGAGCGGGTTATCGAAATGTGAGGGTGACGGTGGTGGAAATGAGTGGTAGAAGTCAAAGTCCGAATCCTGAAATAGTGGTTTGGTCGGATATGTACAAGAATCAGGAGCAAAGTCCTCCTAGAAAAAAGGAGGTGGACCGACTGGAGTGAACGAGAGGTCCGCAAAGTCCGGACAAAATATGCTCCAATCGGCCATCTCGAAACAAGAGGAAAAATGATCGGGAGAACACGATGGTTGAGTCAAGAGAAGTGAGAAAAAGACGCAAATGCGCAGGGATGATCTTGTATACACACAAGCAATCACAAGCAAACTCACACAAAACAAACCCTCAATTCACCTACTCAACTCGGTAGAGACTGAAAAGTCGGTCTTTTTATCTTGTCTATTTTAGAGTTAGGTGAGAAGTCAAAAATTGCACACACACTTAGGGGGCTGAAATGGGATCTGGGCACTAGTCCTGAGGGTGTGCGCGAGCAAGTAAAACGAAGACAATGAGGGGATTACTCGCCCCAAATACAAGTTTTCCTTTTTGGTGGTTTTTAGGGTCAAGTAATATTAACAGTCCCAATTTTATTGGTTATCACTTTTTTTGGAATTTTAGTGAGAAATGCACGAGCCTAACGAGGAGTCAATTTTACTTAGCACCTAGGTAATCAAAAACAGAGGTAGAGAGGCGGAAAAGCAATGCAAGCGGCAAATCAATGATGTATGCCAAAGAGAAATGCTCACCTTGCCTCCAGCACTCTACATGCAAAGATGCTCATCAGAATTGAAACCTAATCTATATGCAAATGCAAAGCCGTTGAAATCGCCCTAAGTTCAGAAATTGGTATTAGCGTGAAGCACCACAAGTCGGTCACCGATCTTCAATCCAGGAGTCCGGTCTAGGCTCACCCCTCCTCTTCTCGACACATCGAGTTCAGGAGTAGCGCTTGACAGGGTGGGCTCGCGGCACGTAGGTTTGAAGATGATGAGGCGACTGTTTAAATTTGACTAAGTCCAAACGAGTCTATAGGTACATGCAAATATATTAGGTGTTTGGACTTAGTCTATCGCAAGCAATCCTAAAACTAGGGACTCAATCACACAAACAAAGGAAAACAAAATCGGAAAACAAAATAAGAAAAGGCGATGAAAACCGTGAAAGCCACGGTAAGCCCCCAAGTGAACAAACACTTAGAAATTAGGCTCAAGAGTCTAAAGTTCAGGGGTACTTGTATTATTACAAATATGGAGCCTCTCTCACTACAAATTACAAAAATAAATGCAAGGAAATAAATGCTACAACTAAAGTAGAGCTCGATCTTTACAATTCTGTTCTCGTCTCCCCTCGGTGCTAGGCTGGCTAGAGCCGACTTCACGTGGGTGCGTCGGTGCCTCGGGTGAAGCGCCTCCCTTGATCCGCGGTACCTCGCACGAAGTCAATAAAGAGAAGAGTTAGACAGCTCAAAAGATATATCAAAAATAAGGGAAATGATAAAAGCCGCGAAAGTAGACAATCAATCACAAACACAAGCAAAAAGCCGAACTACGCGATGTTTCTCCCCGGCAACGGTGCCATTTGATTTAACCCGAAAATTGGTGATCTTAAGTTCCACACAAGGCGGGAACTCAGTCGCTCAAGCGGTCACACGAAATTCAGATTAAAACAACAATTAACCCACAACAGATAAATCAAGCAATGAAAGTAAATATGCGGAGTTAAAATTTATTATAACTCTACAACAAAGATGTGTATAGGTGCAAGTATGTGTAGAGGTCGAACACAGGGAGCGGACAGATAGAACGGGGCAAGATTACTCAAAAATGTGTGAATGTGATCTAGTGTCTATTTATGCTATTTTCGTGGGTTTTTAATTTTTAATTTTTTTATTTTATTTTTAGTTTTTATATTTTATATTTTGATTTTTAATTTTCTGATTTTCATAATTTCTTTTTATATTTTATATTTTTTTGTTATTATAAATAGAATATGTAAAGATTATAAGACAAGAGGTGATAAGATATTTATAAAAGTAGGGAAAATGCTCAAAAATTAGGGAATAAAATGTTTTTGATCTTTTTATAATTTTTTTACTATTTTTGTGATTTTTGGGTATTTTTCTAATGTTTTTGGTATTTTTTTTAAAAATCAAAATGCAAGAAAACAATGAATTAACTACTGGCTGAAATTAAAATGGGAATGAAAAATAGAAACCAGTAACAAAATTTTCCCAAATTAATTTTAAAATAAAGACAATAAAATAGGAAAACTACAGAACTTGAGTTTTCATTTTTAGGATTTTTCTATGATTTTTTAGATTTTTAGGAAGCTTTTTAGGGTTTTCTAATTTTTAAGGTTTTTTTGAATTTTTTAGTGATTTTTGAACTGGAGTTAGAACACAATAAGATAAGCAAAATATATTTTTGGGGGAATTTTCTTATGTGTTTTTATATTTTTTGGTATTTTCTAATGCAAACAGTAGCGAAAAATGTTTGTTTTTGAATTTTAGTAAATATTAAAATGCAATAAAATGAAAAATAAAAATATATGCGTGGAAGTACAATGCAGCAGGAATGTATGATGACTTTTGTGGAATTTTTAGTGCTTTAGAGATGCATGCAATAAATACAAGAAACAAAAAGAAAATGCATGCATGCAGGGGCCTTAATGTAATTAGGCAGGAATCCAGGGGACTCTGCGTAAATTATCCAGAAATTAATAACTAAATGGAAATGTTGTTGGACTAAATGCAAATTAATAAAGCCGCTAGGGCCTCTCTGCAAAAAGACCACCCACGCACGTGCGATGCACGTGCCTAGGCAGGACTGAAACGTAAAATATCAAAAGCGCAGGGGCTTACATGCAATGTTTCCAAAATATTTTAAATGACAGATGAAAGTTTAAATCCTACTAGACAATTACAAAATTGGGCGAGGGTTTAATGGCAAAATACCCACGCTAGGGGTTGATCGAACGGCGGCAGATCCTTCACTTAAGACACGTGTCGCGCCAACAGAGCCCGATACCCCTTCGCGTTGTGCGGCCACGATTAAATGAGCTTGAATGATCGAACGGCTGGGCTCCTGAAGATCCGACTGTCACTGCGCCTCCACTTAAACACGTGGCAACACCTCGTAGCGCGATACCCTTTCGTTGATGACGGCCACGATTAAACCCCGACTGAAGATCGACGGTGAAGGCTTGCAGGGATCCAACGACCGCTGTACGTCTCCAAGAACAACTGCAGATCAGATGGTCCGAGATGGCGATGGAAGAACTGATGTAGAACTCCGACCGACTGAACTTCGATCGGCCCCCGCGACCACGCAGAAGCTCCTCCGACGCTGCCGAGATGGGGAATCTTCTCCTGCAGGTCGTCCACAACTCGGAGGGGCTTCAATAGATCCGAGGGGTCTTCAATGGTCCCAGGCGCGCGAGGACTCCTGGAGATGCACCTGGGATGAAACTGGGGTGCAGATGCCCCCTTCCAGCCGCGAAACCTGAGTAGAAATCACAAAGGCACTTGTGCGGTGCGTGCTGGGCATTTATTGGTGGTTATGGGCGATTGGCATGGTAGAGGGATGGAAGATGGTGGCTCGCCGGCATGAACTCCGACAATGGGTGAATGAAGAGATCGAAGCGCAATAAACACGGATGAAAAGAGAACAATACACGTACAACCTACAGGTAGATTAAGAACGAGGAAAAATAAAGAAAGCTACCTCAACGGGCTTAAAAAACCAAGAGGAAAGACCTCTACGACGGAGGTCCACCGGAGGTGGTGAAACACACCCTCGCCACGCCTTAGGACTCCTCGATGAAGCTGGAGAATGGCCCTGTCACCGCCTTCATTCGGAGCTCCAGAATGGATGCCCAAGACGGGTCAAAAGAGGTTCAATTCGAAAATGGAGGTGGCGGGGCTGTTTTGAAACATGGTGGAGATGGCTCGCAAATCGAGGCGTATCGGGAGATGCAAGGACCGAAGGTTGAAAAAACACTTGGGCGAGTATGCCCTATGGTAGGGCTACAAAAGTCGTGAAGGTCGTATCATGAAACGGTGTAAGGAGCGTCCTAGAAAATTAGGCGAAAACCAAGAAAAATGCAGATCTGACACTGGACAAACCTCGGTCAGAGAGTTGACCGAGGTCATGTTGGACATGCGAGCCCACGGCGAGCCATTATGCAATAAATGTTATTGCAATTCACTCCTTAATCTGAAATAAAGAGTACATAGTTTGCATAATAGGTCCCTTAGTACAATTAGGGTTATGTACCATGGCCATCTTAATGATCATACAGCTGTTGATTCAATTATTGAATCATAGAGGCTGGTGCTTAGAGGAATGTCTAATGAGTTAGATTGAGGACTCATCAAGCACCGTCAAATGATTATTAAGAGATGATCTCCAGCCTGAGTAGGAGATGGCAATCCTTTCTCAGTTAGGCTGATATCTGATCGACTTCTTGATGCAGGTCCTCTGCATAGGAATAGAGATTCGGAGGTGTCAGATTAGTTAGATCAAAGAGTTGACTTAACGAGATCAAGATAACCAAAGTCCTATATCATATGCTGTCATGATATAGGCACACATCCTCTGACCAGAGACAGATGTGTTACTATATGTCTGAGTATGTACATTTGGCAGACCAATAGGTTGATGACCTAATCAAGGTCTATACACCGGCGCGCTGGTGTGCATATAAGGGCATATGAGTAATATGATCTCTCAAAGGGATCATACAGGTTCACTACTGAACCGGAAGACATGAGCTCACTCATGAGATATTGGGAAGAATCAAATTCCGTGCGCACGGTCGTCTCTCTTTGGAAGCTTGACTGAATTCGTAGGTTTGATATATACTTTTGGAAAGTATATGATCAAGACCTAGGTATGATATATGCTTTTTTGGAAAGTATATGATCGATACCGACTCCCAATGATCGAATGAGAAACTTACTGATAAAACCCTGAAGTAGACAGTATAAAGTTGATCTAATACTTCAGGTTTATTCTGAGTCTTCCAGTATGCAGGATGTACAGGTATTGGGAATGCCTGAGGGTGATGTGATCATAAACGATTGTATAACCATGACGCTTCCATTCCTAGGGAGTGATGAAACGGGTCTGGATTTTAGTGACTCCTCTCAATAGAGAAGTAATCTGATCTTAGTCCAAATGTTGGACATTGATCTGAATGTGATTCAGATGCAATGAGAAGATTAGATTTGCGGTCTTGATTTAATCAAGCATCTATGGGAGGCCCGAGATCTGGATTTGAGATGTGATCTCAATATCCATGTCACTATACATGGAACAATCCAATCGCCCTGTCCTTATCTCCAAGTATTCGCCGAGAAAGCGCATCACCCTTGAAAGAGTTCATGGATAATTCTATTGTTGATATATGTATCCGAGCATTGAGAAAATGGATAATTAAACGCGATTTAATTATCAAGATTAATATGAATTTGATTCATATTATAAAGAGAGTTATCTTAGATAATTAAATGTGATTTGATTATCAAAGATGTGAATAATGCGAATGTGATTCATGTTATTTGAACACATGAGATAAAGAGATCCAAGATGATTAAATATGATTTAATTATCAAGGATAAGAATAATGTGGATAGTAATATCCAATTATCCATAATATATTATAAATGTGATTTATAATGTATTAGAGAGAGTTAAATATAATTTATATTAGTAGATTAATTATTAATGTGTATTGGATACACATTGTTTAATTAATTGAAAATGTAAATTACATTTTGTTTTGGGTTGTGAATATGATTCACAATATTCCAATGTCAAGATTGCAATATTCCCAAAATTAATTGAGAATTATTTTGGTGAATTAAAATACCAACAAATTGTTGTTGGAAAATAAGTAGAGAGAAATTCAAGGAGATGTGCAATCTCATGGATTGCCATGAGATTTCCCTCCCTTTTGGAAAGAGGGGGGCGGCACCAATTTCCTTGAGAAATTGGTGGCCGTCCCCCCCTTTCAAAGAGGAAGGTTGATCTCTCTCTATTCCTCTCTCCTTATTTGATTGATTTAATATGGTACTAATATTTATTTGATTTATCAAATATATTTTTATCAAATTAAATCACAAGTTGTTGGTTTTTACCAACAACAATCATGACCATTGGATTGTCATAAATCAATCTCATCCATTGATTTTATATGACACATGGATTGAGATCCATGGATCCCAAAATCCTATAAATAAAGAGGCATTCTTGGCTCTCTCTTTACACATGCTATTGTAGCAAAACTCTCTCTCTCTCTTTCTTTCCAGAGGTCAGCCCTCTCTCTCTCTCCCTCTCATGACCGTCCACCATGGATGCCATGGAGAGGTTCTCCATCACCGCGGCATTGTCGTTATGCTGCCCGTTCTTCTGCTCGTGGATCTCCGTCTTCCTCGGTGCGCCTCGCTCATGAAGAAGACGGTGGATCTCGTGTGTCGAGATCAGGAGATCCGCCGCTTGGATCATCAACTTGGATTGCGAGAAGCGCGCGGTTCATCCCCGCGCTCGCAAGCGTCTCCTCCGTCGGATCGGACTTGAGACAGGAGGTCTCTTCGTTTAGAGACTTGATCGCAACCACGCTTCAAGAGGTAATCTTAATTACTTGTTTGTGGTTTAGACGAAACGATCCGAGAAGTGTTCTTGGATCATGTGGTTTCGTCGTATAAAATTTTTAAATTCCGCTGCATCGAGCAACTAGTGCGACTAGTCGCTCCTCGTCGTATTCGATACGACGCTCACGCTTCCGTGATGCGCTTGAGGATCTAACCATATCTTTCGAATGGTATCAGAGCCTTAGGTCGACGGTTTCGAATAGTGATTTGTTAACCAAGGATGACTTGGGTTCGCTAAGGTTGCGAAAGTTTTCATCGCATTTGATTTCGCAGATCTGTTTAGTAAATACATTCGGCACTGTTTAAATTGTTTAAACACGAATTTTATACTTGGATTATGTTCCCCATTAAATAAGGAAACCAGAGGATCTGAGTTTGCGTAAATCGGATTTCGTATGCTCGAGATATGGTCGTTTTAATGAACATGTATGCACTGTTGCGGGAACTGTGAATCTGAAAGTGATTAAAATGTTAATTACTGTTTAGACTTACCACGAAATGCGTGAAACATCACTTAGTTCCGTCCTAAATCAAATTAGCAAACATTAGAAATTGACTTTGCTTAATTTGGATTTAATATGATTGAGATATGCCAATTTTAGTAAGTAGGGGTCACTGCTGAAATTGCTTTCCTAATCAAGAACCATGTGATTATCAATTAATGAAATTAATTGTTAATTTCGAGAAATAATTATGAAAAATATTTGTGAAATATTAGAGAATGATTATTTCCTTAATTGACTTGGCCCCAACCAATTAGTTGATTAGATTTGATCTAAACCATAATTGGAATTACAATCATCAAACTTCTTGCTTGAATAGGACTTGGGAATTTGCCTAGCAAATTTCCTTAAAATCAAAATTGTTTTGATTACTATATGGTATAATTTCGGTTGAAGAACCGATGATCATCTCAAGTACAAAATAATCAATTTGGCATTATCCTTTCCCGAGGCGGATATGGTGTCTAGTCGGGGATCGCTAGTCAGCGGGTTGCAACGTATGTGGTCCGCCCCACTCCCGTCGGTACTGGCCATGACAACGGGTAGGGTCGGGATAATGTCCGAGGGATTATGATGTATTTTTTTAATTATTAAAATACGAATTAATACGTACTTTGAGAATAATATCATATATATTCAAGTATAAAATTAAGTTTGATTGATTGAATTGGATTGATAATTAATTTAATATGATAAATTAATTATGTCCAATTAAGAATACTCTAATATGATTAGAGTTAATAATTCCCTTGGAAGAATTAATTATATGAATTTGATTCATAGTAATTAATTAAATTTGAATAAGAGGTGGAGGATCACATAAGTGACATCCATGGTCTCCTGTCAAGGTGAAGGGTTTCCGTCGCCAGGGATTGTATATAGGAGACGCCTGTACGAAGTGACAGCTCCTATATACAAGCGCATCTGGATCAGACTCTTTGCTTCTCGAAAGAGTAAGGCCGTATGCGTAGTGACCCCAATATCGGATCCTCATATTATTGGGGCGATATTGGATTGCGCATAGCGAGTTCTATTCCTGTTGACGGTTGGTTCAATTAACGACGGGTCAACATCACCTTAGGGGTGGTGGGCCCGGATGTTAAAGACCGAATTGAGAAATGCAAGTTGGACTTGCAAGGCGGAATGTGTTCCCGCTTCTCTTTATTGGAGTTGCAGTTTCTCATATTATTGGGATGTAACAAAGATAAAGAGGAGATCCCAGATCTTGCTGAGATATAATGGTAAGTATATCTCTTACATTGAAAGTGATTAAGGGAATGAACTTTCATTGTTGACATGGCAAGACAACTTTGATATAAAAACTCCTAAATCAAAGTAAATTAAATATTTATATATATTTATGCAAATTTCTTATTTCAGATAATCCTTCATTAATCCCACTCAATTCTATACTCAATAATAACCAGTAAAATATCATAGATTGGACCCTTGATCCAGATATTGTACTTACGATTGGACACATAATGTATGTGGTTGCAATGTGCAAGATTCCTCATAATAATGAGAAGTGATAACTAAATAAGACAATAGGACTAAAACCCTAGGGTTTGTATGTTTCTATAAGTCTTGATCTTATCGAATGTACTTTTGAAGTGACATGTCGATGATGATCGTAATTATCAAATAATCCTTATAAAATTAATAAAGATATTCTGGCATACATATGTGCTCTTGACATTTAATCATGAATGACATGGTTCTCTACATCATGTAGAATGGTAGCTCTATAACAGATGATGTATTCAAATTGTTGAGTACCTACCTGAACCTATGTTTTAAGAGTTTAGATGGATGTAGATGATGAGTGTCATCATTCTACTGTCTATACTCTGATCATTCATGAAGCTTCATAATATTCATATTATATGAATTGGGTGAAGCATGTATAAATGTTGAAATACTCTTACATTAAATTCTTTTAAATTTAACATAAGAGATCCTTAGTCTCGAGTAATGGTTGCTTATAGATAAAGGGAGCGCAGTGGAAGCATGGGTTGGACCCAAGTAAGAAATATAGTCAAAAGGTTGACTATATTTCTGTAACTTCCATATGACATTCAAAGAGTTGAATGAATGCCAATACTGCAATAAGTTGATAGTATGACTATCAAATCTATCTAGAATCCTTAGAGAAGGAATCAGATAGTGCATCAGATCAATCTACATATAATCATTGATATTGACTTACTTATTTGATAAGTTAAAGTCTAATAATTGTATCTCAATTTTTCTAAAGACACTTGCAATTGGTTACATATGTATTAGAAATTTGATCTTAAGGTTTATTGGTCATCCATGTTGAAAGTGATGCAAGTGTTGCAACAATTTCCATGAGATCAATAGACTTCATATTTTCAGTGGGAGCCCTTAGTCTTAGAGAATGTCTCTATGACCTAGATATTAGAATACACTCATTGTTTATTTCTAATTGTTGGATATAAACATGAATTCTGTAATAAATCTATCATAAAGAGTTATGATGGAGATATTTCAGATAGTAATCTAAAATCTAGTGGACTCTACTAAATTAAAAAATTAATGAATGGTTCATTAAGATTTCTAATACTGAAAAATTAAACCTTTAAAGATCAATGGAGGATAATAGATCATTTGACAAATGATCTAGCATCAAGTTTTGGACTTATATCTGTTGATGAGATCAATGGACTAGTAAGACATGAAACTTTAGATTGTCTGAAGATTCAAATCTCACATACTTGTGAATATTGTATTCAAAGTAAAAATGTCCAATACACCCTTCTTTGGAAAAGGTGTAAGATGTTAAGGTATTCAAGATCTCATACATATTGATGTATGTGAATCATCTATATCAGAATAAACATTATGGATATGTGATATCTATTAGTGATTATTTATGATATGAGATTTCTTCTCTTCACTTAGAAAACCTTGAAATGTTCAAAGACTTCACAGTTTTGGTTTAGAACCAAAGCTTGAAGGAAGATGGAATGAATTTGATCTAACCAAGGTAGCTTGTACCTATTAGAAGAATTCAAAGAATACCTTATGGAGATGTGAATATGATTCCTATCTCAATCCTCCTAATGAACCTTAACTCAAAGGAGTTGTAGGAAGATACAATTGATCATGTGTGACATGATTTAATCAATGATTAATCCTAGCATAATTATCTCTTAAGTTTCCAAGATATATATGTAGTAGAGACTGCATTATATACTTAATAAGGTTCCATGCATGTAAGCTGGAATCTAGCACTAGAGAGTGCTACTTCATTAGGAAAATAAAGGATGGTATTAGATACCTACTTTATGACCTTGAGATTCTTAAAAGATCTCATCTTTGAGAATATGATTCTTATAGGATGACTCTCTTGAGAATCAAGATGAAAATGAAGTAAAGGAACTCATTTAATCTTGAAAAGATAATGAGGCTCCTGAAATCGGAAACTAAAATAGATAATTAAAGATGAAATACCTCTTCAAATAAGTTTGAGGATGGATTCCATGTGTCAGTTAAATCTGAAAATGATCGGACTTCATGTGATGAAGCTCCTGAGGATCATGACATGGAAAGATGGATGTTAGCAATAAAAGTCTAATGTAGACTTCATATACAAGTGTTGTATATGGACCCTCGAGGATCCACCTATATGGGTCAGACCCATTAAGGTGTAAATGGATCTTCAAGAGAAAGAGGGAACCTGATGAGAAGGTATAGACCTTCAAAGCACGGTTCGTAGCCAAGAGCTACACACCGAAGAGAAGGCATCGCTTGCGATAAGACTCGCTCTCCAGTAACCTTGCTTTAACCCATCATAATAGTGCTAACTATAGCTACACAACTTGACTATGACATCTTCATAATGTGAGTCAAGATTGCATTCCTCTATGATTAACTCTCTGAGGATATTTATATGAAGTAGCCCCAGGGCTTCATGGTTGAGGAAAGCAAGGTGTGCTAGCTGAAGAACTCCATCTTTGGACTCTAATAAGTTTCTTGTAGATGGAACATAAGATTTGATGAAATCATAAATTTTGTGATTTCAGATAAAATCTTGATGAACCATGTGAAGCTTAGTAGGAGTGCCATTGTGTTCATCATGCTAAATGTAGATATTATTCTAATCATTTAAAATGATATAAGAATAAATAATAAGTGTTCTAAAATTTGGTTGTTCCATACTTTGGGATATGATCTCAAGGATACCTCTTAGATCTTAGTTCTGAAGTCGTTCAGAAGCAAAGAGAAGAGGGTATTGGGACCGTCACATTAGTAATACACCTTGGACTTATTCCAGTTTTGGAAAATTCCAAAAAAAAGGCTTCCTTCCCTTAAGATGTGGTAGTGACCTGTTTAAAGGGATAGCACCTCAAAAAGTTGAGGAAGTGAATGCTAGAACTGCTTGCACTTGTGCATCAGTTATGGGAAGCTGGATATATGCTAGATGTGTACAAGAGCCAGATGTCTGCCATGCAGTGGGAGTAGTAAACTGTTACTAATCCTGCTATGGAGATAAAACACTTGATTGTAGTAATAATAATATCTTCAAAGATGATAAAACTTAGAGATAGTGATCTCAAAGTCTTATCTTCAAAAGTTTAAGATCTTGTAGATAGTGATCTATAAGGGTCTTGACTGCGGAAACCTTAGGAGATAGAGATCTCCAGGAATGAAGGTATTCTAAAAGGATTTTGGGAATACTGGTTATGATAATTAACACGATGTAGTGTCAATGACACTATGACCAACAAAATTGAGTATCGGTTGCATGAGATGCAACATTCGCATTGGATGCGAGCACTGTTACTAGGAGATATGCAAGTGCCGTAAAAGGACTTGGCGTAGTCTCTTGGGAACAGAGTGACTGATCAGCTTACCTAGCTATTTTCTAAATAGCCTATGATTGTCACATGAGTGTGGGTTTAAATGATTAGCCCATTAATGGCTCTTTGGGCTAGTGGGAGATTGTTGGACATGCGAGCCCACGGCGAGCCATTATGCAATAAATGTTATTGCAATTCACTCTTTAATCTGAAATAAAGAGTACATAGTTTGCATAATAGGTCCATTAGTACAATTAGGGTTATGTACCATGGCCATCTTAATGATCATACAGCTGTTGATTCAATTATTGAATCATAGAGGCTGGTGCTTAGAGGAATATCTAATGAGTTAGATTGAGGACTCATCAAGCACCGTCAAGTGATTATTAAGAGATGATCTCCAGCCTGAGTAGGAGATGGCAATCCTTTCTCAGTTAGGCTGATATCTGACCGACTTCTTGATGCAGGTCCTCTGCATAGGAATAGAGATTCGGAGGTGTCAGATTAGTTAGATCAAAGAGTTGACTTAACGAGATCAAGATAACCAATGTCCTATATCATATGCTGTCATGATATAGGCACACATCCTCTGACCAGAGACAGATGTGTTACTATATGTATGAGTATGTACATTTGGCAGACCAATAGGTTGATGACCTAATCAAGGTCTATACACCGGTGCGCTGGTGTGCATATAAGGGCATATGAGTAATACGATCTCTCAAAGGGATCATAATACGATCTCTCAAAGGGATCATACAGGTTCACTACTGAACCGGAAGACATGAGCTCACTCATGAGATATTGGGAAGAATCAAATTCCGTGCACACGGTCGTCTCGCTTTGGAAGCTTGACTGAATTTGTAGGTTTGATATATACTTTTGGAAAGTATATGATCAAGACCTAGGTATGATATATGCTTTTTTGGAAAGTATATGATCGATACCGACTCCCAATGATCGAATGAGAAACTTACTGATAAAACCCTGAAGTAGACAGTATAAAGTTGATCTAATACTTCGGGTTTATTCTGAGTCTTCTAGTATGCATGATGTACAGGTATTGGGAATGCCTGAGGGTGATGTGATCATAAACGATTGTATAACCATGACGCTTCCATTCCTAGGGAGTGATGAAACGGGTCTGGATTTTAGTGACTCCTCTCAATAGAGAAGTAATCTGATCTTAGTCCAAATGTTGGACATTGATCTGAATGTGATTCAGATGCAATGAGAAGATTAGATTTGCGGTCTTGATTTAATCAAGCATCTATGGGAGGCCCGAGATCTGGATTTGAGATGTGATCTCAATATCCATGTCACTATACATGGAACAATCCAATCGCCCTGTCCTTATCTCCAAGTATTCGCCGAGAAAGCGCATTACCCTTGAAAGAGTTCATGGATAATTCTATTGTTGATATATGTATCCGAGCATTGAGAAAATGGATAATTAAACGCGATTTAATTATCAAGATTAATATGAATTTGATTCATATTATAAAGAGAGTTATCTTAGATAATTAAATGTGATTTGATTATCAAAGATGTGAATAATGCGAATGTGATTCATGTTATTTGAACACATGAGATAAAGAGATCCAAGATGATTAAATATGATTTAATTATCAAGGATAAGAATAATGTGGATAGTAATATCCAATTATCCATAATATATTATAAATGTGATTTATAATGTATTAGAGAGAGTTAAATATAATTTATATTAGTAGATTAATTATTAATGTGTATTGGATACACATTGTTTAATTAATTGAAAATGTAAATTACATTTTGTTTTGGGTTGTGAATATGATTCACAATATTCCAATGTCAAGATTGCAATATTCCCAAAATTAATTGAGAATTATTTTGGTGAATTAAAATACCAACAAATTGTTGTTGGAAAATAAGTAGAGAGAAATTCAAGGAGATGTGCAATCTCATGGATTGCCATGAGATTGCCCTCCCTTTTGGAAAGAGGGGGCGGCACCAATTTCCTTGAGAAATTGGTGGCCGTCCCCCCCTTTCAAAGAGGAAGGTTGATCTCTCTCTATTCCTCTCTCCTTATTTGATTGATTTAATATAGTATTAATATTTATTTGATTTATCAAATATATTTTTATCAAATTAAATCACAAGTTGTTGGTTTTTACCAACAACAATCTTGACCATTGGATTGTCATAAATCAATCTCATCCATTGATTTTATATGACACATGGATTGAGATCCATGGATCCCAAAACCCTATAAATAGAGAGGCATTCTTGGCTCTCTCTTTACACATGCTATTGTAGCAAAACTCTCTCTCTCTCTCTCTCTTTCTTTCCAGAGGTCAACCCTCTCTCTCTCCCTCTCATGGCCGTCCACCATGGATGCCATGGAGAGGTTCTCCATCGCCGCGGCATCGTCGTTATGCTGCCCGTTCTTCTGCTCGTGGATCTCCGTCTTCCTCGGTGCGCCTCGCTCGTGAAGAAGACGTTGGATCTCATGTGTCGAGGTCAGGAGATCCGCCGCTTGGATCATCAACTTGGATTGCGAGAAGCGCGCGGTTCATCCCCGCGCTCGCAAGCGTCTCCTCCGTCGGATCGGACTTGAGACAGGAGGTCTCTTCGTTGAGAGACTTGATCGCAACCACGCTTCAAGAGGTAATCCTAATTACTTGTTTGTGGTTTAGACGAAACGATCCGAGAAGTGTTCTTGGATCATGTGGTTTCGTCGTATAAAATTTTTAAATTCCGCTGCATCGAGCAACTAGTGCGACTAGTCGCTCCTCGTCGTATTCGATACGACGCTCACGCTTCCGTGATGTGCTTGAGGATCTAACCATATCCTTCAGGTCAACCAAGGGGGCCTTCTGGTTGGTCCACGTGGACCAACTAGAAAATTCCCTGGAAAAAATCCTTGTAAAGTCATTTAAAAATAGGAAATGAATTATTTAATTTTTGATTATTAAATAAAAAATGTTTATTATTTTATAAATTAATTTATGGTGATTTTAGTTATTTTTTAGACTATAAAATTACAAGTTATCATTTATACCCTTTATAGGTATCTTTATCTATCTATTTAATATTTTATTTTTATTTTGTTCATTTCATTTTATTTATTTTGTTTATTAATTTATATATTTACAAAGTATTTTTATACACTTAAATATATTTTTATTTTATTTTTCTGATGTATTTTATACACTTAATAAAATAGAAGTGTTAATAATATAGGTATGTATATAGGTATTATACCTATGTATATTATATACAAGTATTTTTATTTTATCTTTCTTTTGCGTTTTTATTCTGACTTTAATGTACAAATATATTACAAGTAATATTTACAAAATTATAAAATTATAAAATGGTGAAAATAATGAATAAATAATAAAATGAATATTTTAATCTGTACAAGTATACAATAGGGGTCCAAAACTCAACTTTCCAACCGTAGCTCTGCTAAATGCGAAACCACTGCCATTAAATAGTTTATTTTATAATATATAAAATTAAAGGTGAGTTTGGAACATTTCGAGTTTTTATTTGCAAGATACAGGTCTGGGAAGTTGGAATTCTGGAATCTTATTCAGATCATAATTTTTTATCTGTACATTATTTTTGTGTGAAATCACTTTTGTATTTTTCTATATTTAATTATCTACAACTTTCGTTTACAAAGTTTCTTTATTTGAGGTGTAAAAAATGGAACAAAAAATAGGCCCCAAAATGAATAAAGAATGAATTAAATAAAAGGAATTTTTATTGTATTTTGGCCCTTATCTCCCCCTACTTTATTCCTTGTCGACCTAGTCATCGAGATGCCTAGGTCTCGGGGTTTCGGGTCATAAAATATTTACAATATTTTATTATTTTTATTTTCTTTTCTTTATTCTATAATTTTGGCTTTAAAAACCGCATTTTATACACTATTTACATAATGATGCATGAATGCTAAAATGCATGAATTAACGCTATTTACACACATTTACTAGGATTTTTAAGGCCAAAATGATAGAATAAAGATGATGAAATGTAGATTCATCAATGCCCCTATAAGTACTGATATTGGACATGTGCTGAATATCATGTGAAAATTGCAGTAAGGCCCCTAGGGTTTTTGGCATGTGATATGCTTTAGCCCCCGAGACTTATTTTCTTTGCGATTTAGTCCATGTGTGCTTTGCCTCGTCGATTGGTTGAAATAAAAAGCAAATCTCACCCAACTTCTGTGAAATTTGGGTACATGGCTCCTGTCATGGTGTAAAAATTTCCATGAATTTTTGGGGTCATTTTGTTTTCATTTGATATTTTTAAAAAAATCAAAAACCTAAAAATTTGCTTCTGTCCAGTTTTAAAAATCAACTAAAAATATTAAAAAGCCTCTAAAAATTCCAAAGAAAATTGTGGTGGTCTATTTTTTTAAGTTTGTTTTTACTTTTATCCATTTTCATTCCATTTGGATTTATAAAAACCCTAAAAATTGTAAAACAATGAAAAACTTAGAAAAATCATTAAAAATTCAAAAAAAATCAAAAAAATGCATTTCCAGTTTCCGTAGTTAGAGTTTCATTTCTAATTCACAATAAAATTGTTGCTTGAATTTTATAGGCATTTTAGATATTTTTAAAGTACCTTTAGGTTTTGGCTACACATTGTTTTGCATTTTTGAACTTGTTCCATTTTTTACAAAATCCATTAAAAATAAAAAAATCCAAGAAAACTAACAAAAACATCTGAATATTTCTAAAACCCAAAATTATTTTTATTTTAATTTTTTGAGAGTTTTTGAGGTATTTAATAATTATTTGGTTGAGGTTTTATTAGTATTTTTTAGCCTTCTTCCTAATATTGAAAAATCCAAAAAAAATGAAAAACATAAAAACCACCAAAAATAGTTGTTTTTGATTTCCAACTACTTCGTAGGTTCATAACCCCGTGCTCCTTGTGTTCGACCCCGGTAGCTATACTAGGGAAAATAAATAGCTAGACCGCTATTTGACCTGATTTGTTGATTTTTATACTTGGTGGTCTTTATTTTCTTGATTGAGTCCGATCCGAGAGGTTGAGGTCGTAACGATCATTGATACCTTCTTACCTTAGTCGTTTGATTTTCGATTCATCAGAATGGCGCCGTTGCCGGGAGAAGGCTTAGTAGTTGGTTTTGTGACGATTTTCTTGGGGTAGCTATATAACTTCCTTAGAATTATTTCGAGTTGATTTTCAAGGGATTTAATTATGATTTCACCAAGATTATATTCTTTGCAATTCAACTCTATTTTGAGATTGTTTGGAGTGTGATGAATCCGCGATTCATCATCTTAATATCTTGATCTTAGAAAAATCCCCGAGTAAAATCCCATATAAATGTCAATAAAATCAATAAACTAACAAAATACCTCTTGTAAATAAAACACACTAATTATTGTATATTAGATTGTACAAAATAAATTACACATAAAAAGCCGCAAATATAAAGGAGTTTTATACTTATAAATAGCTCAAAACTTCATGGATTTTTAATAATTTCATTTCAACTCCTTTTTGCCTAATTCTTTCTCTAACTTGTTTATAATAATGTACATAAAAATACAAAAATACAAAATAAATTATATCTCAAATAAATGCTCCTAGATCCCAATGGGAAAAAGCCGTAAAGACCAACTTCCAAGCTAAATTCCCGCTCCGTATGAACTCTAAATTCACCAAACTCACTTTTAAAGTTCAAGTTAGAAAATTATCTATCCAACGGAAGTGGTTTCATTAAAATCGGAGCTCGTTTGCAAAAGTTGAGTTTTGGGACCTAGATGTACATTGTACATTATGTATATATTCATACTTTCTTTATTTTTTATTATATCTTTCTTAATTATTAAAAATACAAAAAAATCATACTTGTGTTGTATTTTAATTATACTATTTTATTTATTTTTTTCGTTGTAAATATCTCTTATTAAAAAGACAAAAAAAATTACATATTAGAAAAGTAAAAAAAAAATGTACATGTTGTTTGTCTTCCCTTGTAAATTCTCCACCATTTCTCTTCTCTTTTTATTTTATTGTAATTAAAGTAGCCAACTTTATTTTATTTATTTATTTATTTTATTTTACATTCTCTACAATAACCACCAATTCAACTCCATTATTCCATTATTTTTTCCCAACTTCCCATTCAACTCCATTAATAATACAACCTCCCATTCAACCCCACCACTTTAATAACCTCTCATCCCATCATCTTTATATACCTCTCATTCTCCTCAATTTTGCCTTTGATCCATCTTTATGTGAGGAGAGCCTAGTTCCCTGAGTTGAATCGGTGACAGCGATGCAACCGCGGTCGAGCGACGACAGCCCTCTCTCCGGTGTGATCCGTGGGCTTTTTGGCCAACACCGCAGCCGCAACCGCGCGCTGCTCGAGCTCATCGCACGCCGGCGATTTGAGCGAAGACCGTGCTCTCGTGAGCACTCCATAGGCATCCGCGTCCATCTTAGCAGTAGAAAATCAAAAAAAATAAAAAAATAAAAAAAAACAAAAAAAGGGAGCAGCAGCGGCTGGCGCCGCCGCCGCCCCCCTCTCCACAGCCGCACCGCCGTCCCCCAACCGACGCACGGCGGCCCCCTCGCCGCGACCCCTCGCCGCGCCTCCTCTCCGCCTGGCCGCGCCGCCAGCGCGCGTACCCACCGTCCGCCGATCACCCCAGCCGTCCCCTTCCGCCGCGGCTCCTCCGCGCTCCGCCTGCCACCGGCCTCCGCCTCCAGCGGCCCCGCCACCGCCGCAATCCTCCTCCGCCTCCTGCGCCGCCACCGCCGCAAGCCTCCTCCGCCACAGCCGCGCGTGGGCGGCGCCGCCCGCGCCCAGGCGTTGGGTTCTCCCCACCTGCAAGAACGAAGAAGAAGAGGTAAAATTATTTCATTTTTTTATTGGAAAAATTATGTAAATTTTATGTATAGTTTCAGTAATTACAAAGTAGTCCCTGTACATAACTTTTGTTGTAAATTTTGTTTTCTGTATTTGCAAAGACACCCCTGTATTCGTACTTTAATTTGGACCTCGTTTATGCATCTTTTTTATCAATGAAAAATACCACTGTGTTGAGCAACTAATTCTCTACATTTTGGATATTTATTTGTATTTTTGTGAGATATGGGTAATTAATTAAAATTATTTAACTGAAATTTTGCATAGTTTACCCATTCTGTGCCATTAAATTAATATCTCACAAACGGTTGCTCTAAAAATTTCGCAAATATTATATGCGATGCCTTGATATGTGATGTAGTTACTGTCCAAATTTCATCTAAAATGGAGTTGTCTTGTGCCTTAAATAAATTATAGAGTGATTTTAGTAATCGTTTTTTAGTTAAATCCACAAATATCTTTTTTGCGAAATTTCACCTCTCCTGGATTCTTCATAAAAATATCTACTTGAGATAATTCGCAAGTTGATTAATTTGATAACGTGGATTTAATAGAAATTAATTACTCACTATCACTCTGTCTTCACTAAAAAATTCATAAAAAATTCATAACTTGTCAAAAAATTCTAAAAATATTACTGTAGCTTTCTTGCATCATGTTTTACTTCCAGTAATTTTTTCATAATTTTTGCTTGCTTCTTGTGTGAAAAATTGCGAAAAAACCCATAAAAAGTGTGCATTTTTATTTATTGCATTTTAACTCTGAAAATTCTAAAAAAATGTGTTTTGTGTAAATCACTGGATTAGGATTCTAGAAAAAATATAATTTGGCTTAATTGAATTAATCTCGCATTAAATTAAATTAGGCTAAGTTGTATGCTTTTGTAGTATCTTAATTCAACCGCGTTTTGCATTTGCTTCTCTTTTTGCATGAAAAAAAATCTAAAAAAAATACGCATCGGAAATCTAGACCTAAATTTGCAAATTAATCTCAAGTTGTTCCTTTGCCTCCCTGTGTTCGACCCCGGACTTGCCCGGGATAAAAATTAAGCCGAGACACTCTTCACGGAGATCTTCTCTCGGTTCTGACCGAATCGCTAAGTACACGTGCTACAATGTGATCGAATTAAACACCGTATCTAGCGACTCGTCAGATGGCGCCGTTGCCGGGGAGGCAAACGGCTTAGGGACTAATTTAAAAATTTGGATTTAGTTTTCCATTTACTCGGGTAGTCTGACCCCCGAGCCACCTTGTATTTATTCCATTTTTTTGCAATTATTTCTCTTCATATTTTTGTATATATCTTGTTGTTTATCTCTCTAATATAAATCTTTGTTTCCTTGCGAGGGCCCGGTGGACTTGGAGTGCATCGGAGGTCGACGGACGCGAGGAGCGCCGACTGCTGAAGTGCGAGGATAAAGCAATTTATTTTTGAGAGAATTTTGTAATAATTGTTGTAATTATTTAGGTAGCTTGCTCATTTATAGCGGCTCTTGTTTGAGAGCTCGCGCATGTAAAAAGACTTGGACATTATATGTGGTGTGTCGAGCCTGTTTCACTCTCCGGCGAGGGTGGGGCTTGACTTGAGTGGCGAAATTAAGGATTAGGCACACGGTAGTTTAGATTCAAATTTACTTGTGCCATCGTAATTTAGGCCACATATATCTTAGAAGATTCACATATCTGATAAGATTCATAATGAGACACACATAGACACGTACTACTTAGCTCAAATCCAATCAATTCTTCCCCGCTAATAGTATATTGTTTAGGTGCGGTTTCCTCGATCTGCATGCATTTAGTGTAATATTTACAAATTCAGTTTTGCATAACGCATGAAGAGTGCTGGGATTCACTGTAAGTATACCTTCTTCTGAGCATGCATCATAGTTTCTCGTTTGCATTCTGATTTCCGATTCCCCTCTTGTTTTACAACTTAAGGTTAAAAGGAAATTGGGACTGAACGGTAGACGTGCTTGTGTGTTCACATAAATTTCAAGTGATAACCTAACTCTAAAATTGGGACTGAATTGAGCAGGTCGATCTAATTAATTGGAATAAAAAGAACCTTTGTTCTCGGGTGCATAAAGCCATCATTGTTTGTTTTTATTGCAAGTGAGAGAGAGACGACCCTAGGATAGAGCCAAGTCTGGATTTCTTACTTACTACTGGTTCTTTCTTTTTAGGCGATTAGCTACTTTTCAGTGAGGATTTACGGGTAGCCGGTAAACGGTCCGGACTTCCTTAGCAGAGTGGGAGGTTTAGAGGACGCCTTAGTCCTCAAGGAACGGGTAGCCGTATTTTTACGGTCCGTACTTACTCCTATACTGGCTGAAAGTAGGTCAAACTAGTCGTAAGAACCGGGTCAGTCTGTAGGAAAATACAGGCACCTAACAGCTCGTTAATCTTTCCAAGATTGTATTATCACCAACTAAATTTGACCAGATAAATCGGCCGAACTCTTACGACCATCATGTGTTGAGTTGGTGAAATTGGGGGTTTGAATTGCGTTTGTATTGTGAGTTCACTCCGCACATTTACGTGGACCGTAGAACTAGTGCCTCATTGATTATCGTGATCTAATCGGTTCTTTTGACATCGAAGATGACTGATTGGGGGGATATTTATTCGGACTTTGCGAATCTCTCGTTAAACCCTTCAAAAAGTACGTCTTCAAAGGTCCAAGCGCAACTTGGATCAACCTGGACTCATGACCCTCTTGAGCCCAGGATCACTCACCCTCGGGATGGTTACCCTCAAACCATTCCATTTCTCTCTTCCCACCTCACCGAGGAAGACCATCACCTTGGTGAGAATATCGTGATCCATAAATCCTCTTCTAATAAAGAACACATTGCTGATTCAGGCCATATAGAAGACATGAGTAAAATGCCTCCAAAGAAGAAAGAAGAGGAAGAAGAGAACCATGAAGACCCGATGAGAAGTATACTAGCCCGATTGGCTGCATCTGAGCAGCAACAAGCATTACTGAGAGCTCAGTTAGGACAGTTAAATGTTGGGGTCCAACTACCAATGGATGCGGCATACAACCCCGGACAATATCAAATTCATAACTATTTGAGTCCGGCCGAACCCGAGGTTGATTTTGAATTGAAGCCGCATTTTCTGAACCTGTTGCCACACTTCGATGGGAATGCTTCTGAGGAGCCATATGCATTCCTAAGGGACTTTGAGCTCATCTGTGCTAACTTCAAAAATAACAATGTTAGCCAGGATTATATTAGGCTCAAAGCCCTTCCATTTGCCTTGGGTGGAAAAGCCGATTACTGGGTGAAGAATCTTGGAATCATCGTCACCACTTATGCCCAGTTCAAGGACCTATTCCTAAAGAAGTTCTACCCGTTGAGTAGAACTAACATGATGAGGACACGAATTACGAGTTTTTCCCAATTACCCAATGAAGCCTTCTGTGATGCTTGGGAAAGATTCAAGGACATCCTGCAAAAGTGCCCTTGTCATAGATTAGATGAAAACATCTTGGTCCGATCCTTCTTCACTGGTCTCAACCCTGAGATGCAGGGTTTAGTGAGCGCTGCCTGTGGAGGCAGCTATACATCACGAGGAGCGGATACCGTCTGGAGGGTATTCGAGCAGATGGCTGAAACTAGCCGTTCACAGATGGCCTGCAGGGCCTATACACCATCCCCCAGTTCACTCTCACTTGGAGGGGGAAAATCAGCTGTAGTCGATCTCTCTCAGGACGTGATCCCTAGCATGGGACTTCTTGCTGACAAGCTTACTGTAGTTGAGAAGATCGACAGGAGGATTGATGAGTTAGACCGGAGCGTCTCCAAACTTCCAAAACAGATGGAGGAGTTGACTGAGAAGGTATCTAAGATAAGGATACCCCCCGTGACTGCACCCTCTGCTCCCGTATACCGAGTTCACCATGTTCAGGAGCAGTTGGTGTCAGGGCAACCCCAGCCGTGGGAGCAGGACCAATCCTACACCCACTCTTTCCAGCAGCCACCTCCAGTAGCAGAGACAGTCCAGGAGGAGCCTCCACCAGTTTGGGAGGTGAATGGGATATGGTATACTCAGGACCCTGCCAGGCAGGGAAGTACGGGAGACCGACAGACCTATCAGCGTCCCTCGACCTTTCACAACACCGCATTCACCTCCGCACCACCTCCTTCACAGCAGAGCCCTGGATTCCATCCACCCCAGCAGCAGAGGCAGCAGTACCAGTACACTGGCCGACAGGGCCATTACCAGACGGGCCAGCAGGGCCCGCAACCCCAGCAACAGCAGCAGCAGAGGCAGTACACTAGCCAGCAGGGCCAGTCTTCCCGTTCTTCTTCTCAATCTTATCCACTTCCTTCATCGTCTAGTCCCGTGGATATTCAGCAGCAGATACTCGACGAGCTACGTTCCTACAGGAACGAGGTTCAGGACTTACGGGTGGATGTCAACCGCCTGTCAAGATGGCAAGACGAGCAGATTGCACCCTCTACCTCGATCCCAGCCAAAGTTCAGGCTAACCCCAATAGCCTGAACCGTTCTAGTTCTCAGCAGCAATTTGGTCAGGTATACTATTCAGCATCTCCTAAATCTGAACATGAGATTCTTTCGTGTGACGAGGCTAACCACATGTCACTCAGGAGCGGAAGGACCGTGGTCGTACCTGACCGGGCGAGGGACACGAGGAGGGGCATCTCTGGAGCTCTACCTGAGGAGTCTTCAGAGGACGAGGAGGAGAGGCATCAGCATCATTCGAGGATTTCTACTCAGGGAGCCGAGAGGAGGAGGAGAGCACGTACGCAGCATCGTCAGCATGGATATTCTTCTGAGTCTACAGAGGACCTTGCATCTCCGATTGTGGCGGATACCACTCCAGCTTCTATTCCACAACCTGTAGTAGATAGTTTTGATTTTGAGTCCATGTTGCATCAAAAAGATTCTTGTATGAAGAACTCTGTTTCCGTTAATGCAAAGAATGATCTTTCAGTTCATGATTCAGACTCTTCATCCTCTGTTTCCTTAGCTTCAATCCCTTTCCCCCGTGCTCTTACGGCAGGAAAGCGCATCAAAAAGATTCAGAAAGATGACCCCGATATGGCACGGTTTTGTAAAGAAAACATCACAGTTAAGGTGCCATTTGATGAATATGTGGCTAACCATCCTGCCTTCCAAAAATACCTTAAGGTGAGATGCACACCTAGAAGGGTTAGCAGGAAGAAAGATAACCGAAATATAAAGACACATGTCTTATCAGTAGCCACAACCTATTGTCTCAAGAATCAGACTTTGCCAAAGAAAAAGAGAGACATGGGTGCTCACTATGTGGAGAGTCGTATTGACGACATTGCGTTTGCACGCACACTCTTAGATAACGGTTCTTCGATCAACTTACTTCCCTTAGCCTTATATCAGAAATTGGAGTTGGGACCACTTCGCAAATCTAGAGCTTTACTCCAATTCGCAGATCGTTCAATGAAGAGACCTAAGGGAGAAGTGAAGAACGTCGTTATCTCGATTGAGGGGCAGAACTATCAGGTGGACTTCACAATCTTAGACATGGAGACCCCCAATCATTGGAGAGAATCTCAGATCATTCTCGGGCGACCCTTCCTTAGGACCGCAGGCGCAGCTTTTGATTATGGTACGGGAATGATGAAGTTCCGTTCTCCAGGCGGAGAGGTGAACCTAGAGATGAAGCAAACCAAGTGTCAGCGACCCGATTCAGAGAGTAGCACAGAGTACTCATCTTCAGAGGCAGACTGCAGTTTGATTAGCACAGTTGGGATTTGGGGACAGATTCCTTCAGGACAGAGCGAGACCCTTTCATCTGGAGAGGATATAGTGCATGATGTAGTTTGCCAGGTGTGGTCTGAACTTGCTAGAGATGCATCAACCTATTCTCATGATGACTTAGAGATCCATCCGGATCTGTCAGTTCCATCCTCTTCGGAACAATCATGGGACATAGATGACGTGTCGGACGTGGCTTTTGCCGATTGTTTGGATACTTTTGACGATCCGACTCCCGATACTTCTGAATTGGTGGCGAGTACTACTCAGCTTAGCCCACCTTCATGCAGCACGGAACCAGATTCAGATTCAGTTCAGCCAGATCTGCTTGATGATACCACATTGCCAGAACTGAAATCACTACCTCCTACACTCAAGTACGCCTTTCTTGCGGGACCCAAAGAGAGATATCCTGTCATCATTAGCTCAGACTTGTCTTTAGAGTAGGAGTCTAGGTTGTTAGAAGTCTTAGAGAGGAACCGCAAAGCAATAGGCTGGACAGTGTCGGATCTCGTGGGCATCAACCCCGCTCTCTGCTCGCATCACATTTTTACTGAGGATAACGTGAGACCTTCCCGTGAGTTTCAGAGGAGACTTAACCCCAATCTACGGGAAGTGGTGAAGAATGAAATTGAGAAATGGTGCAAGGCAGGGTTTATATACCCTATTTCTGACTCCAAGTGGGTGGCCCCACTTCATGTTGTCCCGAAGAAGTCGGGAATTCAGATGGTCACCAACGAGGAGGGGGTAGAGATCGCGACACGAGTACCCACGTCGTGGCGTGTCTGTGTTGACTACAGGCGCCTGAATGCTGCGACCAAGAAAGATCACTTTCCCTTGCCTTTTATTGATCAGATCTTGGAGAGACTCGCAGGGAAAGAGTTCTTCTGTTTTCTTGACGGGTACTCAGGCTACAACCAGGTGGCCATAGCCCCTGAGGACCAGGAAAAGACCACATTCACATGTCCATTCGACACTTATGCTTTCAGGCGCATGCCATTCGGGCTCTGCAATGCCCCGGGCACATTTCAGCGGTGCATGATAGCCATATTTGCCGAGATGGTGGGAGATTTCCTGGAAGTGTTCATGGATGACTTCTCGGTCCATGGTGATTCTTTTGATACATGTTTAGCGCACTTGGACCGAGTCTTCACGAGGTGTAGAGAGGTGAATCTGGTACTCTCCTGGGAGAAGAGTCACTTTATGGTGACGGAGGGTATCGTGTTGGGGCATGTCATCTCCAAAAGGGGAATGGAGGTTGACCCTGCCAAGGTGGAGGTGATCAAGAAACTCGATCCACCTACCAACGTAAAGTCAGTGCGATCATTTTTAGGGCATGTTGGATTCTATAGGAGATTCATTCAAGATTTTTCAAAGATCGCCCGCCCACTGACTGAGCTCTTAGGGAAAGACATAGAGTTCATTGTAGATCACAGGTGTCTGGAGGCCTTTGAGCTCTTGAAGAGGAAGATTTGTGCCTCGCCTATCCTACAAGCTCCTGACTGGTCTCTCCCCTTTGAGATCATGACTGACGCTTCAGATTTCGCTATAGGAGCTGCGTTAGGACAACGGCGAGAGGGGATTCCGTTTGCGATTCACTATGCGAGCAAAGTTTTAGATCCTACACAGAAAAATTATACAGTGACTGAAAAGGAAATGCTCGCGGTAGTATGGGCCCTCGAGAAGTTCAGATCATATATTTTGGGCTCTAAGGTGACAATATATACTGATCATACAGCCATTCGATACTTAATGGAAAAGAAGGACGCGAAGGCGCGTCTTCTTAGGTGGATTTTACTCCTCCAGGAATTTGATTTGGAGATTAAAGATAAACCTGGAGTGAAGAATGTTGTGGCTGATCACCTTTCTCGGATTGAACTCAAAGATTCTCCTGATCATGAGCGGATTAGAGAGACCTTCCCAGATGAGTCAATTTGTGCTATTGACTCACTCCCGTGGTATGCCAACATGGTGAACTATCTTGTCTCCAAGCAGGTTCCCCATGGTTGGACTAGGAGCAACATTGATCGACTGAAGTCGGATTCGAGGAGATACCACTGGGACGATCCTTTCCTTTTCTTCGAAGGACCGGATTGTGTTTGGAGAAGGTGTATTCCTCAGGAGGAATACCATAGTGTCCTCACATATTGTCATTCACTTGAGGCTGGAGGACACCATTCGGGAAAGAGAACCGCTCACAAAGTACTTCAATGTGGATTATATTGGCCGACCTTGTTTAGAGATGCCATTGATTTTGTACGGTCGTGCCCAATCTGTCAAAGGATGGGAGGGACAGTTGGACAGAGAGATGAGATGCCCATGCAACCGATGATTATTTGTGATGTTTTTGACGCATGGGGCATAGATTTTATGGGTCCCTTTCCCAACAGCCAAGGACATGAGTACATATTGTTGGCGGTTGATTATTTATCTAGGTGGGTGGAGGCTATCCCAACCCGAACCGCAGACAGCAAGACTGTCTGTAAGTTTGTGAAAGACCATATTATTGCTAGGTTCGGGGTGCCAAAAGTTTTGATATCTGATGGGGGTAGCCATTTTGTGAACCGAGATATGAGATCTTTAGCTAAGGACTATGGATTTGATCACAGAGTTACTAGTCCTTACCACCCACAGTCCAACGACATGGCAGAGGTTTCGAACAGAGAGGTGAAGAGTATTTTGCAGAAATTGGTTCGTCCCGATAGGAAGAACTGGTCTCAGCTTTTGGACCAAGTTCTGTGGGCCTATAGGACAGCCTACAAGACACCATTGGGTACTTCACCATTTAGAATGATCTATGGAAAGCCATGCCATTTGCCCGCAGAATTGATTCATAAATCCGAATGGGCAATTAAGAAGATTAATTGGAGCTGTCACCTAGGGAAGCTTTGCCGAGACTTGAACTTGAACGAGCTCGTGGAAATCCGAAACAGGGCATATGACAATAGTTTGATTTATAAGGACAAAGTAAAGAGATGGCATGATCAGCACATTAGGTGCAAAGACTTTGTCCCTGGACAAAAGGTATGGTTGTTCAATGCCAGGTTGAAGATGTTCCATGGGAAGCTCAAATCTAAATGGACGGGTCCCTTTGTGGTTAAGAAAGTGCACGAGAATGGAAGTGTAGAGATAGCTGATCTCACAGATGGTGCACAATCTCATGTGGTGAATGGACAACTGTTGAAGCATTTTGTTGATTCCAAAGAGCAGTTAGTCCAAGTCGAGGTCATCAACTTCATACAGAGTGAGCACAGAGCAGATACATCTTATTACTCTACATGAAGATGCAGCATCAAGATTCAACATCTTAGAAAATTCCATCACTCTTGTACATATTCTCCCTTCTTTGTATATTCTCGAGATCACGTCGGTTCTCACACTTACTCTTGTCCTATACTTAGGCTGACCAAAGCCTAAGTATAGGGGGGGACCGATGCCCGCCATGTGTATTTACTCATCATTTCTCCTCTTGACCTCGTCCGCCCCATTTTTGCTCTTCTTCTACACTTAGGCTGACCAGAGCCTAAGTATAGGGGGGCGGATCGACTTCTATACTTTTTGTTATTTTAGCTTTCCTACGCTTAGTACGAGCTATGTCTTTTTGTCACCTAGTGCCATGAGGACATAGCACAAGCTAAGTATAGGGGGGCGTGTATATATTACATATATACTTTACCCATAGCTCGTACTTTCACGTATTTTTTGTATATATTATACAATAATTATGGGGTGGGTAAAACAAAAAAAAACTCTTTTTCCTTATTTGCTAAGAAAAAAAAACTTTCAAAAAAAAATCCTCTTTTGCTATAAAAAAAACTTTTTCAAAAAAAAAAAGAATCTTTTCTTATTTACCTATCTTTTTCAAAAAAAAAAACTCTTGAAAAAAAAAGCAAGCAAAACTTTTCTAACAAAAAAAACTTCTTCTTTGCCTTTGTTTGTCAAAAAAAAACCTTTGTGAAAACTAAAAAAAAAAAACAATAACTAAAAAAAACTAACTAATAAGTTGGTTTAATCCCTGACACAATTCACTTTCACACAAGACTAGTGATGTTCAAGAACACTTGGTTTATGAGGTCTTGAGATTTTGAGTTAACCAGCCGTAGTCATTAGGGTCCTTGACTTAATTATTCACATTTCCCTAGTTTGAAAGATGTGTGTGCTATATTGCATGCTTAGTCTCTACCTTAAGAATATGATCTGCACCTCACATACACGACTGCAGTTATGATGAGATGAGTTGTAATTTCACTTGAGGAATTGGGATGAGGGATTTGAGTTTGGACTTGATTTAATGATGCTTGAGGATGGGATAAAATCAATGAAGGCTTCATGAAACCTGAGTGTCAGCACATTTAGCCAGTATGAGAACATGGTTCTTATACTATCTCTTGATATTTACCTATGTGCCAGGGTGTGATAAAATAAAAAAATTGTTGATCAGTGTGCGCCAACTCTTGGTAAAAGCAGTGGAGCTAGCCACAAATACTACAAAGCAATGAAATATCAAAGAAAAAGCTCTCATTCCACAAAGTCAATTATCAAAAGAGCTTCCACCAAAGGCGAGCGCTCCCAACCATTTCAAAAGTGTCCACTTGGACCACCGCTATTAGGACCAGGAGTCGGGCTTGCACCAAAAAAGGGCTCTGCATCGTAAATGCTACAAGTCTGGGTGTAGAAGGTACGATAGGTACTCAAAAAAGGCACACCCCGGTGTACTCCCAGGAAAACAAGTGCAGACGGCTCCAACTTCTCTTGACGGACGCACTGATCAACACCAAAAAAAATGCGTTGCGTAATAAGGCACTTGAGAGGATCCTTGTTCCAATGAGAGGGAGAGAAGAAATGACACAATCCTATGCCCTCCATCGACTGGCCTTCCATCTACACTTTCAAGTCTGACAACTAAAGAGACGGTGGATTGGATGCAAGAAATGATTTATTCCCTAGTGTTGAGGATTGGGTCCATAGGAGAGTCTCTTGGACTGGAACCTTGGGTGACGTTGCGACTCTACTCTTATAACTGCGGTCCACACTTAAAGTCATATCCCTTATATATACGTATACAAAGAGAGTCTGATGATTAGGGGAATTGGGTACCTTTTGACTAGAGCTTGGTTCAGCTTAGAATTTTAGGATCTCTAAAACCGAGAGTTCTTGAACGGATCAAGTCTTGTATTCACATGCACAGTCAAGGATTAACCCAACTTATTCATTCTTTATTTGCTCGAGGACTAGCAAAGTTTAAGTATAGGGGGGTGATGAATCCGCGATTCATCATCTTAATATCTTGATCTTAGAAAAATCCCCGAGTAAAATCCCATATAAATGTCAATAAAATCAATAAACTAACAAAATACCTCATGTAAATAAAACACACTAATTATTGTATATTAGATTGTACAAAATAAATTACACATAAAAAGCCGCAAATATAAAGGAGTTTTATACTTATAAATAGCTCAAAACTTCATGGATTTTTAATAATTTCATTTCAACTCCTTTTTGCCTAATTCTTTCTCTAACTTGTTTATAATAATGTACATAAAAATACAAAAATACAAAATAAATTATATCTCAAATAAATGCTCCTAGATCCCAATGGGAAAAAGCCGTAAAGACCAACTTCCAAGCTAAATTCCCGCTCCGTATGAACTCCAAATTCACCAAACTCACTTTTAAAGTTCAAGTTAGAAAATTATCTATCCAACGGAAGTGGTTTCATTAAAATCGGAGCTCGTTTGCAAAAGTTGAGTTTTGGGACCTAGATGTACATTGTACATTATGTATATATTCATACTTTCTTCATTTTTTATTATATCTTTCTTAATTATTAAAAATACAAAAAAATCATACTTGTGTTGTATTTTAATTATACTATTTTATTTATTTTTTTCGTTGTAAATATCTCTTATTAAAAAGACAAAAAAAATTACATATTAGAAAAGTAAAAAAAATGTACATGTTGTTTGTCTTCCTTTGTAAATTCTCCACCATTTCTCTTCTCTTTTTATTTTATTGTAATTAAAGTAGCCAACTTTATTTTATTTATTTATTTATTTTATTTTACATTCTCTACAATAACCACCAATTCAACTCCATTATTCCATTATTTTTTCCCAACTTCCCATTCAACTCCATTAATAATACAACCTCCCATTCAACCCCACCACTTTAATAACCTCTCATCCCATCATCTTTATATACCTCTCATTCTCCTCAATTTTGCCTTTGATCCATCTTTATGTGAGGAAAGCCTAGTTCCCTGAGTTGAATCGGTGACAGCGACGCAACCGCGGTCGAGCGACGACGGCCCTCTCTCCGGTGTGATCCGTGGGATTTTTGGCCAACACCGCAGCCGCAACTGCGCGCTGCTCGAGCTCATCGCACGCCGGCGATTTGAGCGAAGACCGTGCTCTCGTGAGCACTCCATAGGCATCCGCGTCCATCTTAGCAGTAGAAAATCAAAAAAAATAAAAAAATAAAAAAAAACAAAAAAGGGAGCAGCAGCGGCTGGCGCCGCCGCCGCCCCCCTCTCCACAGCCGCACCGCCGCCCCCCAACCGCCGCACGGCGGCCCCCTCGCCGCGCCCCCTCGCCGCGCCTCCTCTCCGCCTGGCCGCGCCGCCAGCGCGCGTACCCACCGTCCGCCGATCACCCCAGCCGTCCCCTTCCGCCGCGGCTCCTCCGCGCTCCGCCTGCCACCGGCCTCCGCCTCCAGCGGCCCCGCCACCGCCGCAAGCCTCCTCCGCCTCCTGCGCCGCCACCGCCGCAAGCCTCCTCCACCACAGCCGCGCGTGGGCGGCGCCGCCCGCGCCCAGGCGTTGGGTTCTCCCCACCTGCAAGAACGAAGAAGAAGAGGTAAAATTATTTCATTTTTTTATTGGATAAATTATGTAAATTTTATGTATAGTTTCAGTAATTACAAAGTAGTCCCTGTACATAACTTTTGTTGTAAATTTTGTTTTCTGTATTTGCAAAGACACCCCTGTATTCGCACTTTAATTTGGACCTCGTTTATGCATCTTTTTTATCAATGAAAAATACCACTGTGTTGAGCAACTAATTCTCTACATTTTGGATATTTATTTGTATTTTTGTGAGATATGGGTAATTAATTAAAATTATTTAACTGAAATTTTGCATAGTTTACCCATTCTGTGCCATTAAATTAATATCTCACAAACGGTTGCTCTAAAAATTCTGCAAATATTATATGCGATGCCTTGATATGTGATGTAGTTACTATCCAAATTTCATCTAAAATGGAGTTGTCTTGTGCCTTAAATAAATTATAGAGTGATTTTAGTAATCGTTTTTTAGTTAAATCCACAAATATCTTTTTTGCGAAATTTCACCTCTCCTGGATTCTTCATAAAAATATCTACTTGAGATAATTCGCAAGTTGATTAATTTAATAACGTGGATTTAATAGAAATTAATTACTCACTATCACTCTGTCTTCACTAAAAAATTCATAAAAAATTCATAACTTGTCAAAAAATTCTAAAAATATTACTATAGCTTTCTTGCATCATGTTTTACTTCCAGTAATTTTTTCATAATTTTTGCTTGCTGCTTGTGTGAAAAATTGCGAAAAAACCCATAAAAAGTGTGCATTTATATTTATTGCATTTTAACTCTGAAAATTCTAAAAAAATGTGTTTTGTGTTCATCACTGGATTAGGATTCTAGAAAAAATATAATTTGGCTTAATTGAATTAATCTCGCATTAAATTAAATTAGGCTAAGTTGTATGCTTTTGTAGTATCTTAATTCAACCGCATTTTGCATTTGCTTCTCTTTTTGCATTAAAAAAAATCTAAAAAAAATACGCATCGGAAATCTAGACCTAAATTTGCAAATTAATCTCAAGTTGTTCCTTTGCCTCCCTGTGTTCGACCCCGGACTTGCCCGGGATAAAAATTAAGCCGAGACACTCTTCACGGAGATCTTCTCTCGGTTCTGACCGAATCGCTAAGTACACGTGCTACAACGTGATCGAATTAAACACCGTATCTAGCGACTCGTCAGAGTGCTTCTTCGAGCACGCTGCTCGAGGGATTCCTCTACTATATAGTATCACCTATCTACTATATATTTTCACATATTATATCCTAGATAAATCGTTTGAAAAATATAATTTTTAAAATTAAATAAAAATTGGAAAAAAATAAAATCAAATAAAATTTTCAAAACCAAAAACAATTAAAATGATTTTCTCGCTTTGTCACTTCCTTCAAGAGGAAATAAAAAATCACAAAAATATTCTTTTCCTTAAAAATCCAAATATCGCTATTTTGCCTCCTTGAATTCGACCTAGGAATACTTACCTAGTAAAATAATATGATGTAGATAAAATATGAGAGAGAAGCCTATTCACTTAATTTTCTCTCTCTCTCTCTCTCTCATATTTTATCATTTTTTGTTTAATCAACCGAACCTCTCTTTGCGGTTTTCACACCGACATCATTATTAACCGCAAGTCGGATTCACGTTATCAAAATGGTGCCGTTGTTGGGGAGGCATTAGCCATACTTCGATTTTTTGATCTTACTTTTTGATTTTTTTTCCTTTCTTGTTTCTTACAGTTTTTCTCGAATTTTCTATGGTTTTTATGGTTTTCTTGAGTCTTCTCGATTTTATTCGGTTTTTCTCTATTAGTATTTTTGGTTGCTAACTATCTTTTGCGGGGCTTGTAGATTCAACCAGTTTCTTTGGAAGCCGAAGCAGTTGAAAGTGCAGAGACCAGCCCTTTTCTCTCGGGTTGGTCGCAGAGGGCAGAGTTATCTAGGGCTTTTTATTCTTGTAATATTTTTGTAAAAAAAGTAAGGGCACTTGCCTGTGTTTTTGTATTTTGTGGAAAGGGGCCCCGTAAGGGCATCCCGACTTGTACTTCCCCTCCCTTTTTCTCGGGGTCTACTTCACTGAGTGCCATGCATTCGGGGGAGTAGGGCATCCATCACAGTTTTTCTCGCATCACGATTTTTCCGTGGTTTTTCATGAGGATAGGTGCGTGCTTAGGTGTTTTTCGATTTCTTATCTACTTGCGCCTTCATAGTTAGTTCTAGGACTCGCGACCTAGATGCATTTTTAGGATAAATAAAAAAAATAAAAAAATCGTTAGACGTTGTCTGAAAAAAATCCAAAAAAAAGAGAAAATCAAAAATAAAATCGGGACTGCTTAAATATCTGATCCGATAAGAAACGCAATGATCATTTGCTTTGGGAGAGTAATTCATGCACTTCAACTATAGGTACATTTCCAGATATTGTGAGTGAGGGACGACACTTAAGGATAGAACAAGAGTCAGTGTTTCCTGCGAACTACTACATAGTCCATAACTTAATCACTATTCTCCGGTGGATACGCTCAGGTAGCCGAAAACGGTCTAGGTTTATTTAACAGAGTGGAGGGTTTAGAGGACACTGTGTAAGGCTCCGTCCTCAAGTAACACGGGTAGCCGGAAATAGTCCGTACTTACTTCCATACTAGTTGGGAATAAGCGATTTTATGTAAGGTCTCAGGACAGTACTTCAAGGAAATTCTGGGCACCCATTAGCTCACGATAATTCATGAATATACTTGTATGCCAAAATAACCCTAAAATTGACAAGATAAACGACCAACTCTTACGATCATCATCGGGTTGTGTTGGTGAATACGGCGTTTGCTTTGTATTTGCTTGAGAAGCGTGAGTTACCGTATCTTATACGCCTTATCTTATCTCTCTTGATTTGACATCATGCTCTTTTGATTATCTCTTGACATCGAAGATGACGACTCGACGGCTATTTTGCTCAGACTCCGTGAGCCCTCGATCTTTCACTGTCTGTCGTACATCTTCACAGACTCGAGATGTCCCTCGTCCTGAGTCAGTCCCATCTGATCTCGAGAAGAGTCAGACCCAGACTCCCTCACCTACTAGCCCGTATTTTGAGGTAGACACCTGCTTCAATTTATCGTCGCTTTCTCCAGCTGATTTTTCTCTGAGTTCTTATGAGAAGTTTTCCTTCCCAAAAGATTTAAAGCAGATGGCTCATGGAAAGGGACCAATAGAGGAGCGACTAGCTGAGGAACATCACGCTGATGGAAGATCAGATCCAACCGTAGATATCATAAGCATGATTCTCGATACGTTGCAGCAAATGAATATTCAGATTCGAGACCAGTTCAGAGTACAGAATGAGTTGCGAGCTGAGATCGTTGCGCTCAGAGAAGGAGCTGGGAACCCACTGCCACCTGCCGTGGTTCACGCAACACTCAGAGATGAGTATGATCCCTGGGCGAAAATGCTACATCATTGGACTCGGTTGCCACCGAATCAGGGGCCATATGAGTTACGTACGTCATTCATCTCACTACTTCTCAAGTTCAATGGGAATGTCGTACATGAGCCATTTACCTTCTTGCAATGAGATGATATGTGGTACGATTAATTACCCTGGAGTTACGCAGGAAGCCATTCGTGTCAAAGCTTTCCCATTCGCCTTAGTAGATAAGGTGCATTACTGGCTCAATGATTTGGAGAGAGAGATTTCTACGTGGATTGACCTGAAGTCCACGTTCCGACGTAAATTTTTCCTTTTGTACAAACGAACATGATGAGGAGTCAGATCTCCAACTTTACGCAATTACCGAATGAATCTTTCCATGAGGCATGGGATCGATTCAAGGATCTTACCGAGAGATGTCCTCATCATGAGATACCAATGAAAGTGCTTGTTCAGAATTACTTTGGAGGACTCCAGCCGGAATTTCATGGGCTAGTAAGGGCCGCATATGATGGTAGCTATCTAAATCGGGATGCTGAGTCTGTCTGGTCCACCTTTGAGGGGATGGCAGAAAACTCGAGAGTCGTCGACTCTACTCGGGCATTCCAGAACGCCCCTCAGCCACCACACCACCGAGAGCATCATAGGGTGGCAAAAATTTCAGACTCTAAATCCAATACCAACATGGGTTATATCAGCGAGAAGCTAACGTTGGTATATATTATTCAAAAAGCAAGTTCAGGACTTGCAGCCGCTGTGAGAGTTGGAGAAACTCTCATCTCTGCCTCAACAGATGAGTGATCTTACGAAGAAGGTGACTGAACTGCAGCTTCAGTACCAATAGGCTCAAGCTTCTTTGACTTCACAACATGTTCAAAGATCTTGACCGGCTCCACCCACCCGACAGATCCTTTTCGTCCAGAGCGAGCCAAAGACTCCGCAGATTGATTGGCAGGAGGACCACTCTCATGCTAATCCCGATCAGATCATCATCCCTACAAGCATCGATGTTGAACATCAAGCCACTCATGAGATCAATGGAATATGGTACGCTCCGATTCAACAACCAAGCATACATCATCAGCAGTAGCCGCAACATTATCTGCAGCATGGACGTCAGCAATTTAGCACTGATAATACCACACGCAGCAACAATCTCACCAGAACGTCTATCAGAGACCATATTCTGTTCATCATACTGCTCCACAATCACAACCCAATTATCACCAGCAATAGTCTACATTCACGCCACAACGACCTCCTCTGCATTACGCTCTGCAGCAGCACATGCAGAGGCAGGAGAGAGACGAGAGTCAAGGTTACCGTGTCGAACTAGAATCATCTTCGCAAGTCCTGGCACTCTAAATCAGATCACGGACATGTTGAGTATGCTCCAGATCGTGCACAAGATTGAGATGGACCGGGCTAACCATTGCCTGGGATGAGTTAACCGTGCCTAAGACCACTCTTCCTGCACAACCTCAGATGAATCTGAATAACAAAATGAGGCACCATGATTAGGTAGACGACACAACAGGTACGATCCCTTTTCCTGAATTTTTATTAAACTTCATTCATCTCAGGAGTGGTAGATCGCCACAAGCACCTTCTCAAGAGGAGGAGATGGCACATGGAGAGGAGCAAAAGCCAGACCATGATGCATAAGCTAAGGAGGAGAACTGCAACGAAAGGGATCAACGACTCGAGAAGTGATGTTGAGACAATCGATATGGATTTAGGCGAATCAGATGATGACACCACACTAGGCCATGAAGACACTCCCGAAGCTGATGTGTCCTTTCCTGTTTTAGAGAGTTTTCTAGATAACTCTGATACTCTTGATGTACAAGTTGTTCCCGATAGCAATAAAAAAGAGAATTGTATTCCCGAAATTGTTCCTTTTCCCAAGGCTTTGTATGGAAAAGGTCATGAAAAAACAAAAAGACTGATGTTACTCCAGGAACTGAGAAATTACCGAAAGATCACATCTTTTGAAAATCCCGCTCCATGAACCTTGGATCACTTCCCTACGCTTAAACAACAGCTAATAAATAGATGTGCAATGCATAGGAAGAAAAAATACCGAATAGAGAAGCATATTTTGACCAAGGCCACCTCCTGCCTGATTCAGAATAGACTTCCAAAGAAGAAGAAGGACTCAGGTGCACACTATGTCAGATGCGAGATTTCAGAAGCCGCATTCGATTGCACTCTCCTAGATAACGATTCCTCTATTAATTTTCTACCATCTTGTTTACTCGACAAGCTCGAGTTAGGTCCTCTTTACGAATCATGATCGATCCTTCAGTTTTGTTGATAGATTCGTAAAGAGACATATGGGCATTTTGAGGACGTAACAATGCAAGGTTTGCAGTTTCTAGTAGACGTTAGTGTCATGTACATGGATTGCCCTACACAATTACACCTTACCCCGATCATTCTTGGAAGACCTTTCTTGGAGACCGCAAAGGCCCCTTTTTATTATGATACATGGAAGGTATCTTTCCGCGCTGAGGGCGAGAAGGTACATATAGACATGGTGAGAGAATCATCCAGTGCCGTGTCTAAAACTAGTTCCGATGTTTTGAGTTCCTTAGCCACCTGTGATTACATGGACGAGGTTCGGCTTAACGACCTCAAGAGGTATCAAGTAGAACCCAAAATATCCTAGAAGAGGATGGGTCTGATACTTCAGCTGGTAGCTTTTCTGACGGAACTCTTTATTTCAGCATGGAGGGTGAAGATTACATGGAGCAGAATTTTGAGAACATTATCGCAGATATTTTTTTAGAACATTCACAGAATCCCTCCACCTCAGATGATTCAGAGACTGATTTTTATTTAGCTGAATTATTTTCATCTAATCGATCTGAGGAAGAGCACGGTAGCAAGTCTGATGATGTTCTAGGCATCTTCTGTAGTCCGACTCCAGAATATGTTGGAGATGGTAAAATCTTAAGATAGAAACATCCTTCAGCAGCACAGATCCCATTATTCAAATAGAAGACAATATCGAACATGATATGCCTTTACCTAATTGAAGACTCTTCCATCAAACATGAAATATGCTTTCCTTGCAGGTCCCACACTGACAGTTTCTGGTCATTATCAGCATAAATCTGATATAATAGCAAGAATCCCCGTCTATGATGGAGATTCTTGAAAGAATCCGTAAGGCCACTGGGTGGATTGTATCTGATCTCTGCAGGGATAAATCATGCCTTGTGTTCTCATCATAACTATCTTGATCATGACATCAAGACTTCTAGAGAATTTTAGCGTAGGTTGAATCCCGTCTTACGCGATGTTGTCAAGAAAGAGAATACAAAATGCGTGACGCCGGTTTTATTTATCCTATCTCCAACTCTAAATGGGATAGCCATTACATGTGGTCCCGAAGAAGTCGGGCATTCATATGTTTAAGAATGGGAGTGACGAGGAGATTCTAAAGAGAGTAACCACGTCGTGGAGAGTATGTATGGATTACAGAAAGCTGAACGTCGCGACAAAGAAGGACCACTTCCCGTTGCTTTTTAACACCAAGTGATAGAACGGTTGGCAGTGAAGGAGTACTTCTGGTTTTTAGACGGTTATTCCGGATACAATCATGTTACTATTGCCCCTGAAGATCAGGAGAAGACCACCTTCACATGTCCTTTCAGCACGTATGCTTTTAGGCGGATGCCCTTTGGATTTAGTAATGCCCTCGGTACATTCCAGAGGTGCATGCTTGACATTTTTGCGTACATGGTCGGTGATTATCTTGAGGTGTTTATGGATGATTTTTTGGTCTATGGTGAGTCATTTGACGGTTGTTTAGCGCACCTAGACCAAGTTCTTCAAAAATGTTGTGAGGTCGATCTTGTTCTGTCTTGAGAAAAGAGCCATTTTATGATTACAAATGGGATCGTGTTGGGGCACATCATCTCCAAGAAAGCATGGAGGTTTGACCCCCTGAGGTGGATGTCATCAAACGACTCGATCCACCATCCAACGTAAAAAAGTAATGGTCTTTTCTTGGGCATGTCGGCTTTTACCGACTGTTTATTCAAGACTTCTCTAAGATTGCCTGACCGTTAAATGAACTTCTAGGGAAAGACATCAAGTTCTTGTTAGATGATAATCATCTTCATGCCTTCTTACTATAAAGGAGATGATTATCAGTGCTCCTGTCCTACACCCACCCAATTGGTCTTTACCCATTGAGATCATGACGGATGCTTCAGATTTTACGGTCGGGGTTGTATTAGGACAGCGGAGAAACGGACTTCCAGTTGCCATCCACTGTACCAACCGCACTCTAGATGATGCACAACGAAGTTACACTATAACAGAGAAAGAGATGGTGGCAGTGGCCTTCTCTTTAGACAAATTCATATCTTATCTTCTTGGCTCTAAAATCATTGCTTATACTGATCACTCAGCTATCCGATTTTTAATGGAAAAGAAGGATGCTAAGGCAGCCTTCTCAGATGAATTCTCTTACTCCAAGAATTTGATTTAGATATTTAGAGACAAACTTGGGGTAAAGAACGTGATAGCTGATCACCTCTCCCGATTATAGATAAAGCACCCTTCAAACACGCTAGAGATTTCAGAGAGATTTCTGGACGAGAGCATCTTTGCAGTTACCGAACTTCCCTAGTACACAGATATAGTAAACTTTCTGGATACACAGAAGAGTCCACAAGGTAGGCCGAAAGACCGAGTCGGCAGGCTAGTGTTCGAGGCACGATATTACCACGGGGAGGATCCGATTCTTTTTTGTGAAGGACCGTATTGTATCTACAGGCGATGTATTCCTCAGGAGGAATACATCAGTGTCCTTACTAGTGCCATTCTTTACATCAGTGTACTCACTATGTGCCACTCTTTAGAGGCAGTAGGACATCATTTGGGGAAGAGGACAAAACAGAAGGTACTTCAGAGTGGATTTTGGTGGTCGACTCTTACTAGAGATGCCTACACATTTGTGAAGAATTGTCCAGAATGTCAGTGAGTCATAGGGACAATGGGTGCTCGAGATGCCATGCCTATGAGACCCGTTATCATTTGCGAGATCTTGATGCATGGGGAATAGATTTTATGGGATTGTTCCTCTAGCAATAACTTTGAGTACATACTTATTGATGTAGATTATGTTAGCAGATGGGTTGAGGCTATACCCGTAAGAACCACTGATAGCAAAATAGTATGTAGGTTCCTAAGGGAACAGATTATTTGATGGTTTGGTATTCCACGTATTCTCATTTCAGACGGGGGTAGTCATTTCATCAATAAGGAGATGAAAAACTAGTAAAGAATTATGCAATTGATCACAGAGTAGCTTCTCCTTATCACCCACAGATGAATGACATGGTTGAAGTTCGAATGGGAGGTAAAATCTATTCTCCAAAAATTAGTATGATCAGATATGAAGAATTGGTCACAGCTTCTAGAACCAAGTTCTTTGGGATTATCATATTGCATATAAGACTCCCTTGGGTTCTTCACCGTTCAAATTAGTTTATGGGAAGCCGTGCCATTTGTTCATAGAGATCATGCACAAATATGAATGGGCTATCAGACAACTTTCCTTAGAGTTACAAAAAGCAGAACCAAGAGAAAGTTAGATCTGAATGAGATGGTAGAAGATACGAACACTAATCAAGCATATGAGAACACCCTCATTTACAAGGACAAAGTGAAGCGATGGCATGAGAAACATATCCGACACAAGATCTTTGTTCCTGGGCAGAAAGTCTGGTTGTTTAATGCACGATTGAGAATTTTTTCTGACAAATTGAAAAGAAAATGGGAAGGACCGTATATAGTCAGAATGGTGCACGACAATGGTAGTATTGATATATTGTGTCACCTGGTGCGGAACCATTTATAGTGAATGGGCAGATCTTGAAGCACTTCGTGGAGACCACTGATCATCTAGCTCGAGTCGAAGTGATCTACTTTGTACAGGATACATGACTACTCTTCTACTTCATCTCATCATGTACAAAGACTTGTGAAGCCATTCGGTTTTCTGGAGTACATACTTGTATGTATTCTCTGTAGATCACAATGGTCCCCAATTTTTGCTCATCTTATATGCTTAGGATACCAGATCCTAAGTATATGGGGGACTGATTGCCCGTTGATTAGCGTTTTCGATTTCGTTCTTTTATTTTTCTCTTGTATATCCTTTCCTTTCCATGAATCACTGGTCCCCAATTTTCGGCCACATTCTTTCAATACTTAGGATGCTTTATCATAAGTATAGGGGGGATCGAGCGATTTCGTTGATCGTGTTTTTCTCTTTTTCTCTTGTTCCTTCATTGTATATTCTTTTCCCTCGGTCACCTCATTTTTCTCTTCCACTATACTTACGATGAACAGATCCTAAGTATAGGGGAGTGATTGACTTCACATCAGTTATTCTTTTTCACCCACTTATACTTAGCACAAGTTATGTCCTCCTTTTTCTCCTTTGACGTTATGAGGATATAGCACAAGCAAAGTATAGGGTGTGCATATATATTGTATATATACTCATGTTCATAACTTGTACATTTATGTATTTTTATATGGTGAGGGTTATTTCAAAATCCATCTATTTATTTATTTATTTATCTATTGTTTATAAAATCCTTGTAAACAAAGTAAAATATGTTTAAAATCCTTATTTAAAATGTTTACTTAAAATATTGATAATACTTATTTAAAATCTTATATATTAAAATATGTGTAAAATTCATGTAAAACTTGTAAAATACCTTGTATGTAAATTTGTAAAATCCAGTAGGTATTTAATCCAAATAAAATATGGGTAAATTATCTTGTAAAATTCTTGTACATAAAATTATTTATAGAAAACCACCAAAATCCATAAAAAAAGTCTAAAATCCATAAAAAAATTATAAATTTCTTAAAATTCTTAATAACTAAATAAAATTCAGAAAATATATTTCACAAAAACATGATTGCATTTGCATTAGCATTTTTCAGAATAAGTTTGATTTTCAAAACTAAAGGTTGGGAAAAGTCTGAAGGATGGAGCTTGATTACGGCTTTTAACGATCATTGTAAGGAGCCTAACTAGGAATAAGAATTTATAATCTTCAGGTCTTTGACTTAAATCTTTGGGTTCCATGAGACCATGTTTGAGAAGTCAAATCGAAAAGTACCTAAGGTAGAATACTTGGTGTCATCCGTACAACTCTTTATCAGAGAACCAATTTTGGACACATGCATTTTGCACTTATCTCGACTTTCATGGGGCTACGAACGGCAATACATCTTGGTAGTGTGTTTCTATTCTTGACTTTACAGCATTGACGTCTAAAGACGGGAGAGATTGGGGTTGCGATAGTCGCTTCGGATGAGGAGGGAAGATTCTGTTGACACAATTTTCCAAGACCTTAAAAAATTGGACAGAATAAAAGATGTTATATCCGTTGAGGCACAAACAGATGAGTGCATTGCAAGCAAATTACAAAGCCAATTCAAAGAAGAAGCCACCAAATACAAATAAGACCACAATGGTCCAAGCTTCCACCAAAAAGGCATGCACATCTTAGTGGAGACTTAGCTACTGGCTGGGCTTCACAAGAAAATGTGTATACACTGGTCGCACTCGAGTTCTTTTCTCATTCTTCTACTTTCTCTCTATATTCGATGTGGACATAGCATGAACTGATCTCAGAAGGGAATACCTCCCTCCCGGAGGAAAGAGTAGTTGGATGAGCGATGAATACCCATTCATCACTCTTTATTCTTATATTTTAGCTACAAAAACCTTTGCAAATACATGTATATTGATGCAAATACAAATAATTACTAAAAGCATGCATTGTATAAAGTTTAATAATTTAGCATGTTTTTGTGCAAAAATAAAAGAATAAGGAGATAAAAGAAAAAGAGGGAAATATTTAGAATAAATATTGAGCAACTAATCCCAAGGGAGGGCTCAGCATGGGCCTGACCGCATAAAAGCCAAAGTAGAGAGAGATAGGGTGCTCAGGTGTGTAAATATACCTGTAAATACAATAAATATATTTTTCCTCCAAAAATGAAATAAAAGTGGCTTGTAAATATTTGTATATATTTATAATTACAAAATCAAGATAAAAATGGAAAAAACTAAAAAGAAAATAAAAATATTCACCTTGTACATATTCATCATGTACATAGCCCACTCATCTATATTTATTTAGCCTTGTAAATAAATAAAATTAATTTCCATAAAATTTGTATATATTCTATATTTTATGGTGTAAATAAATAAAATAAAAACCATTAAAACAAAAACAAAATAAAAAGAGCAAAATTAAAAAAAAAATAACATTGTATATATACCATATATATATGTATATATTTATTTATTTCACCCTTGTATATAAATAATAAAAATAAAATAAAAATACCTTTTTATTCCTAATTTTATTGCTATAAATAAAATAAAATATAAATAGGGATAAAAATGTATAAAAATAACTAATAAAAAATCAAAAATCAAAACCCTATATTGTAGATATACCTATATATAGCTCTATTACATAAATACCTTATTTTTATTTTGAAAAAATTAATTAAAAATCACAAAAA